>JAULBW010003316.1:0-319891 GCA_032358265.1 Vaucheria bursata | reverse complement strand
TGATATATTATCTAACATTAATATGATAATATCATTCTGCTCCAATTTACAGATGTCATATGCATCTCTTTTCTAAGTTGTTCCTTTATTGGGGTGATTTTGAATGCCTTGACATTACTGAATTTAAGGGAAGTTTAAATTGTTATAATAAATTTTGGGGCGTGGTTCAGTGACGTTGAGCTTAAAATAATTTGCAATAGAATTTAGAACTTAAGCTGCATTCTATGAATATTGAAAACCAAAGAGAAAGATTTTGTCCAATTGCATAATGTAAATATGGATTAGATTTTTATAACAATTTCTAGTACAAGAAAGTAATATCTGCAAATGGTAAACGTTTCATAACATTTCATGCTTAGTCCATAAATGCAAATATTTCCCTACTCGACTCAATATTTGACAGGCTATTTAGATGACTGCTGGAATTTCATGCAACCGTAGCCCTTTGCACAACTTTTCATTTCTAGCATGCTTATGAATACGATATTCATCAAAATGTTTGCAAGTTATTCTGAGAAGTATCAATAAATTTTGGAAATTTTATATGCCCTCTAATTTTAATCGCACCTAGTTCAGTTCTCAGCACATGCAGCATTTTGTTGACATTTAATGTTTAATGAAAAATTGTTAATGGTTAGAAAAGTTAATTTATCTATCAAGGTAATGCCAAAAGTTTAAAGTTATAGTGAAAAATGCAGCCCATTTATCTAGAAATCACTGCATATATAATATATTGTGTACAGTGCTTAATTTAAGTATCAAAATAAATTTATAGGCAATTTGTGAACAGCCATGAAAGTAGCTAGAAAACAAAAAAAATAGCAAGCAGTTAAAAATTTTTAAAGTCATTCATCAAATATGCATATGGCTTTATTCTATTACACGCATAGCAAGTATGATTTTCGAAAGACAATACATAAACTAGGACTAACTGCTTCCCTCCAAAGATTTGAAAGCTCTGCAACCCCTTTCCTCCAAACTGTGCGATTCACCCAAAAATTCTTTGACTATCTAGAATTACTAACCCAAAAGAGTAGGCCATCAAATTAGTACCCGAGATTATGAAAGCCATGAAAGATCAACCAAAGCTGAGCTTAAGCAATTTTATTTGATTCTAGTCCATTGCCAAAACAATCAGTTTTTCACAGTCCATGACTAAACTATTCTGATGCCCACCCCAAAATGAGCAAAAACTGCCTCAAAACTGTATCATCATAGTAAACGCTTGAACCAAACGATTTTGAACTGCAATGATTAAAATCGGGCTTACTCGACTGAACGAAAAATGCTATCCCCAGTTTGAAATGACCAAGCAATACATATTATGATACTAAATTATCTGAAGCTGACCCAATATCTCCCAAAAAATACCCAATTTCCCTGCTTTTCCCCTATAGCAAACGAGTTCCTCCTATATCCTACTAGATTCAGCAATTTTGGGTTAAATTCAATGAATGTGTACCCATAAGCGATCCATACAAAATAAAACTAAACAGATTTGCTATACAGCCGAGCTGCTTCTTCACGAAATGCGCGTGACCGTTCTTCCACACGATCCGCTCGGGGGGCGTCGATTTGGACAATGCAATTGTAACGCCGTCTGAAATTTCGCTCTTCGGCTAAGCTACGTAGAGCAAAATAGTACTTTGCATACAGCGACGCGCTGATACATAGCTCCCACTTGATCTGAGCAAGATAAATGTGCTCAAGTCTGTTTATACTTCGTAATGAAAATTCAGGGTATATAGTAGTGAATTCCACATTCCAGCTGCTCAAATCTTGCCATACCTATTGTAGCGAATGAATATATATATATGTATTTATAATTTATAGTGTTGTCAAGAATATAATACGAAGAAAAGTGGTAAACCATTAATTTCGACCGAACTTGGTGGGAAAAGTGAAACCTACAATTTATAGAGTAAAGATGATGTGGTGACATGCTTTACTTATTTCTTAACAGTCACGTCAGAAAAAGCTAACATTTGCTACTAGCATTGCAAGGCGATAATCATTGTACCACACAAATTACTGTCACACAAAGAAGGAAAAGCTGCTAGATGGCCTAAACAAAGTGAAGGCCTGATGCGCTAGTTATATTAAAATAATAACATGGACAGTTTGGTTATTATTACTAAAATTTTAAGGTACATTATAAAATAGAAAGAAGTTTCTGATGAGTATGCATCTTCAATTCAAAATGCCATTGCATCAAACGTAGACATTTATAAAGTGTTTTCTTTACAATGATTAGTTATATAAGTAAATATGGCCAAATGATACAAATATATTCCTAACTCGCAAAAAGGAAGAGAAAACTTGTAAAAATTTAGATGATTTCGAGCACTATTAGGCATTATTAGCAGTGATGCTTATTTTGTACTTCTGCATTTAAGTAGGTATTACCTAGCACAGAAGAACAGTTTTTAGCAAAAATGTTTTCAAAAATTGAGCCAATCATCATAGAATATATATACAGGTAACTATTGAAAATTAACTATAGCATAAATTTTTCATCATATGAACTCTGAATTCAATGTTCTTTACAGGACTATATATATATGCCAGATATGAAAAAAACCAAAGCATTGAATACTACCGTGGACAAAAATTTTCAACATAAAGGGCGAAAAAATTAAAAGCAACAATTGGTCTTAGAACAATGTTTTGATCTAACAGGATTAGATTGGTGATTCACTCTTTTGCTGATAAATTTTTTGCATGGTATGAGTCTATTTTTACAAACTATCCAAGATTTTCATTATAAAGAATACCAAATATCTAAGTTGAACTAAAACTATTGAACATCTACACAGATTATATTATTTACAATTCAAATGAATATTATTTTATGATAATAGTAAAATGATACAAAAGATAGCATTAGTATACCAAAATTTGCTTAGCTTATCAATAATCAATGAATTCAAGTTTATAGTATATTACCTTGCTAGCAAGCAGCAGTCCACAGAGCACTACAGGCTTCCAATTTGTCGATAATAATGGTACACAAGCAACCTCCATAAGCCTTTCAATGTAGATTAAGCAAACAAGTGCACATTCACTACTCAGACAAGCTTTGTTGAACAACGTTCGAACAAAATTGAATATTTCTTCTGCGCCTGGCACTGATGGCTTGGATTTTACCTTAAAAAATGAAATTGAAAAGTGGATTTACTTGATAAATCACAGAAAAAAGTGTGCATTGAAGTTTGGATATAAAAAATCTGTCAGAATCACTAAATTTAGCTGTTATAACCGACATTCATTCTTTTCGAAAATCTGATATCTAGCTCAGCTTAAATGAACTTTTTTTGTTTATTCGCCATGATCAAAAATTAATTACAAGCAAATTTGCTGTTATCCAAATTACTTAAGTTACTAACTAACATAACAAGTTAACTCATTGATTGTTTGAAGTCACTTGAAGTCCGACAAGCAGTTGCCCTAATTTGAATTTTTCGAACAAATGTAGTTTTTTAAAGTATGTCACCATTAAAAGTACAATAAAAAATTCTACAAATGAAAGAGTTGCAAGAAGCGACATTAAAACTCAATGGAAGTACAGCAATGTAATTTATAAATAACTTATTTCAAAATATTTATCTAGATATCCATAATATTATAATTTCTCTCAAACACAAAGCCAGGCATTATAATCAATCTTTGCTGTTTAAAAACATTCAAGTCATGCTGATATAAAATCGAAAGCATATACATTATTATGAAGAATTTCTGTTTAATATTTTTCACTCTACAGAAGATGAAAAGATGCTACTCTACAGCAGCAATATAATGCTCATGTATTGTATTTGGGGAAATACTGGGGTATTTACCAATCATCAAATTATTGTTAACAATATAAACTGAATGAATCAAGAGCCAAAAAGGTTGAAATCAAGTCCAACATATTAACTTTAGATAAATAATAATCAGTCATTCAATCAAAGTCATTATTTGATACAATAAGAATTAAAAGCTTATTTCGAATATAAAATAACACTGTTAACGAATTTTGGTCAATCATGTGGTTAAATAAAATGCAGCATAACGATTCTGTGAGATATGAAATTTCAATATTTTATGGTAATATTTTTTTACGTAAAATTAAAAAAACACAGTTTACCTTCGACATAGCAAAAGCAATGCCAGGGAGTCCACCAGTTATTCCAGCCGCTCTCACAAATGTGCATCGATATTTAGGCGATATAAAATTATTTTCGTGAAACAAATCTGCTTTTACGGGATCAAAAGAATTACTTCGAGATGAACTTTCAGAACCAATTTTCATACCCTCAAGCCTCAATTCGCAATTCTGTTGCATAAAATTTTAAAAATTCAAAAAATTGGTACTACAGATTGAGCAGATACTGTCTCAACACAAATGAAACTTAGGACCCAAATATTATTGTTCATCTACCCATAAATGTGAAGAACT
Organism: Vaucheria bursata; assembly: GCA_032358265.1. Classification (NCBI taxonomy): domain Eukaryota; class Xanthophyceae; order Vaucheriales; family Vaucheriaceae; genus Vaucheria; species Vaucheria bursata. The sequence continues at coordinate 315,453 of JAULBW010003316.1, read as the reverse complement.
AGGCCAACTTAGACTAAAGCAGCATGAATTTTATCGAATATGTTGTGGTTTTTCAAGAGGGGTCGATAATTTCATGTCTTAATAGGCCAAAATGGTAATTTATTCCTTATAAAATTTCTATAATTTAGAGCTGAAAAATATCATAAAACTCTAACAAAGGTTGATTTTCAACATACTAAGTCCAAATTTTAAATAATACTTTTAAAAATATAAATACATGCATGAATTAAGCGTGATTTACCATCCTTCAAATTTCTAGAAATGATTCATTTTTACATAGTTGTGTGAAAAATTTATACATGTAAAAATTGAGAATATTTAGAAATGTAATTGACAGAAAAAATTACCTGAATATGTTGGTATAGAACTACACTTATTCGACGAATCGCGTCATGATAATTAGGTCGCGTAACAGAAGATGGAGGTGCAAGATTTTTAAGCGTTCTCTTCTCCGGAACAATGTATTGAATTTTTTTTAGCTTAGGGGTAAAATCCTCGTAGCTTGGTCGAAATGGCTTGTCATCTTTAAAGCTAACACTTTTTTGGTTGGCATTGCCTGAGCCCCCAGGTCCGTAGTTAAAACATGTTTCGTCTGGAAAGCGAGCTGATCTTATGGAAGTTGGTTGATGATCAGTAATACCGTTGGCTTGAGTAGGTAGTAGTTGAGCAGATTTTTCCATATCTGATAGACATGTGTCAGAAGCCACATGCAACGGCATACCATTTTTATCGCTGAACAAAATAAATTGCATTATTATTAACTTAGAATATGCGCACCAATGTATGAACCTTCGATTCATTGTGCACTATGAACATACCTGTAATTTGAATGTCGAATCTGTTCATTAATGGTTTCATGCTCTATTCCAGGAGCTCGATCTTTACCTGACGGCATTCGCGGCACATTGTTCCCTGCTAAAGATGTAGCTGGGGAAGGTGTATCTTCCTCCGTGTCCGTGTCGCATTTGCAGGAATTTTTTCTGGAATAGATATTGCTGAAGCTCCCACCTATCCCACCATTGATTTTTTCTAATTTATTCTCTGACAAAATAGCATCGGAAGGTATTGAACCAAGCATGAAGAAATTTAAAGCAGCAGCGATCACCATGCGTTCGTGGAGAGTGAAAGAAGGAAATGGGAAAATTAATGGATATTACAGGTAATAGCTAAACAATGCTTCGGTGATGAAAGCCGAGCATTAATCAGATTATGTCGCACACGTAAAAGTTTTTGCGGCTCCATATTTGTCAAGTAGCTCAAAAATGAAAGTGCACCGAAATTCAGCCGTAAAAAATTAAACAGCTTAAATCAACTAAAAGTGGTTAAAGGCAGCCCCAACGAAATAAAATATATTATTCTGACAATTGCAGAAATACTCCACGTAAATCTTTTGACCTATTATCTGCGTTGGACGCTAGAATGCCAAGTACATTCCTACTATTGGTGTCAGGATATTTGCCGGTCCTGCTATCTCTTTAAAATTGCTACAGCATAACTGCTCAATTATGTTCGTAAATATTCGTCTAAGTTCGCCTATATTTCACCTACTCCTTTTCAATATTTTTCGCTTTTTTTACCTATTTGCGTCTTTTATCCTAATTGTGCCATATACATCAAACCCTTTGTATACACCTTTACCATAATCCTTTATAGAATCCTTTGTGAGCCTACCACAAATTGCCACGTGTCATCTTTCATATGGTTACTTGGAAACTTCTTGGATTATTTTCTAGAACCAGTTCAACCTACAAAAGAATGATTCTGTTTTCATCATACTCCCTAGAAACTCTTCTTTACCATCTTCAAACTCCACTTAAACTGACTGGATATTATTCCAGAAGTTGTCATCAAACTATAATCCTGTTAGAATCGGCCCTTTTATCAATTACTCCGCTTTATTTCCACCAAAGACAAATTCTTAAAATTCTTTAAATAATTCTAGAACTGTCAGAAACTTAACAATGGAAATTGCAGCATTCACTTATGGAGCAAAAGATGCAGTGAGATTCAGCAAGATTCACCGGAGAGCCAATTTCAAGGGCGCTTCAAGAGGGTATACCGCAGGAGCTAGCAGCAACATGATTATTTGTTCAGTCTTGTGTTTATGTTCACTCTTCTAATAAAACTTTTATACTTTGTTAAATCTTTGCTTTGCTGTTTGCCTGCCCTCTGCCATACATGGACTTTACCTCATCCTAGGTACTAACTGGTATACTATATTATTGTATTGTCTCTTCCTTCTTCTTAATAATTGGAGCTGGTCCATACTTCAAAAATTACAGACTTAAAATTTTTTTGCTGCATAAAGTGAGACATTGTGCAGTATAACTAAACTTTGACCAATCACATACAACTAATGTGCAGAACAACTAATGTAAGATGCACATCATCCAGTGATTTTTCAGTATCTGTATCATATACTAGGACCCTTATTCTGACTTGTTTTTGAAAGACTTTTTGCAATATACTGCTGCGTTCAAGTTGCAGAAATGCCTTCACATATTCTATGTAAATGCATTTGAAAGAACTCTTTAGTAACATTAGAGTACAGGAATTTTCATGCTGATAATGATTGTGAGGTCTCAAATCTAAAGAACTGGAGATGTATGTTATCATTAAAAATCAATTTTTTTCAATTTATTTTTTCACTCAATTAAACATGAACATGTGGAATACTGATGGCATTTCATGTAAGGTTATAATATATGCATATTTTAATCTTACACAATACAGAGGAATGATATTTAGTGTAACTTAAATCCGAAATACACAAGACTAGATAACCTGCATACATTGAATGGAGATTAGGTTGGGAAAGAACAGAAAAAGCAATATTTGCTGTTTTGTTTGTAATCTTTTCTGAAGAAAAAATCAGATTTCACTCTATGAAAACTGTACATGGTGAATGCTAAACCACTCTTGTATCTACATTACCTTGCAAAATTTTTTCAACCTACATCCATGAAAATGGGCTTTCTTAGTTTCCAAAAGAATTTATCTTTCATTTTCATGATGTGCAATAGAAGGTATTAATTGTACTGAATAACTGTTAGGTTAGCAACAAAAAAGTCCTTTTTTTCCTTGGTGATAATGATAAAGCATATATTTTTGAGAAGTATTTTGAATATAACTTGCTACATTTTAAACTTTTTTACAAGGGTTGCTAGGCAAAAGAGTTTTTATTTGACCAGAATGTAATGTTGATTTGTGTGAAGAATAACTTAATAATTAAGACTCTTTTCCAAACATTTCATTTTGAAACTTTATTATCTTTTCAATTTAAATGCAAAAACTAAGTATGGCATTTTTTTTGTTTTGATGTTCTGTCCAAGGTTACATTATTGATATTTATCCAGTGAATGGAAACATGATAGATTTGCCATTTTTTGTAATTGTATTACAATCCATGGAAAAGCATTATAACTGTGTTTTGACCACAGCTCATATTCTATAATATACAATAATTTACATTTTGTTCAGTAGCAAATTTAATTGGAGATGGCTATATCAACTTTGTAGCCAGAAGAGTGATTTTGTGCAGGACTAGATATAATTAAAAAGCAAATTAAATCCAAACAAACAACTTGTCAATACTGTGACAAGTGAGTTTATAAGGAGTACCTGGGTAAAAGACAAACAATACTCTCATTATCTTTTTTCATTTTGATACCTTAACAAGTTCAATGCATGGTAATCTCATCCACATTTTTAGTTCAATGCATGGTAATGTCACCCACCTTTATAGTTCGATGCAATAAGAAATTGGAGTGTTATGCTGTTCTATTTTAGGGAGGAATACACTCCTAAATTTCTGTCATCTGTAAAACTATTCAGCATTTAATCCATTAAATTTTGCAGTCTTTTACAGTATTTATCAATCTGCAATTGACACCTTTACAAGACAAGAACTGGTCCAATAATGTTGTGAGAATAGCATTGCTAATGCTCATTTTCTTTGGTGAGGGCCAAATCTGTAGATAAAATTTATGGATCGTAAGCTAGGTTGTGTCTTCAAGACCAACAAATAAATGTGCTACAACTCAAAGGCTTATGTCAGAATATCTTCCAGAGGGAACCATTTTAAAATGATGAACAGGTTAATACTTTTATCTTATTTTTTAAAATCCTAATTATGAAATGTATTGAGAAACATGTATTGTGTATATTATTCTAAAATAATGAAGAAATAGCCACAAAGTTTTTTTAAAATTTGGCCAGACCATTTATTTTTTAGACTTGATTGAAAATATGTTGCACCAGTGCAATGCAAACAATGCTGTAATAATGCAGTATCCTAATGTAGTGCTCGTAGAATTCTTCCGATCTACTGCTACAACAAATTTTTTTTATTACCGTTTCCCAGGTCAATGCTCAACTGCTACCCAGGTATGCTACCCAGGTAGTAGTTTTCAATATCCAGTCTTGAGAGTGCAATGAGGAAAATGCTGCAAAGAGTTTTGAATGAAGGCTGATGAGATAGTAAGTATGTTAGAAGATCAATAGTTTAAAATATTGTTTGACAAAAATTACACTTTGCCCATTAAAGAAGAAAAGATTTTATCCGTGTTGAGAACCGTACCAATGCATCTACAAACACAATAAATTTCTTCATAACAATATAAATATCCTGGCTAAACACTTTCCAGCAAACCAACCTTTTCATGTAACATTCATCGCTTAAGAACTTTCGTGTGTTTAACTGACAAAATTAAATAAAAAATTATTCAAAAACATACGCAATCTGCATTTAACGTATGCGAATTTCAGGTGGGTAAAGTCTTAACCACGCATGTACTTCCACAAAATGAAGAATAGCATCCCTCTTCTGAGCTTGTAACAATGGGTAGTTATTAATTTAAAAATTGTTTTAAATCGAAAATAGCCGATCTTGCACCCCATTTTTTATGCTCCACCCTCCTCTATCAGACATAAAAAATAAGTTGAGTTCTTTCATATACCGCCTTGATGGTCTAGATTCTCCTGCCCAGCCTTGAATTTTAAGCAATTTCTCTCTTATTAAACCCTTAGTAATTGCTTCTGTTCTTACAAGAAGCCTGTAATGATAAAAGAATTTCAATCATTACACTGGCACATTAACAAATCAAAATCTACCCACAAAGCTTGGTACGAAAATGAGCACATATTTTATATCGCTTTCAATTAATTTCCTGTGATTTAATAAGTTTGTACTTTCCAAAAATTTCTTCAGAAAAACTTAAGGTCAACTTAAAGAATTTATAGATAATAAGAAATTCTTTCATTTAGATACAAAAAAATTAAAAATTCTGAAGGCTGTACACAAAAAAGAACAAATATAAAAAGCTTGAACCCCTACGTTTTTATTTCTAGAATAGAACAATTCATGCAATAAATAGGCTGCACATGCCTTCTCTGCAGAACTCAAGAGAATTTAAACTATATTTTCCATTGAACTTAAAAATTCGGATTGACATACAGTGAATTTAAGTCTAACGATTATTCACTTGTTACAAATAAATAAAGTTATATGAAACCGAGATGAGCTTCAGATTTTTGGATACAACAAATTACAGGTAAATCGAATTAATTTGGTGATTCTGACAGTTTCGCTCTATCCAAAATTTACTGCATATATGCAGTTGATATTCCATCAATCGACGATTCCCTCAATAATATATTTTTCAATATCTTGCCACTACACCGACTTCCATTTGCTTGCGTATATTGATATCTCTTATTTAATGTATTCAATTAACTGATAGTTTTTGGTGTAACCGACGGTATCAGCTTATGGATTATCAACTGTACATAGAAATAAAGAAACATGGAAAATGCCTGTTCGGAGAGCTTATAACATCTGTGGAATTCTCGTCTAAATGAAAAGCTACCATAGCTGCCACGCATATTGCAACACTTATGTCACCCCCAGAATTACAGCAAATCCACACATCTTTACCATCACAAATTTCCTTCGCTATGAATTCAAGCGCACTAGGTAGAATTACTTCCTGCCAATGTTCACGCGAAGAAATCGGCGTTGAAAATTGAAGTAAATTCGAAGCATAAGGCATGGCAAAGCAGCTGAGGTTCACTATAGATGTTCTAGAATAATTGGTACAATCATTGATTCTCGGAAGTATATAGGATAAGGAACACAAAAAGAGGCCTGTTTTTCCAAGAGATATGTGTACTTCTGGAGATGATTTTATGACTGTGGGAATGCCATCTTCGCAACTCGACATAATTGTTGTTGCAATAATTCGAGCCTCATCAGAAGTCTGAAAATGAAAATGCATATTATAAACATACGCAAATGAGTAAAAGTGATATGTTTGTGAATAGATCAAATGCACAGAAATCTTTGAATTTGTACCAAGAAGTCATCAGATGTCAAATATATAATCGACATTTACACATTATTAATGGATGATAACATTCTAAATAAAGTACATTCATATGAATAAAACTAATACGTATGCCAGTGTATCGATCATATGCGCTTACAGTATACGGGCATTATCTGCCTAATTAAAGAAAAAAACATAGATTATATATATATATGCGTATGTCTTTAAGATATTATAAAATCAATAAATCAAAATGGTTACTAGAAAAAACACCTAACCAAATATCAATCGATAAAAATGAATGCAAAATCAATGTAAAATGAACATATAAAAGTGAAAAATATACAAAATTTTCTTTTGCAAATGTATGCTGATATTTATTCAGGCATGTATGCAAATAATCATAAAATTCTGTTACCTCAGCATTCAATAGAGCATTCTTATTGGCCCAAAATGCAGATGGGGTCAATCCTTGACTCCACGATTCCTCGTCATCGCCAGCACCCTACAAAAAGCAACTCAAATATATCAATTGCCATACAAATATACTCAAAATCGGCTAATATATAATTTTTAACAAAATTGTACATTCTATAAAAATGGTTAAAATGCAAAAGCCACTAAAATATAACTTTTCTACAAATTTAACTCATAAAAAACTGAAAATCCATCCAACATAAGTTTGCCATTTCAAATACTCTTTATCAAAAAGAGCATTTATTACTCTTAAAATTTTCAATTTTGAGGCTTACTCTTTACATTTTCAAAACACCATGTGGCAAAAAATTTAAAGTAAAAATACCTGAATATAGTGCCAACTTTGACGATGCCTATCTTTTTCATCTATATAAGCCTGATAGAAAAAAAATTATATATATATAAATATTGACACGGATATTAACATAATTTATAATAAGTAAGAGATTTCATTATCTAGCATATTATTGGAATACACCAACTTAAACTTGAAATGATCTATACATGCAAACCCATGAAAGAATTGTGCGATTGAAGTTCCAAGTTTTTGTCAATATGTTTCTATTATCCCATGCAATCGCAATTTATTGAAAATATCTGCCGTTATTACTCATTTGTCAAACAATGTATCAAACTCAAAGTGAAACAGGTCAATATATTCATAATTGTAATAAAAACTGAAAGATTCATAAATAGTTAGCTAATAAAAAATCCAAGCAGACTAAACTAGCAACAACTAAAACAATGTGTAAAATTTGTAATTATTTATAAAAAATTTAACAAAGCAATAAGATTCAAAACTGAAAAATTCAGTGTTTGAATACATGTAATTTTAAGAAAACTAGCACATTCCCATTCACTCTGCTCAGGCCTCTTTGCAGCTTCCTTCTTCCTACCCTTGGGTTGATTTCGTGTGGTGCAACGACAACTGTACTCTTTGGTGTAAAGGTCATTGTCTTTTGGTACAAAGTTTTAATCATAATCGAATGTCACAATAAATTTTATTTTTTGTCAATGCTTGAAGTGTCTTTCGACATTACTCTTGAAATAAAGTAATGTCATGTCACCACATCATCAGCACCCCGCAAGTCGTAACATTTACGTTTCCCATCGAATTAAGTCAAAATATATTGTATTTATTCTTGTTCTTATTGAATTGTGGACAATGTTTAATTCATGATGTAAAGTAAATGCATGTCAGTAAACCATAAAATTCTTAACCGATGAATACTGCCATAAAAAATAGTCTTTTTAGTAATTCTCTTACTTTTGAGGCACTTATGCATATGACTGGAATATGCAATTTGATTAGGTCCTGACTTAAGCAAATCGGCATGCTAGGAGCAATCCAAACTGGCTTTAAGGGAAGTTTTAGCTTTGATAGTAGCTGATTGCATACCATGCCTTTTGCATCCCCGAGACCACTAATAAACTGTGGAATTTTACGCTCAATTTCGTAAGCTTCAAGGGGGCTAAGCCATGATGGAAAATGAAATTTGGAGTTCCAATTTTTGTTGCTATCATTGCAGGTTCCCAATAATCTGTGTATCGTTTGTAAAAGTTTATTTTCCTTTATTAATGTATTACTAGAACTAAATTAAATTGTAATAAATATTACATTATAGATATTCGTAATAATGATAAAAGGGATTTCAGCATTTTGCTCACTTAGTGTTAAGTCTCATGAAATCTTAATTTTAAAGTAACTCAATGGAAGAAATTCTTTCTTCGTTATTAGAGCTTCAACTCGACTAAAGTGAATTATTTTATTCCAACAGTTAAATAAGTCTCAATAGTTCAGAAAAGAAAAAAATTGACCACAGCACAGCAAGGAATACTTTGCAAGGAGGCTTGAGCAAAGTGAGAGTAAAAACACATGTTTGTATGCACATACAACTGGGAAGAAATTGATATTAAGAGTTGTAAACATATTGGAAATTATCTTCAATTTAAATTCAAGTACATTTTATTTATATGCCCTCTAAAAAGTGCATTTTTCAACTACCAGCTGAGCATTTTGACAAAAAGTAATTTTCTGAAAACATCTTTGTATTTTTGTACCTTTGAAGCTGAAATGCGGTAGCCAGACAAATGAAAATATTACAAGCTCATTTTTTAACATTTAATGCTAAAAGCAATAAAAACTGACTTTTTGCTGCTATAAAAAACTTGCAGAGATATTTTAACGAAATAATTCATATGTTGCTAATCTGCTTGATAAAAGTAATAGATGAAAAGTAAAAAGAGTAGAAGGTATAAAATTTGTGGCATTACTCGTTATGTGATATTCATGTTAGTACGTTGATAATAACATCAAAATAGATTTTTGAATTTAATTGAAGCATTAATAATAATGCACAAATTGCTAATTATTATTAATATTAAAGATTCATGTATCAGAAATTTGAAAAAATATTTAAAATTTAACTACAGCTTGAACTTTATAAAATTATGAAATTTCTCCTTTTAAAACCAATAAAATCTGTGTTATTAGTATGATTAATAAAAAATCTGTGAAATACTTTATTTCTTAATGGGTTTTGCAAAGTTAATATAGTTTCTTTGTGTCCATATCCACCTCAACAATTTGATTTTAATCTTTCTATCCTAGCTTGAAATATATGCTAAGGTATGTGGGCCAAACAACCTGTAAGTACCTGTTAATAACTGTGCACCATAATGGTACTGTAGTAGTAAAAGAATCCGGAAAAACTTTGCCTCGTCGAGTACTATCAACCAAAATGCATCCCCCGTACATAGCAGCTGCAGTCGCAATATTTAGATTTAGCCTCGTGTAACTAAACGACCACTGACCAGCATGCCCATCAGCAGATTTAAAGTAACAAGTACCATCCAAAATGTTTGGAGATACGTACCAAAGCCCATTTCGCAAGTTCGCGAATACAGGATAATCGCCGTAGCCAGGTATATCACGAATGGCTTGGATTGACTCATGAACAAATTGAGAGTCTACATCGATTGACCTCAAATAATTAAGAATTTCATGTCTGGATTGTTGTTGTAATCTTCTAGCAGATTTTCCTATCGACAAAGAATGCCCATATGCATAATCTGAAGACCGTAGAATTTCCAAATCTTTCTCTGACCATACGGGAGGGTCACAATCCTCATCATCCCAGATTATATCGCTCCCTGCTGACTGCTGATTATTATTTTCATCGAAATCAAGTACAAAATTTTTCGAGTGAGACATTAAGAAGGATAATTGCAAAATGTCGGTGCAAAATGTTTATTTTTTGTGTGCAGTCGGTACATTTTGTCAAATCTCGATACATTTTGTCAAATCTCGGTACATATTAATACACAAGTATTTTCGGTAACATTTTTATACATTCCCAGACGCGTTTCTGATTCCATCCGGAATCTAACAGGAAAAAACTTACAAATGCCATTTCCCATGATAAAATGCATACACTTAATAGACCAGTGGCACACTTTAATTTTTAATTTAAGTTGGGCTCATTCAAAGTTACTGTGATTTGAACTGTTATAACCCACAAACACCAATAAACATGTATAGATTTTAAACTTTGTATTGCTATCGAAAAAATTATTTTTGACTTTGTGGCCCTTTTTCTTTGGGATGAATGCTAGAAAGTTTCCATTTAATATACCTGCATTATCTACTGCTTAAGACACCTCTGTAATATCCTTCAGATTTTTTTACATAGTTCTTAACTTTTATAGCAAAATTTTTTATTCCAGTCCACACAAATTTGAAACTGAACTATTTATTGTGTGGTCTGTACTAATTTACAATATCTCAGCTGTACAGGTTCATGGTATATATCAGAAAGGAGATGTAGGACTTTGTTAATGTGGCATATTGTACAATCTTTATTTTCTCTTTATTGAAATGTATACCAATATCACTGATTTTGTAACTTAAGAGCTTGAAATTTAATATGGTCTGGCTTTTGGTACCAAGTCATCGCTCTATTAGTTCACAACATAACATTACCTTTGAGTTTTTGTGATACATAATTAGTAAATTTAAGATAAAGCTTGCCTACCTTAAGAAATATTAGCAGTTGAACAACTTAAACTACAAAGGAAATCAACTCCTTGCATTTGCATCTATTGTCTGTATCTAACAAAAATACCAGTTAATCACTTCTATCTTACATTCCCATTCAGAATCAAGTACCAACACTTGCAAATTCAAAATCAAAGTCTTCCAAACAAATTTTTACTTAAAAAAGCTTTATTGTTAGTAATTAACTTTCTTAGCAATTAATTCTATTTTTATAGCTGCGGTTAGTTTTCATTTATGACATTTCAAGTAAATTGGCTGCATAGATGCCAGTGGGGCTATATATTTTGTTGCATTGATAAAGTTAGTTCACTTCTATTAAAACAATTAGTGCAATAAATATACACATTTCTGTCAGTTTCCTGTGTTCTGTTGTGTTTCACGTTTCTAACATTAATACTGCAGCACTTATCGTCAGCTCAGAACAAAGCAAATTTGTTTTACATCATACACTCAGTTAAAATAATCAAGGTAAACATGTGAAATAGTATTTCAATACTCAAGTTCTTGATTACATATTTTAGGGCTGCATTAACTAAATATAACAAAAGTGTTGTAAGAAAGCAAACTTTTCATATTAAATAAGGAAAAACAACAAACAGCGCGCACAAATGCATACAGGATAATATGATATAATACAATACAAAGAAGTAATAGCATGAAATATATATACATACATAGATGAATAGAGCAAGTGAGCAATTAAATGAATTAAGTTAGGCAGGAACCTCTAAATAGTAAAAGTGTGCCACTCTAAGAATGCTTATGCAAAGTAGCTAGTATATCTTGAGCAAGAAGAATTGATTTAGAGATAAGTAGTGTTTGAATTTTGATCATTTTGAGCCAGTAAACTAGAAAATTAATACTGGAGATGTTGGCAAAGATATCAGCAAGTAGTGGAAATTGAAATATCAGGATATTTTATGAAAATTCAGTGCATTTATACGGATATTTTGTGTAATAACACATAGAGTACACCTCCACGTACATATTTTGACAGTACTTTGCTGGCTTCCAGGTAAAATTAATACATGTACAAAAACAACTTGTTTAAATTTCAAATATTTGTAGCATTGTTTCTTGCATGCTTCAATTTAAGCTGCTAGTAAAATTTTTAAAAGAAGTAAATCTGAGGAATGTTACCATGAACTATTGCTAACAGTTTATTTTGACAACAGGATGGTTATAATTAATTTTTAAGCTTGCTAAGTCCCTGGAGTATAAAATTAGAACCAGAATTTTATTAGCTTTTACGTGTTGACTAGCATTTTTTTACTTATAGTAGATTATTGTGAGGGAAAAAATAGCTCATTATGTATTTAAAAAGATTACTTACAAGTTGTTGACAGTGTTGAATTGCTTATAGTTTCAACAGCATCTCGACATTACTGGATATGATTCGGCCCAAGTCCTTTCGGATAAAACTCCATTTAAATAATGTTTATCTCGTCTAATTTCAGTTCATGTGCTCGCCTGAATGAGGTTATGATGGTTTCTGTATGATATTTGTTCTCTACCTTCTTTGGTGGTCAAATGTTCAAATGATTCCAAACTTAAACATTGAACAAAAAATTTCAAGGCATGGGGTTTTATTTCCTCATTTTTACTTAATGGCAAAAGTGTTGCCACCAAATTTTGATTTATTGTACATGCAATTTAAAATTGATTGTGCCAAGTGAGCAAATACTGCGGACACTTTGTCTACAATGCTTTATATAAGCTTGTTGACATATGTAGCTAAGACATTTATTTCACCTTGCTTAAATGATAAACTATTTTATGTGAAATGAACAACGACCTCAAATATTTAAGTAGGTCCTGAGAAATGAATTATTGTTCAAATAATTAAATGTGCAAACACATAATTGGCTAAAGCACTGAACAAATTTCAAAGCCAAGAGAAACTACATTTGAATTCACATGCACATACAAATACACGATTGAACTATGTATCAATCAAAAGAATTACTTTGTATTCGATCCAACCAAATTATTGCACGGATTAATGCAGTCAGCGACACATCACAGGCAATTATAGGGGGCCATTTCCGTGCTTCTTAGGAAAGGATAAGGGTTCTTTGTGTCGTAGTGCCTCCAAATCTTCGCATAAGCGCTGTCGAGTAGATGCAGGGTCAATGATGGCATCCAAAAAGCCTCGACGAGCCGCAGAGAGAGGGTTACAGAATAAATCAGCATATTCGGCCTCCTTTTCGGCCACATTTTTGCCCCTGAAAATAATCTCGACTGCCCCTTTTGCTCCCATTACAGCAATCTATAAAATTTTGCAACCATAAATATAGTATGCCTTGAATGAAATGAATTTGCTATTCACGAATTTCAAATATAACGATCTAACAAAAAAGTTACATTGTACTAAGATGAGTTTCAGATTTTCAGATGTAATTCAATACATTGGTGGTCCTAACAGGTTCAATACATCCAAAGTTTACTCAGTAAAGTACATAGATTTGAATTTTTTAGTAACTTTCAAAATTTAAGTGCATCCTAGTACCGGTCATCAGATATGGGCACTACCAGCTGGGTCCCTGGCAAGGGGGGGGGGTTCTTAAAAATTTGGCGATATTTAATCCAATCATTATTATTATAAATTTCACATAGATTTCATTATCTTGAATCATTTGCATAAGGTGCCTAAGAGAACCCTAACCTATGTAACCTGCGTGTCTCCTAAAAGCATGCAATAAATAATATTCTGTGAATCAACTTTTCTTGTGTCACTGAAATGTGACAAAAAGAAATGTTTTGAGGCCACACAAGTTTCATATTTTGATGCGTTGTTAGGTTCAGCCATTTACATATCCACAATTCTTTCAAGAACTATTTGACACATATTTGTGATGTTTCTTTTAGTACACTTCTTGACAGTATGCAACATGCCTTTTTAATGTGCTCAATTAAGTACCCATTTGTTTTAATAGTTTAAGATTACTCCTATTTGTAATAACTCATGGTACAATAATGGCATGCATCACAATAGATAATATAGAGATCATCTATATTGACACCGGAAATTTGATCAAAGTAGAAAGATTATACTAAATCATATGTTTATATTAAATAAATAGTATTTTGTGTCTTTCCGATGACTTTAGTCTTCATTTGCGACACATTTCCGGGTACAGCATAGAAACTTTGGTATTTTATATATATATATATGTGTATATTACCTCGCCTCCAGGCCAAGAATAATTAATATCCCCTCTTAAGTGCTTGCTGCTCATTACATCATATGCACCGCCATATGCCTTTCGAGTAATTACAGTAACCTAAATAGAAGAAATAATAATAATGAGCAATAAAATATATCAATAATTTCAAGCGTTTGTCTATAAACTTTCTGGAATGTAAAATTGAAACAAAATAATTTCAAACAAAATGGTATATCTAAAAACCAAGGGGGGGGATCATGGATGATTAGCTACTATCGAAGTCATATTCGACTATATCTGCTCATTTATGACCAAATAAATTGGTAGCCCTAAAAGATTCATTATACTGTTAACTGATGCCATCGGTTACACCAAAACTATCAGTAAATCAAACATATCGGATTATAGATACAAACATTTATATATACCAGCAAATTTAGTCGGTGGAATGGCAAAGCTATCTAAAAAAAGAGTATATCATATAGTAGACCATCGATTTATGGACTACTGTATATTGCAGAAGATGATGAAAATTAGGAGCACAAAATAAAAAAATAGCTTACTTTGGGGACAGTAGCCTCAGCATATGCATATAAAAGCTTGGCCCCATGGCGAATAATACCCCCATGTTCTTGATCGGTACCGGGCAAAAATCCTGGTACGTCAACAAATGTCATAATAGGAATATTGAACGCATCGCAAAATCGCACGAATCTTGCGCCCTTAGTACTAGAATCAATATCTAAACACCCGGCTAGAACTGAGGGGTTATTGGCAACTACGCCTACTGTACGTCCTTCCATTCGCCCTGAATAATGTATTTACATATACATCAATACGCATATGCAGCACAATATTTTTTATTATTGAATTCAGGTATACAATAGACTCAACTAAAGAAATATAGATATTGAAACCAATGAAATGGAAATATATTTGACCAATACATTCTACCGTCAAGGATTTACTTCAATTTACGTTTGATTTGATTTTCGATAGATATTATTATAAATATAAAACAAAAATAGCAGTATTTTGTAAATTTTATCAACAGTGAATATTAATTGCGCTTCATTTATATTGCCATCAGTATTATTCCAAATTCTAAATTCTACTATTGACATTAATAATGCTACAGCAGAACCCCTCTCATTGCATTCCATGCTATTAACAATCTTTCCAAATTGATGTCTAATTAAAAGAACTGAATACTTTGTTCTGGTGCAATTGATTCCTTGGAGTTCTACTGTGCAGATACTAAAGGAAAAATTGTATATGCATGCAAAAAATTCAAGCTCACCAAATCCTACGATTATATTTTTAGCGTAATCTGGCATGATCTGATAAAAGTTATTGTCATCTAACACTTTTGATACAATATCTGTCATGTCGTAAGGCACGTTTGGATCTTGAGGAATAATACGCCTTAAGGCAGGTATTTCTCTTTCCCGTGTATCGCTAGTAGCTCTTACTGGCACAGTGTCCCTAAAAATCACGCATTTTGCAATTATATTACAAATTTCACGAAATAATCCGTATTATGATAAAATAGTGGGAATGTAAACATTTCCCTCATTATGTGCATCTTATCTAGCCTTCCGATTCTTAGTTGTTTTCATTCAACAGAAGAATTTTCATTATAATCTATCAATGCTTCAAGTCAACTATAGCTAATTATTGAAGAAATATGTACAAAATGATTACAAGTTATAGAGCAGTCAAACGAACAGAAGTAAATCAAAAGAGATGTGCACAGAAGTCTGAGCAAAGAAAAGGCAGACATCCTTTTCATGTAAAAAGTGCTGAAAATACTACCACATCGATTCGAGTGGTAGGATTATAAAAGTAATCCCAGCATATAAAAATCTAGCTAAACTAACACAGCCCATTTTGTAAAGTCCCGGCTTGACTATGGTAACTTTTTCTTGCCTCTCTAAAATAATTTAATTTCTCATCATATTATTAACAAAGTTTTTGCACTGGTTGAATCAGCTTAGAAAAATTATACTATATTTGAGGCCGCATAACTCTTCAATTTTTTATAATAATATATGTCTAAAACACTGTACAATGTAAGACTCGAAGGCACACTCAAATATCTTAATACATTTTTCAAACCTAAGTCAAGCTTTGAAAAGTCCATAATTCTCAAATGAACAGCAAAATCTGAATAAAATTGCCTTTTCTTAGGATATTTTATCCTTCATAAAATATGATCGAATATCGCATCATGAGCTATAATCTACATTGTTAAACGTATAATTAGTATTCGAAAGACAAAATTTAGTGGATCACATTCATGTCTGCTTTACTTCAGAGTATGACTCATCTAATTTTCTATTTGCATGTTGATTCATACGTATATTAATATATGCTTATTGCAAATTGAATATCCAGAGCGTAGGCTATTCAACAAAAATGGAACATTTTCTGTTACTCAATTACCTGATGATAAGAACAATTGGATTATAGCAACATTATGATTATTATTATAAAGGTCATATTATCTTGCCTGTTTGAAAGTGGTAGGAAATCAAATAATTCTCTTGCAGCTTTTAGTGCCGAAATGTCATTATCCCGTGCAATATGAGCTACTCCACTTACAGATGTGTGAGTTTCGGCTCCGCCTAGAACTTCCTGGGTAACTGTTTCTTGGGTAACAGTCCTATATGTAATATTTTACAAAATTATAAAAATATTTAAAAATAATGTAGAATGTACTGCATCATTTTTCAGAATTGAAAATGAAAACTTGGAAAGTGCTTTGCCAAAATAAAATCTATTAATATATAAGCACATCATCTTAATATAAATTGTTTAGTTGCTGAAACAAAACAATAACGCAAAGAGTTTAGCAATATGCGTACCTATAAAAAGTCCAAATATAATGTTTATTTAACTTAAATATTGTTAATTCAATTAAAAAAAATCGAAAACTGATGCAATAAACATATATATATAGCTCATTGTTATATTTGAAAAATAACTGCAAATGAGTAAAGATCGATTATAAATATTCTAAATGTGGCTGCCAAAAATTCATATATCCCACATCGGAACAATGTTCAATTTTAAATTTTGATACATGTGAATGCTGTTAGGAAAATAATCAACTTTAGAAATAAAATGAAATAAATCTTCGCACTAAAATATGCTCACTTTACTACATCTGGCCCAGTAACAAACATATACGAAGAGTTTCGAACCATCATGATAAAGTCAGTTAATGCTGGGGAATACACAGCCCCTCCTGCACAAGGACCCATTATAAGCGATAACTGCGGTATCAATCCACTGAAAAAAAGAAGAAAAAATAATATTTAGCATTTTTATTGCATTTAACTTTGCATATTCCAAACCAATATAAAAATAGCTGTAAATATTTTGCTGAGAATAAAAAAGAAGGTATTAAATATTAATTTAAATGTTCGTTTCTATATTGGGCACTCTCTGAGAGTGTTCAATCAAGAAAAATGATACAAGAATCATAAAAACAGAACGAAAAATGTATACATAGGACTGGATTGTTGAAGGAAAGACATATATTAGTTTGACTAAAAAAGATTTCTACATTTTCCTCTTCTCGATTTCAATCAAAACTGAAAGAATTATTAGCAATGAAAAAACCTGGCATCTACATTGCGTTGGAAAACTTCAGCATATCCTGCAAGTGAATCGACTCCTTCCTGAATTCGAGCTCCTCCAGAATCGTTTAATCCAATTAGTGGAGCACCATTATGCATTGCCTTCCAAATATAAATGGTTTTTCATCAAAAAAGGACGTTTAAAAACTATGAATTTTGGATTGAAAAAAACCTGATCCATCACTTTGCAAATCTTTTGTGCATGCGCTTCTCCTAAGCTCCCGCCCCATACAGTAAAATCTTGACTGAAAACATACACGGGTCGGCCATTAATAGTCCCTCGACCAGTCACGACTCCTTCACCGTAAAAATGCTCCTTTTCCATCCCAAAATCCGTGCATCGATGCGTCTTAAGTGCATCGAATTCCCGAAATGATTGAGGGTCCAGGAGTACATTCAGCCTTTCTCTAGCGGTGAGTTTACCTTTTGCATGCTGTTTGTCAATACGGGCTTGCCCACCTCCTAGAAAAGACTGAGTTTCAGCTTCAGACAGCCGAGCACGAAACTGACGCTTGATTGCAGGAACATTAAGGGGTGCTGCAACTGACAAGCACCTAAGTGAACCACTTGAATTGATCGATTGCCTCAAGAGTCGACCATTGAAGGATCGTCCGGACAAGTTCATCATCTTCTTTGATAATATGAATTATCAGCTTAAAATGAAATTGCAGATTAATCAATACTAATGCGAATAATCAATTATCATTCGCAAACTTGGAAACGGGGATAGTAACAAGTGGAATTTCAAAATCTTCTGCGATAAATCCGTTTCAAAAAAATTTATAAATAGCGAGCAAGCAATATGTCATATGACGTCATTATGTTCGCCACTAGAATCATAAAATATTAAACCCTGAAACGTTGAAAGGATTTTATATCCAGCATAATATAATTCAGCCAAGTAAATTAAGGTATATCATGGGGATTTTGAAGATTTTTCGTATTTTTGTTGCTTTTAAATAAACACGTAATTCACTAGTTAAGTACATAAACCAAACAGATTTTGCAAGAAAGAAATTTCCAGAAAATCTATAGAAAGTCCCAACGATTCATGCACCAAACTCAGACATATTACTGTATATATTACTCCACTATCAAATGAATAATTGTAAAGTATCATGTTAGATATTTATATTGGGATGCTGTAAAATTTTAAGCATTCCAATGGCTTCAAAAAGTTCATTGAGGTTGATGTTAATGTCAAAATAATACTGCTCGAAAAACTCTTATTATGCATGTTTGTCATATTCTCATATTTTTCAATATTCCAAAAAGTACTTATTTTATCATACTTGTCACATTATATAAATGTGTACTTTCATACTTATTACGCTTTACATCCTGTGCTTTTGTAGCAATATGAACATTTCCTTTGTACTACCTCTATTTAGGGATATGAACAGTCTTTTTGCAGAAGCTCTCTTTTCCCTTTTAATGCTGATACTAATTCACTCTTCTGAAATTCCATAACTTTTTTCCCATTTTGCTGCTGTACACTGTAAGAACAGAGAGCAATATCTTTGCTGGAATGAGGAGCCTACATGCTGACATTTCACTCACTTAACATATTGTTTTGTATTATATAGTATATGTTTTGTTTGTGTTCTTTGATATATTGTTCTTGTGAAGAATAGGGGAAAACAACACGCAAACAACAAAATAATGATAAACACAACACAATAGTTATGATATGTAATATTAAGTAAGGAAGCGCGAGGGAATCTTCTTAATTACAATCAACTTTACTCTGCACAGTAGCAGGGTAAAAGTTGTTGAAAAAGAGAGAGTGAGATGTGTTTTTGTTTGATAATAAATATCGAGCCCAGATTGGCCAGATACTTAATTATGGGGTTACTCCGCTGGACGTTTATCGGAGATGTGGATTCAGGAAACAAAGAAAATACTTTGTGGAATTGTGGAATACGGTGTAGACGATAAAGACGTGGATATCGTTGGAAGGATCTTTTTCGTATAAAGAAGGAAAGGTAAGGAGTGTGCTCCTATATTGTGACAGTTCTTTCACAGCTAATGAAAAATAAATTGTAGTGCAAAGAAAGATTGGATGGATTTCAATACATTTGCCATATTATGAAAGAACTACCTGAAGATGCTGTTACCTCAACTTAACTCAAGTAAGTAACTAGTTTAGTGATCTGCTATGAGATTTGTATATATTTTAAAATTGAGAATGTTTAGTAGACTGCATTATGATATCAAAAAGTCTGTTAGAAATTAATATTCAACTTTAGAGAAAAAGAAAAGGTAAAAAACTTTATTTACATTTCTTTCATGTTTTGTTAAACCAACTATTTAAATGAGATCAATTTTGAAACATTATTTTAAAAAAAGGTTATCAAGTAGTTCTTCAACAAAGGCTGAACAGCTTTTTTTGGTTACCATGATTTAGAGGTCAACATTACTTATCTTGGAGAGATATTCCACATCTTTAAATGATTCATTTAGATAATATAAAGATAAAAATAATTGCAATTTAGTAGCTGAACTTCATTTTAGGGCTAATAAACAAATTGACATGCATTCAAGATAAGTAGAATTATTTTGGAGATACAATTATTTTTTTCAGAGATGTTGGGCAAAGGTAGAGAAATTGTGTATTGTGTAAAAATTCGTTAATACCTTCAAATCTTTTTATGATAAAAATTAAATTAGGCAATTACACTGAATGAGCACAAATGCGAGGATTCATGTGCAAGGGTGCATGTGGAAGCTTGCATATGCAAGTGCAAGTGTGCTGTGCCTGTGCAGTTGCTGGGTGCGCAATTCCATATTTTAATGAAATGTGTCGTCAACCGTATAGGCGAAAAAATGAGTCGTAATGATATTGATTATTAATGCAACTCATCTCAGGAACCGTAATAATTTCTTGAAACTTAATATCATTGTTTATGTAGTGCGATGGAAGATTTTTGGAGAACCTTGGATCGTTTTCATTCGAAGGTATTGTTGCGACTTTGAAAACGTGTCCATGCTCTATTTTAATTCTTAATCTTCAAGGTTTCTCTCTCGTAATAACTAGATTCGTGGCGAAATTGATTGGCGAAGTCGCGAAAATATCACACTCCATGTGTTTATAGCAGTTTTATTTGGTTATGCGATTCTTCGGTTGATATTACGCCTAACACGAGTGAAAGATAGCCCAAGAAGAGTTGCGTTTCCTGAACCAGAGCAGGAACCAGAGCCGATGAGAAATTTTACTGCTGAACAGCTTAAGGTCAAATGGTTAATATTGAACTGCGTTCTTGCTCAATCTTAAGCTTAATAATTTGTATGATGTTTGTGCGTTGTAACTTTAAGTAAAAAATTTTGGCCTTGCTTTCATTGATAAGAATTCCAATGAAGCCACTCAAGTTTGAAGTTTACTCGAATTTATACTTCATTGCATTATCACAAACCTAATTTCAGTCATTTTCATCTAAATTTTGACGAGATCGATCGACTTTTCTATATATTTACCGATTGAATGTTATGTTTACTATGCGTAAAAAAGTAGTTTATGCAGGAATATTTGTAATTACATATTGAAAAATTATTCAAATCAAAAGTTTCATTTTAAGTAGTGAATGTACATGTTTTTTAGCTATGCGCTCTGTGTTGATGACTTCTTTTATCATTGTTAGAAATTTAATGGGCTTGATTCTGATGGAAAGGAGGATAATGATGTACCAATATATGTATCTTTGAGGGGTCAAGTTTTTGACGTTAGCTCTGCGCGTCATGCTTATGGGAAAAATGGAAATTACCATATGTTTGCTGGTAAATTTTTCTGCTTGATGTTACCATTTTATCTATTATTTGAATTTTATCTTCCATTTTTATGCAGCAATATACATCATACGTTTCTTTTCAGTAAGTATTTGGCTCATATTTATTTTGTATTTTTATTTAGTTCCTACTCACAGCTATCTGAAAAATGACATATCTGTGTTCCAGAACAAAATAATTAATATGATCTTTTTGTACTCCTATGAAATGTAGATTCTTAGCCAAATTTACATTTCAAACAATAATAGCTGAATGAGTAATTATATACATTTTCTTGAACTATTGAAAAATTTCTTTTCATCAACAAAAGAAACAGGAAAATTATGAGTCCGTATATTTCTTATAGTTCATCTGAACTGACAGTATTAATTTTAGCTACCATTTCATCAAGCAGCCATGCCTATGTTTCTGTGAAAATTATGTAAAACGAATCTCTTCATCACTCATGTTTGAAGTTCAGGGTAAAACATGCAGGTTCCAGTCACCTGAATGATCAATATATATAATGTATTGATAGAGAGAGCTAATTACAAGTTTTAGTAGTTCTTAACATGACTTCAAAAGGCCTTCATTTATTGTTAGACCGCCTGCTAAATTTGAACTTGACTGCCATTTCACCATTACTGTAGATCAAGTCTAAAATCAAAGTTAATGTGTCACTTTCCATTGCATTTATCAAAAATTTATGATAATTTTGTCTGGTCAAAACTCAATAGAAATTTAAATATATTGGTTAGTTGTACATTGATTGGACAGTGACTGCCAATTGCTGTGATACTTTTTTTAGGGTATAAACATATGTGTTTTTTTGAGTCACTATGCTTGTTCTTCTGTTCCAGGTTGCGATGCTTCTATAAATCTAGCTAAGAATAGCCTGGATGAATCTGATTTGGGTTTGACGAATTGGAATGATCTGTCATTCGCTGAAAAGGACAGTTTAGATCATTGGATCATACAGTTTAGAGATTATAAATGCTATCCCATAGTGGGACGATTAGTTACTACCCCACTACCTGATCCACTACCTGTATTTACGAAGGTATTTTTTTAATTTTTTTAACATATTCTAGAGCTTATCACAACTCGAGTCCATACAGTTTAAATTATTGATATGGTTTTTAAGCTAGATTTCATACCATTTATATTTTCTACATTATTATTATTAGTTCAAATATAATAATTGGCGCGAAAAAATTAAGTAATACTCATATTTTTTTAGGTTGTAAACATATTTTGGGAATTGGTTCAGATTTGTTGAGTTGTTGCTATCCATAGAAGCCGGCTTTCAAAACTTGAATTGTGATAAGCTTTGGAATTTTATGTAATTTAATATAACAATTTTATTTTTCGCTCTTAGCATGACTTCATGATCGCCGTTATTTAGATATGAAGCTACACATCAAGTTCCTAGAATAATTTCATACTGAAGTGCGATTGTGCGTTCCAATCTAAAATATTTTTTTCTCTCTTCTCTCCGTGCTCTGTCAACAACTATTTGTAACAGGAAGAACTTGAAGCTGGCAAAGGAGAAGGCACGGATTCAACTGAACATATAGTTCCGCCTATTTATGTCGCTGTAAATGGAAAAGTTTATGATGTCTCTTATGGAGGAGGTGCTCATTATAGTAAAGGAATGTCCTATCACCTATTTGCGGGGCGTGATGCTTCCAGAGCTCTAGCTAAAATGTCATTTAATGCTGAACATTTAGATAATCCCACTATAAAGGATCTCGATGATTCTGAATTGAAAGTTCTTGAAGATTGGGATGCGAGGTTTGAGAAAAAGGGTTATAGAGTTGTGGGACTCTATCCTACGACTTGAGTAAATTTGATTATTTGCTTGCGATATGTACATATGTATATGCTTTATTGTGTTAATGTTCTTTATATTACTTATATATATATATATATATATATGTGCACTCGATTCTTCGTTATTGATTTTTAAACAAAAACACAGGAAAAATGTATCATTTTTTGTGAATGTTGGAGATAATCAAAAGGGATTGGTGAGCAAAGAGGTTAGTACGCGAGATTTTTTCAATAGGATACTATCTTTATTGAAAAAGTGACAGTGCAGAATGCGCATTGTGAAAATTAGCATAGAGAGTGAGAATTCAGTTGGGGTAGCAATGCGATACTAAGGAGATATAGGTATTGTAGCTGACAATTCGTCAGTAGTCTCAAAGGTTGCATTGCCTTAGTACATGCAAAAGATTTTGGACACAAAATGTACATTCACTTATTCAGCATCATGCATTTTGAAATATTAATCGTAGTCTTACTATTTTTGACCTACACATCCTTTTTTTAGAATATAGGAAAGTGACTAGGGAGATTAAATGATTACTTCTGCTGGAACTGCTCCTACAATGATTTTGATGCATTTCAAGTTAATGTAAAATAATATCCAGTTAATTTAAATTTCAAACAAGCACTTTGAGCAAGATGAGAAAAAGTTTTATCATGTGAAAATTGGAATGGAAAGAATAAATGAAGCGGACCACAAAAGATGTGTCAGCTTGAACGGGAGACAACTGGTTGCAGTTGATGAGCAAAATTAATGCAAGAGTAAAACAAAGGCTAGGATGGATATTTCTAGTTTGGTAAGCAAGAAATAAAAGGTAGTGCAGAATGCAATCCAATTGCATGTAACTAACTATATTATGCAGTACAGGAATAACTGTATTCAATGGAAAGACTCATCTAGAAGTATAAGATGCTGATGTTGGAATGAAGTAAGAAAAAACAGGGTAACCTGCAGGTGCACAATGTTTGAAAAATGCTTTGATCATGGATAGAAAAAAGAGTTACGATAGAATTTGAATCATAAATAGCTCTCAAATCTGTGGTTGGCAAGTTTCTAAATTTTGCTATTATCAAATGGTGTGGATTAAGGGGTCTTGCTACCAGAGAGGTTCAAAATCTTACTGCAATATTTCATCCAAATTACAGGCATTACTTAAAAGTTGCTGATGTTCTTTGTTTGCAGCATAATTTAACTGGATGTACCACAAGAAGAAAGTGATAAGCTAAGGAAAGTAGAAGTTTTAGAGTACTGGATTATTATTAGAAGATGTTGTAGAGATGCACCAAGTTTTGAAGAGAAAGAATGTTGTATTTATTGGGTATCACGGCATATTAGAATGAAAAGTAGTGTTTGAAAATAATAAATTATGACAAAAGCTCTAGTAAACATCATCACAACTGAGCTACTTAAGATAAGTCAGTGAGGATATCATGATGGGTTTCATAGAAGGTAGATTCAAAAAGATTTGAAAAGAATTGCTGTAAACTCATACTCTGCAGAGAAATTATTATGAAAGCAGAAAAGGAGTCTACAAACGAACAATTTGAAAAATGAGCCCAAAAGTTACAGTGTTTAGTGAAGGGAATAAAGAATGATAATATGAAAACAGTTCATGTTGCTATCTTCTGATTGAAGTCACAGAATAATGATTGAACCAGCTTTTTCATATTTTGAGGATAAAGTTCAGTTCCATAATTAGTAATGCTGATTCATGCAGATGGGGGGTGGTGTGTAGTTGTTGGTAACCCGTTACTAGTCCATGTAGTCAAAGTGAAAGGCTTTCAAAGAACTTCAGCGAGGAGAAAATCATGCATGAAACTAATGCATATAAATTGGTTGTATTGATGCACTTTTGCTTCAAGTAGTTGTTATTTGCTTGTTTAAGTACCTTGTGTTTGCTAAATTATTTTTATTGTTTTCATTATCAAAATGTAGAACATGAGTTGCCAAGAGGTGGCAGAAGTGTCCCCTACAGATATTTTCTGAATAAAGTCAAGTAAGGTTCTGTATCCCCGTAATATGCGGCTAATGCCAATCGCAGAAACATCCTCTATGGGATCGGCTCAAATCGATACAGAGACCAGAACCAAGATTTTATCCTTTATTGCATATTCGAACTGGTCTCGAATAATTTTATAAGGGCAAAAAATAGTATTAAATTATAAATTCATTTCTGGCGCAAATATTCAACATTTCAAGACATCAATAGCATATTTCATTGCAGCTTTAGTATTTGATATAGTGCTGTAAATCATTGGAAATTTAAGTACGCAAACACTGAATCAATCTCTATTTTTATACAAGAGATCAGTTCGCCTAATGGATAATTCAGAATTTCAGCATATAGAGCAAATTGGCCAAGGGGTAAGGTATAATTCTGAAATATGATAAAAGGGCGATTTTATCTTTAAAGGAGCATTATTCTAACTTTGTAGGCTTATGGAGTTGTTTATAAAGCTCTTTGGCCAGCCTATCGCCGTTGGGTCGCCTTAAAAAAGGTTCCTCTTGAGGTAGACGGAGAAGGAGTCCCTCCATCTGCGCTAAGAGAAATTAGTTTACTGAAAGAACTTGATCATCCTGGAATTGTCTCCTTGTTGGATATCCAGTATGCCGTCGCTCGCAATGTGAGCGTATATATCAGGTTTGCGTTTGTTTTTATAAATATTAGGACAATTTAGTTGATAATACCTCTTGACACAGCTACCCTTTTGAACATTAACGAAAGAGAAGTTATCCTAACTCTTTCTAGTTTCTTGTTGTTAGTAGTAGACCGTTTGCTGCAAGTTCGTTTTTTCAATTGATTTATGAAGCATCAAAGCTACTCAATCGTGCGATGTTACACGTTGCCAAATCATGAACCTGATATCCAATTGAAATTTACTAACGAGTTACTTTGCCGAAATGAGTATGAAGGTAGTCAGTGAATAAACTGAGTGAAATTGTAAAAAAGTTGAATTATCTTGAAATGATGCAAACTGAAAAAATCCCAAATTCAAGCATTGTCCATACTGCCTCTCTTTTGAGTCAGATAATATGAAGTCTCAAATTTGTTCCATGATCTTATTGAATTATTTTATGAAATATAAATAGTTGAGATTGTACTTAATGTTCTGCATTTTTTCATCTTGTGCAATATTTTTTGTAACTTGAAGTAGATAAATTTGCTCAATTGTAAATTTTCTAATTAATGGAAATTTTGTAATTCGCTAGTAAAATTTTTTGCATTTTTGACAAACTTGCTGTCACAAGTAACTTTAGCATGACTGCAAGAGGCAAGAGTTGTTTTTACTTTTCTGCTTTAGTTAAATTTATATTGACATTTTTATAGTTATATATATATATTTTTAGCTTCTTTTTTGTGTCATCACTAGGAGCTGATGTTAGTCTTTGAATATGTTGATCAGGTACGATAATTAATTACTTAAAAATTTACTTGCATTACTGAAATGTATTACTGGAAGACATTATTGATAGAATAGAAATTTTATTGCTCTAACCCATTGATTGCTGCAATAAACTCTCCATTCAATTTCCCTTTTTGTGGAATATGTATATTTATATTCATATTGTCGGTGGTTATAATAGCTATAAATTTGAAAGGACACTGCCTGGAATTGGAAATTTGTGCTGAATATAGGGAAGAAGGTTATCGGGTGAGCAAAAAAGCTAAATTTGCTGAGCATTTTATCTTTCAAAAGGCTTGAAATATGCCTTATTTATCTTGCTCACCCGGTGAATATGACCCCGAATATTACAGTGAAACCTCCAAAGTCGGACACTTCATAGTCAAGTGCTCAAATGTCCAACTTAAGGAGGTGTAATGATAATTAAGGGACAAAAACATTTAAAATTACTTCTGGAAAAATATTCTCTGACACTATGGCTCACAAAATAGAAGCTTTGGGATTTTATTAAGGTATAAGTGATACTATTCAATTCTCTTACATTCTATTCCAGCCATCCATGTGTTAATTTTTGGCAGATAAATTTTTCTGCTAAGAATAATAATTTACTGTCACAAATTTAGTGTTCATATCTAAGAAAGATAAGATAAATACAGAAACTGCTTATCCTTGTCTGCTGTCCAGTCTAGTAAGGTGTCCAGAGATATAATTTATCCGACTTAAGAGGTTTCACTTTACTTTGAATATGATGTTTTCATGAAATTTTGATTTGAATCTAACAGGATTTACGAAAATTTTTGAACAATCGGCAGCCTCAAAATTTTCTTACGCATGCAATGGTCCAATCCTTTATGTATCAGGCAAGTTTTTCATGCATGTACACTTCACAATTTCAATATCTCGCTCCTAAATAGAAAATTTTGAAGTCAGAATTTGCAAGAAAATCATACATTATATAATTTATACATTGCTGCTGTATGAAAACTAGCAGTCGAATATGAAAATCCTATTCATTTACCTAGGCATATATGAAAAATATACAAATACATTCAAAATTTTATGCACTAAAACGATTGGTTTGAGTTCGTTTCAATTAATCTCAATACCTGTCAATGAGTTTCAATTTTTTATTTATTTGATTTTTTTTAAATTTAGATATAGTATTCTCAATTGCTGTATTAAAAAATATTTTAATTACATTTTTTTATGTAATTTTTGAGTTTTATAGCTGCCAATCCCTTGCTACAAGAAACAGTTTCATGTTAAAATATAATTATAAGGAATATACTACATCTTAGATCAAATCTATTTCATAATAACTTTTCAACAATAAATAAAGATTGATGATTTCATTTGTTGTATTGTCCATTTTTCAAAGTTACGAGTAACTCTGTATTTGAAGTAACCTGGTAAATGTTGATAATGCTTTGAATGATCAATCTTTTTTTAAATGAAAGGTTTTAAAACCCTAGCTTAGTTTATCTGTACTTTAAATCAGGGATATATAAATACATCTATGTCATTTATAATTCATTTTTATATCTTTTTTGCAGTTAATATGCGCTCTTTCATTTATTCACAGCTATCGTATTCTGCATCGGGATTTAAAACCTGAGAATGTGGTACGATTTTATTTTACAATAATTTTTTGCTAATAACCTTGAGTATGTAAACTTTAAAATGCCAATATTCCGAATATATTATGCAATACTCTCTTTCAGTTTGATTGGCCAATAAAAGTTATGAATGTAAATTGAGTTTTTAACTGTTCTTTTGCAAAGCATGATAATTTTATTTTAGCAACACATTTGCTGGAAATTCGATATTTAACATAAAGGATATGTTAATTTATATATAGTATTCCTTTTCGTTTATTTATTATAAGCCATATGTCATTAGAAAAGAATTTGTTATCTCCGAATTTTACTGTATAGAAATAAAATATTTAATCTCTAAAAAAAAGAAATGAATTATTTTTATTTATTGTTTTTTAAAAAATATTTTTCGGCTCTCTTTCAAGATAATTTTTATAAACTACTAGTTAAATGCCAGGAACCAGATTTGAACTGTACTTTTTGATGTTAATTTAAACCCAGCAGTGCAGTAGATATTCCATAAATCAATGGTTCACTTAAGGATATATTCTATTAGTTGATAGCTTTACCATTCCACCAAATCTATTTGCTGGTGTTTATTGATGTTGCCAATTCGATTAACTGATATTTTTTGGTGTAATGGACATTATCAGTTTATGGATTATTGAGTGTACATTGCTTTTTTCAGCTTGTGGATTGTCGTGGGCGGCTTCGAGTGGCTGATTTTGGACTAGCAAGGGTTTTTACCACTCCCCACAGGAGGTATACTAATGGGGTAATTACCCTGTGGTATAGACCACCAGAGCTTTTGCTGGGCACTGAGCACTATTTTACTGGTATTGACGTTTGGTAGGTATTTTGAAAGAGCAATAATACTCGTTACTTTCTCCAAACTCTTCTATTCCAAAAAGAATAATATTGAATCTTTCAAACACTATTATGAACTTTGCATTTTAACAAGATACTTCAATATTTAAATAGATAATCATTCTGCTGGGTTGTTTTAAATACTTCTTTCCAATGAAGAGCAATTTTGAATCTTTTGAAACTATTCTGAAGTTAAAGTCCTTTGAATAAGTGTACTAATTACACGGATGTCTTTGGGTCACGTAAAATTTGTCTTCATTTCCAAAAAGAACAATTTTAAAACTCTGAAGAAATTTTCTGAATTTCAACCCTTAGAAAAGGTACACTGACTAAGTAGATTTTCAAACTAGAAATCATCTTTCTACAAAAGAACATTTTTTTAACCTTTCGAGCACTTCTGCAAACTTGAATGAATGAATAGGTAAATAGATTAATTGATTTGGCAGTAATTTGAGTTAGTAATCATTTATACGTTGGTTTGCTTATTTTTAGAAAGCATTTGATCGGTTTAAATAAATTGACATTACTGGACATAGTCCAATTTGTTAAAGTGTTTTGTTATAAAATCTTGTTAGATGTTATGGCACTATTAGTTTTAGTAAATAACAACATTTAGACAATATGTAACAATAAATATCGTAAAGATTATATTATTTACGGAACTGATATGTAAAAATGGCTTATAAGCTCTTCTAGCTTTTATTCAAACACAACACCCTGTATGTAATATTCAAATCAAACACTAAGTAGGCAAACTATTTGTATATTGCACGTGCGTCTTGTGTTCGAATAGTATCAGTGTAGAGAAGGAATAGGTTACGATATTTTTCTATAACTTCGTTCAGGAGTTTGGGATGCATTATGTCAGAATTGGTGACCTTACGAACTCTATTTCGGTGGAATACAGAAATTGAAATGCTATTCAAGATATTCAGCCTTCTAGGGACCCCAACGGATTCAAGGTAAAATTAAAAAGTTAATCTATTTTCAATTTACACAACTAAATGTATGTTATTTATTGAGTTATTCCATGTAGAGGTAATATTATACAATATTTCCTAATAGAGGTTATGGATATTGCTTTTTATTTTTTTAGTTTATAGGTTCTTAAATATAAATCGAAAATGATTTTAATTGAAGCCAAAAATGAGGAAGATTTTGCTTTTTCTGCTTTTCTACTTCAAGAACCCATTCAAAGTATTCATAATGACACTAACGTAATATGAGTAAATACAATTAAAAATTTGTAGCTATATTTAAAAAGGATAAATTGGCTGTTGAAGATTTAATAAATTATGGTTTGAGTTGTAATGTTTAAAAAGCTCTATCTCTGATGCATCTTACAATATTCTAATTGTTCAACTGTTTTTATCCTGACTAGCACTTATAGATCACTTTAAATTTTCAATTTTGTGTTTTTAGTTGGCCTGATATAACTAGCTTGCCCAATTACAACGATCAGTTTCCAAAATGGCCAATGAAAAATGTGGCCCCATTAGTTCCTGGCCTTTCGAGAGATGTAAGTGCTATAATATTCTGCAATATATTTCGGATTTAACGAATTATTAGGACCACTAAATCAACACTTTACATCCGAAAATCTGAAGCTGAGCATAGATACAATATTACTTTTTTATTTGTTTGTTGTGAATGAATTATTGAAAGCAAATTCGTAATATCCGAAGTAAAAATTCAAAACCTTGGCTGTACACCAATGTACCCTCTGTAGACCAGAACTCTTACCATTTTTTAGTCTTCTGTTCAGCCTAGATAATTGTATTGTGAGATTTTCAATCTTGCTGATGATTGCAGTATTATCAATTTAGGATAAAAATCAATCTACATGTGCAAATTTAAAGACCAAATGACTCAAATTGGATTATTTACAAGTTAATTAAGGATTTTGTAAAAAAAGTAAAGATTATTTGCATTTTATGGGTACACCTTTTATTACCAATGTCTTCAATTGACTACAGCCCTTGCATACTTTTCAATATGAGAACTGTAATATATCTCACGAGTACTGTTAATTTCGTATTTTAAGCATAAATGATTATCCCCATGGCATGCGGAGGAGCTTAATTTTCAAGAACTTCGAGCAATTCTCTTTCATGTATAAAAGGCATTGCATTATTAAGCATTTACATTTGACATCAAATAAGTTTTTGATAAAAAATTGAACTAAAAGCTCAACTATTTATCACATTTACTGGAATTTAGTCAACTTGGAATCCTGTTCAGTGTACCCGTTTATAACTCGGAATATCCTAGCATTATTACCTAGTTAAAACTTTTTTTAATATAGCTACGGAAGATATTTTTTACTATGAATTATTTTTTATTCGATTTATATTGAATTGACCTCAATTTAATTTAGGGTACCAACCTATTTTCTATTTAATTTAGGGTGTTGACCTATTTTCAAATATGCTCGTTTGCTATCCTGGTGCCCGAATCAGTTGTGATCTTGCTAAGCGCCATCCCTATTTCCATAGTATCAGTCCGAGCATGCGCCATCTAGCTGATTTTTAACTGCTATGCATGTGAATGAATTTCCTTTGTTTTCAAAATTTATCTTCTGTGAAATGAATTTGATTGATTTGAAAGGCCCATTAAAAAAGAGCAATTTTAAGAGTTTTTCATACGTTATAGAAAAGAAAGTAATGAATATATTTTGTGTTCAAAATTGGAAAAATCACAATATATTTTGGAGTTTTATGAAGGCATCAGGTTTTTAACCTTAACTTGAAATTTAGTCATGAATTTTAGTAGAAGCTATGTGAAAATGATACTGCTGACTCTTTCTGGAAGACATGAAATAGTCGAGTTGGTATATATGCATAGATGTATTTATGCATGTAGTGGCAGTACACTAGAGTGCCATCTGTACATGATATCGATTATGCTCTTCACTCAAACTGAAAAGTTGAATGCTGAAGCTTTTGAACTTGCTGATGATTGTAGTACTATTTGTTTTGGAAAAAGTAATTTCTGCTGAAAATTAAAGAACTGATATGTTTAAAAGTTGTCGATTCTCCTTGTCGTAACAAAGGCGTCGCATACTGTTGAAATCTACACTGGAACCATCATTATCCAATTGCAAAAAATACAAATTTCGATTTCATTAAGGTTTCGGTTGCAATAACAAGACTAAAATGATTTCATTCTTTCTTGTAATCCCTACCAGCTTTGGTTACCAGATAAATATTGCTGGTTAGGTAGCAAATTAATTTTACTTATGTTTCATGTGCAAAGTAACAGACAGCCAATATAATTATAAAGGTCCTGGCAGACATTTACACCCTATTTATCAGGAATGGTAGTAGAACAATGTAGATGATTTGGAATTGGACATAAACTTACAACAAAGCAACACCTGAATTTTTTAGCAGTCAGCCACATTCATCAGAGTCTCAAGAACAGTCAAATGACAGCACCGGAAAATGAAAAAAAAATTTTCCACCATATTGCTAGTGCAGATTTTATGCAGTAATCAAAATCTTGGCACAACACAGTGATCAACAAATTAATCCTTTTCAGCATCTTTTGTCCTGAATTTAAGACATTTTGAGGGGAAGGGGGTGGTGGAGACTAGAGGTGCTTCGAAATTTTGAGATATAATTTGAAGACCAAATCAGAATGTTCTAATGAGATGTATACTTTCTTCATGGACAACTAGGATAGATTCAGTTCAAAGCATCTTCACCAATACACTGCAACACTTTAAGTGTTGGGCATTTTTAAATTAATGCAGATTTAGATGTCTAATGTCTCTGGTATTTTACATTTTTACATATGCTTTTTTTTGTAACTTGATGCTGATTTTTAATTGCTTCCCATGTACACTTAAATGTGCTAATCGGATTATGAAACGGCTCCAAGCACTCAGACACATTACTAACAGGAACACATTTATATTGTAGTAACTTTCTTCATAAAAATCATACTAATTTTTTCGATGATGCTACATACTTTATTGTAATTTTGAGTATCGAAAGTTATTTTTCTACAGCCATTGAAGATACTATATCAGCAGCATCACTCAACAAGCCCAGTAATAATACTCCATTAAAAATATTTTCTCCCAAATAATCTAAGGCGATTCCAATATTACTTCAAATCTATGACCTAACTCCTGAAAGTTACTCTCTAACTTGGCATTTTTAACAATATTTAAAAATCTTTCTTTAAAACATAAAATTTACTTTTTTAACTGGCCTAATGACAAATTGACTGAACTTATTTAATTTTGTGTTGTGAATTTTTTTATTAAATCCATATAGAAAAATTTCAAAATTTTTGAAATGCCACTGAATTGTAAGTCAATTGGAGATTGGTAAATTTTAATACTGCTTATCTTTGTGCTTTCCAAATTTTCATACTATCAATAGATGAAAACCATCCGTAGAGATCATACAACAAATATCTTTTAAAATAGTTTTTTATGCAACGTGCAGAATGGTTATAGAAAAATGACATATAGCGTATAGAAGTAAATCCCATTTAATTGGTATTTAATTGATATTTTCATTCACCAGTGTGCATAGTCACTTATTTTTTCTAAACCTAGATTCTTCAAAAACTCTTCAAACCATAAAAAATACCTAGGGATTAGCACTTTTGAGGCACAATTTTATTGTTTGGATTGAATTTCAAATATATCGAGTAGTTACTGATTTGAATGACATAGTATTTGGAAATAGTGCAAATGCGAGCCTAAAAACAACAGAAAATAACCTCAAAACTGAATTTCGTTTCACAAATATTAGCATTAAAAAATTGAGTAAAAAAGAATACAAAAACATAGAATCATATTATTAGCGGGAACCCCAACCATCTTTAAGTGTTGGGTCATCTTCTTCAGCATGAGTACACCAAAGCTGACTAGGAATATGTGCGCTAGGAGCAATTGGCCGTCGCTATTTAAAAAAATGTAAAGATTTTAAGATTGCAAAAACTAATAGATCAGTTATAAGCACCTGTAACAAACAACTTGTCTAAAGTAGGATAATATCAGTTATGAGTGATTTTAATTTAGCTCAACGCCACTTAACTAGTTACGATTACTGTTGTTAATGTTTGTTACAAGATATCTTAAATATATAGTACACACAAAAGAAGAGATAATGCACTAATTAAGTAGTGAAAAAACTAAATTCAGCATGAAATTAAAATTGGTTCAGAAAAACATTCTAAGAATAATTTCTACGGCCAGGCATCAAGAAAGGCTACAATTGAGTATTTGCATAGTCAACTAGTCAATATCAGTATGAACTAATATGACATCGTATGATGAACGGATAGCAAAATCTTTACAACTGAAAGGCTGTAGAACTGTAGAAAAATAAAATCGAATCCAAAAAGGTTGAAATTTTTTCCAAATTGCTGGAAGGTTAAAATATTTCTTTTATATTTGGATGTTTCCCACTAGGCTGCCTAAGCAATGCACAAAATCTTCCAGAAAAAGTTTGAATTGCCAACAAGAACAGTAAATTTAAATATTCTTCAAAGAATTATAAATTTTAAACTAATTTACCTTCTCAAAAATTTTGAGTCACGATGCCAAATAATTGAATTTCTTAAATTTACTGATATATGCAAAAAGTTAAATTCTAAAATATATCTAAAAACTATTATAATTTTTTAACTCTTTCATAAAGGATAAACATTTCCATCATTAAGAGCGATTTCAATATTTACATTAATATTCGTTTAACATATGTGATTTTGAAATTTAATAATTGGTTAACAAAACAGTATTAAAATCTCCACCTTTTAAAAATTGCTAATTTTAATTAGTGCGTTAAATCTGATAAAGAAACAATATAGATGAGCGGACAGAATAATACCTAGGTTGAGTAAAATAACTATACGTTAGTAATAAAATGGAAATAATTAACTGATTTAACGAGAATCGTGAGTGAATGGCAATTTCTAGCAAATTTAAATAAACCACTGAAAGATAGCTTTTTACAAGGCCAAGAAGTTTCATTTCGAGTATGCGCTCTTTGTTTCTTAAATTATTGGTCAAAGTCGAAGAGATAGATCAGCATTTCGTCGATCGGCATTATCTTCAGTCTATTGAGGCATCAGTACTCTTTAAAAATCTTTGAAAATTTGTTTCAATATTAAGGGATTGTTAAGAGATTGTTCAAATTTGGGTGAGAGAATAAGCAGCTTACTTCTAATTGCCGAGAGAGATTAAAGACAGCAACATTCATCGCAAAAATAATGCCAAACGCAATCGCTGTATTTCGCTTCCATTCCTGGTAAGTAAAAAGTAGAAAATGAAGAGCCCAAATAGCTTATCCCTTACGAGGAGATGAATTTGATTGCATGAAATATAAATTAAATCATGCTTCTCGACAGCGTACTCATGAAATTTCAGAGATCATTGGCTTTTCCATATTTTCATCTCTGGTGGAATTCAATGCCAATCGACCTAAAGCCAAACTGAATTTCGAGGAAAGAATATAATATATAATTTCGCGATTTTCTAATTTCACGAATATTTTCAATTATTCCTCTGGACGACTTGTGACACAAAATAGCGAGCGAAGGGCGACAAACCTTTGGCTGTGGCCACCATCCTCCGGATGGCGTCCAAACGTATTTCGGATAATGAAATTTACGGCCTCCTCCCATCGCCTTTCCTCTACAAATTAGTAAAATTTATTTTCGTAACTTGTTGCTAGTCTTAAATTATTTTACAATTTAAAGTCCAAATATATATGTTCTATTTAACACGGGTTAAGACTGCGCGCCCTTATTTTAACTTGAATACGCAAAATCTATTGCAATCAATTAGCACAGATAATTCAGACCAATGCTAAAATAATTTATTACTTCAGCTATAAAAATGAATACTAACGATATAATTCGAGACTTGGATATTCAACTCGCTCAGGAGGAGGAGATGGCCGAGGAAGCTCTGCCTGAAGTAAAGCAAGCATGGAAGAAAGCCAATCAAGGTTCAACATCGGCACCAGATAAAGTGCTCAAGTTCAGTCTTGCGTTGTTACTGATGAAGTCCAGAAATCGAACTGATAACGAAAATGGGATAAAATTGCTAAATGAGCTTATCTATGACAAGTATCATATCGAAGATTGTCTTTATTCGAAGGTAGTTGGGCTTTATAGAATGGGTCGTTTTGACGAATCACGAAGAGAATGTGAAATGTTACTTAGGTAAATACACGGATATCTTATGTTTTATACTTTATTATCGACTTTTCCTTCTTGACAGCCCTAAATATCAAACTGCATCCTTGACGAATAAAATGTTGGGCTCCTGTAATGGCAGCAAAATATTCATATATTAAATGCTTAGCTCGGTATATATAGTATTAAAATAGATGAAAAAGGCAATAGAAATCAGATTAATAACTTCACTAGCAATTGTGAATATCATTGACTCAGGAGGGGGGCATTATGGGAGCTGTCGAATGTAGCTCATTTTATTGACGAAATAATTATCCAACTTTGAATTCTAATATCCATCTTTCCATCGAAATATATGCAAGTGCAAAAACTAACATTTCTTTTTGTCATGTATTTTTGTCATTTTGCTTCTTATATCTGATTAACTTGTAACTTTTCTTTTTATTAAATTAATATTTGCGTCGGGGTCATCAATTTTATATTGTTTCTTTGTTACGAATTTTTTTATCATTTTTTGCCTGCATTATGTGTAGCAAAAATCTTTTCTTGTTCTGAAGTTTTTAATATTTTATCTTAAACTATGTAATTGTAAATCTTAGGCGAGATCCTGATCATATTGCGGCAAATCGATTGCACGCATGTTTGCTTCATAAAATATCTCAACGGGATCGAGCAGTCGGTGTATCTACCTTCATAGGTATCAGTATTGCGGCTGTTGGCATGGCAGCAGCAGTGTTACTGTCATCAAAGCGAAGATAATAAGCGTCACACAGAACATAGCTCTGTATGTCATGAATTTTAACATTATGCAGTTGTATAAATTCTGTATCGTTTGTTTGCTGTTAAAGATATTATTGTATGTACACTTTTGAATTGCACATCATTTCTGGCCATAAATTTTTTAAAATGTATTATTTTCAAATTACATTCTATTTTGCCCGTAATATTTATGGGAACAAAAATCGTCCTTGAACTGGACTAACTCGTCGATATTCGATTTAATATACATCAATGCAGCTGCCTTGCATTTTGCTAGACTGCTTGTAGTGTTACTTTTCTGTGCCCTACGTTGACTTACATTGTGTTTCATAAGATACATCTGAAGATATTATCAGCAAA
This sequence comes from Vaucheria bursata, assembly GCA_032358265.1. Taxonomy (NCBI): domain Eukaryota; class Xanthophyceae; order Vaucheriales; family Vaucheriaceae; genus Vaucheria; species Vaucheria bursata. Next base: position 278,043 of record JAULBW010003316.1, on the reverse strand, counting down.
TCGGTGTATCACTGGTCTCATATAAGTCATCCGCTCGAACTGAATAGCAGATTCTTTTGGATTGTAATGGCAAAGCCGTTGAATACAGCTGGAAACTGCTTTACGACCAGCCTTTTCATAACTTTCACTGAATTTCAATTTTGCTAAGTTTCAATTACAAAGCATTTAAGAGCCACAATTTTAGACAATAGTAATATATGCGAGAAATTCGGCTCGAAATATATATTTCAAGTTATCATGGGAGGAAGTTATTTTGTTGCTGTAATAATCTTTCAGTGCAAATGCAAAATTTAATTCAAAACTACACATTTAACTTCAAAAAACAAATTCAAAAAAATTTTGCCTTTTGGAACCCCTTGGATCAAAAAACTAAATAATTATTCGGTATGTAAAGTCATGACAATATTCCAATCCAAATACAACTAATATTCTCTAAATTGATGGTGCACTAAAACACAATGTATTTTATTTTATGATAAATTTATGCTACACCTTCGAACTTTTTCAAAACGTTATTTTTCTGCGAAAAAAAGAAAATAGTTGAGATATGTTTTCTAAACATAGCTTGCAGGTGCAATATGATTGAAACGATTCCATTTCCTTTTTCATGATCCCTAGCAGTTGTATTGGTTGGAAATTTTGAATTGCTTGGTTCAATTATCATTTCATTGAAAGATTTTATTATATTTTATATGTAGACCGGTGCATTGCTAAAATATTTATCCCTGAGATATTAAAAAATGCCAGGTTTTACTTTCATAATTTTTATACAAGACAGCTCAATTTTATCCTATAATATATATTTAAATTTATCAATTTTCAGAAATCAGTAAAAGTCAAGCAACTGAAATGTAACAGTGGGGACTACGTTTCGGGAAAGATGATAGCTATTCTTGTCATGCTTAGTCTTCAATTAAAGAGCAGACATATCCCTGTTTGGTTTTATTATTAATGTTCATGTATGTCATGCGCTATTCAAAAATTAATCCTTTAGATAAGATTAAATATTGATTGAAGATACCAAGAATCATACAATGAGCCAATGGGATAAAAAATTTGAGTGGTTTTTCTAATATATTGTTGCTTGGGTTTGAAAAGAAGTACTAGAGCAAAAGTTTGTCCACAATAATATTATAAATCTGCCCAACATCAAATTCCTATACATACTATATATTACTTCAGATAATCACCACCATTTGAAATGCCACAACATACACCGAGAATACAGTAGATGGAAGAAAAAAGTTCCTCTTCAACAAAGAATAATAAATATCAGTTCATGATTAAATACAACTAATCCTGCAAATCTTTAATATTGTTTTTTTAAATAGGACTAATAAAGCTCAACAGATAATTTAGGGCCACAAATTCTGAAAAAAGGTATAAAATATAAGCAAAACATATAATAGAAAAGTGTATGAAGATTTACGGTATCAAATTCCACCAAAAATTCCCCTCCCTTTCTTATAGATTTTTCTCTATATCAAACACTGAATGAATTACATAAAATCACGATGCACCGCTGCGTGCGGAACGCACGATTCGTGCCTACATCATATTCAAATTTAAATGTGAGCCAATGAATCTGCCACATACGAAGAAATTGAAGTAGACTTGAAAATGCGTTGTTCGCCGGCACCCGGACAAAAAATTCGAGGCGCAAAGAAAAATACACATGATATATGCCGCCCTGCCAATTTCGCAAAAAATCACCGCTGAATCATTACCAGATACAGTTATTATCAATGAAATCTTTTACAACCCCCCTCTGTAAAACAAAAGGGAATATCCATTAAACCCCCACCCTGCCCCCCCTATTCCCCCTTAGTATAGATCGGACACCCCCCCAATTTGGCCAGTACCATTGGTTTTTTTCGGCTTTCTTCCGAGTGGAAATTGCTCCGGGCGGCCTTTCTCAGCCCCCCCACTGTGGAAAATTAGCGGGCGATATTCATTGTCTTTTTCCATCAATGATGAATTTTGAAAGCGATTGATCATCGAGGCTTTGCCTTGTATACGTGCATAACTTATTGCACAAACCTACAAAAGCGATATCACAAGAAAGCAGTGGATGAATAATTGTTTAGTCGATTTAACCCATTTTAATTCTAAAACTCGCTGTTTCATATGCCCCTAAGCATTGTATTTGAATAGAATTAATCATGAATGCATTGGTCAACTTCTGGAAACCGTCAAATTTTCGGCAATTCAAACATAACCTCTCCTATGGGGATATATTCGAGGGAATAGGAATCATAGATGGTCAAATCCCTATGTTTCCATACTCATTTTCAGGCGATTTTTGCAATAAAATTTTCTTTATAATTGATAAAAAATTATCATCGTACCTTTTCAGAGTTGAAATTACGCCAGCGTTGACCATGAAATTCACGAGTGAAGTGTATGATTCGTCGATAGTCAATAAAATTTATAAATGCATAGCCCACATTGCACCGATTCTTAAAATCAATTGGAAGGTAGAAAAAATCGTATGCTTCAAAATAGTTTGCATCGATTTCTTGCAACAGCATTGCCTATGATAAAAAAATATATCTATAACTCGTACCCGTGGTTCATGAATCAGTTCAGTTCAATTCATTCAATACATAAATGAAAGATAGCACTAGCCATTAGTTATGCGACTACGGATTATTTCATGTTCATATTAACTAGTTGACTATAAATATATATATATATATATATATATATATATATATATTGTGCAGTAGTCTTTATTGAATATAACAGATATTGTTCCTGGAGAATTGTTCCGGAGCAATCTTATGTCAATGATGAATTTTGTATTTTCATCAATACTTTGAAACCTACTAAATTGGACACTCCATTGTTAAGTAGTCAAATGTCTAATTTAAGGAGGCATCCAGATATAGAAGAAGAAAAAACATCTAAATGAAAAGTTGCTGTTCGTCATACATCTAACCTACTAAGGTTTCAAAATATTACTATCTTTTCTCTCTGTGATTTATCATATAAAATATACTTCAACATTGCTTACCTGAGTATACTTATTTGGAATATTTCGAATCATAATAGTGGTGCGCTTATCCGCCCCCCTGGCAATTTTATTCAAATCTAAGGAAAATTCTATCTCCCCAAGACCCCCCATAGGTCCCCCAATATTAAGTCGATCCCCTTTATCTTTCCCTATTTCTGGACCGCGAAACATGATGCTATTCATAGTACATCCTATATGGATAAATATTAAAATATTAATATCCAAAGTTATAAAATCATCTTGCAAATATAAATCACTTTTCAAGAAAATGCAAATAATTCATAATTTCAAAAAATGTATTTATCGAGCAGTATGAATATATTCCAAAATAACACAACAGAAATAATAGCTCAATAGTACCATATTTGAGGTAATGTAGTAAAATTACTTTTCAAGTTGTATGAATAAATTCGAATGCAACATCACTCCTACAATATCCTCATGGAGCTATATTTGAGATAATGTCACCAAGTAAATTCGGTATTCAAGAGATGCACAGTACTGAGATTTTCTAAAAAAATCAAATGCCTGAAATTCTACGAAAAAGTAACACAAGGATGCTATACAAGAGGAAAACCCGGACTTTTGAAATGGTAACATTTTAATCAAAGCATTACATTATCTATAAATTCATAATCTCTCCACATCTAATTTTTCTGAGAAAGTTAATTATCAAAAAGAACCCACATTGAATAAAGCACATATAATACTTTGAGTGCATGTATGCAAAAAAGTCATCAAGAAGTAATATATTTCGAATTAAGCAGATAGAGTTGCATATAATCTTGTCAGCATGAAATTGCTCTATACTTAGGTAATCTTTTACCTGGATGACCTCTGTACGGAAGTGCTTGATCGAATTCATAAGAACTTTTAAATTGAGTACCAAATCCTGCCGAATACCAGTCGATGTTTTCGACCTGATCTACACTATGTCTACGCAAGTGTAGGGCATTGGACTTAAGCTGATGGTAAGAAACAGGTAGCTGAATCTAATAAAATTATGAAATACATAGTTAATGTATATAGTAATAAAGTGTCATTTCAAGTGAAAAAATGAATTTTTGATTTGTTCAGTTTATAAATTACACGAGTAGGGAATCGTGATAATTATGTGACAATAAAAAGTGTTGAAGATAGCACTAGCCATTCATTAATTGATTTCATGTTAGTTCGTATTAATATTGACTTATGGACTATACACATACGAAATAACCATTCATTGACGCGGAGCCCAAAAATAATTTTTTGAATATGCTACAGAGCAATCTCAAGTTGAAAACTGAACTGCATAAGTTTCATAATACTATTCCTCTCTATCTTTACTGTGTGCTATCCTTAGGATTCACCATATCAGAGACCTTATTAAAAAATTTATATAAAATATAGCAACAGTTTTTCTCATGAAACCTACCTGCGAATCAAAGTTTCCACTAACGCTTTCATCATGACTGCAAAGCTCCAATATTGAAGGAGGGGTAGATCCAGGGGTTGTTTCGGGAGTGGTAAGCGCTGAAACATCGCTCTGTACCCGTTTATACCTATATAGGGAGCCCTGGAGGGTTGGATTATTGCTCTCACTACCATTTGGAGATCCCCCGCCAAAGCTATTGGCTCGGGCGGGCTGTACAGTATACGGCCTCTTGGTAGATACACTGTGCCACCTGAAATTGTAAGATACCCTTATAATACCTTTGAAAAAGTACTTCAAATGCTAGATAATACAATCAAACTTCAGAAGACAAAATGCCTAAGAGGATTCTGACCAATGTAACCTACGTGTTTCCTATATAGATACAAAAAATAATAATCTATAAATCAAAAATGCTTTTGTCGCTAAAATGCAAGAAATAGAACAGTTTTGAAGGCATGCACGCTACATATGATTCCATCAAGTCCTCTCTTACGGTATCAAACTATAATCTTCAAATTTGATATTTTTGAATTAAAATCAACTGCAGCCTATTCATTCTGGATTGCTGATATATATGGTCAAAGCCGGAGAGAAAGCATGACAGCTTTTCAGTACCCATTTAATCTTAAATATAACAATTACTCATGAGGCAAGAAGGTAATAATCTAGCTTATTTTTTAGTAAACAGCATCAAAAAATATACCAATAATGAAAAAAAGAATAGAACAAATAACATTAAAAGGTAAATTTCTGGTCAAACAAGAATCCACCAATACTAGTAATTCAATTGATTGAAATATAACTTAGATTGCAAAATCCTAACAACATAGAGTACTGGCACATGGAAGTCCTGTCCCAAACACTGGATGCACTTAAGTTGTATGTATTTACGTAAAAGAAGCGTAATTAATCCATTTTTCTACAATTGTGACCTTTGATTGACTAGAGATTTTTTGAAGTAGCACATGAGTCTTAATACATTTTTGAAATAAAAAACACAGCAGTTGCATTTCAAAGTTTATTCATAAATTTCTACCATTTTCCCGAAAATGCTGTAAGATTTGAAAAATCACAATATTTGAAGACTCAAATAATTCCTTATGCAGTAAACTTCGGATCTATAGAATCTGTCAGAATTACCGAATTAATTCATTCATTATATCCAAAAATTTGAAATTCGACTTGTTCCTTTGCTACGAGTGAAAATTCATTACAAGCAAATCTGTTATATTTAAAGTTAACTCTATGTTGGTTAAGATGCACGGTGTCCATAGTCATTTGCTGGCAGATACCTCCTCTCGAATCCTGTATTTGTAATGGGAAAACGATAAGCCTCTTTGTAGTCAAGTTCATACCTCTCAAAGACTGCAAGCAATTGACGTCCTAAACAGCGCTCCGACTCGCCACGTGGTGCCGCTTCGACACCAAAATGCCTCCCCCAAGTTGAGGGCGGAAAGGCTTTGAAATGCTTCAGAGCTAGTTGCATTGCCCCAATATCAAAAAACTCTACCACTACTTCTTTACCCCCATCATTGCTATTCTTTGTGCATACACACCTGACATCACCCCCTATGATTAATAGATTAATGTACATTTAGAAAGCTTAGAAAAACCCAATGAATCTTAATAATTTAGATAAAAAGAATTGTAGATGCAGAAATTATCTATATCATTCATATACTCAATTTTTTACAATAGCTACAAAATGTGCATGAATATATTTATATATAATTACAGTTAAATAAAAAATATAGAATTGAACAAATTCATATCTATAAAAATCGGGAATCCTTATAAAAATTCATCAATTACTACTACAACTGGAAAGGCTTGTAGTGTAGTATATACATTTGTGGCAGTTACTAATAAAAGTATGAAAAGTGTACAATTGACAGTGGCATCGGAAGTTGGAGGGCGTAAAGAACTAATCTTCATATTTGAACATATGATGTGCTTATAAAAACAATAAATTGCAGCAAATGTTTTTTTCAAAAATTTTCCTATCTTTACTCTTTTAAACCAAAGGTCAAGGCAACCACCTTGATTTATTAGCATTACAGAATTTTTAGAATTAGTTCAAAATCTTAAACAAGTGCAGTCCTTTTCAGATAAATGGCTTTGCAAGAAAAAGCTTACAGAGAAGTTATCGTTCCAGAGGTAATTCTATTTGTAGATGAACGCCACTAAAGAACAGTTGGACCAAATGATAATAGTTTCGAGTTCGTAAAATTATTTATTCACATTTGCTCAAATAATTTTTCCTAGACAAAAGGCACAATCCAAGAATAGGCAATATATAATTCTTTTGACATAACACATGCAGTGTTATTCTTATGCAACTTTTCGTCTAGAAAAGAATTTCCGAGTTCAAAGATAAGCTTGGTACAACCTCCTTCATTGAACTTTTACTTGCCACTTATAAACAAACAAGTTGTATCGTGCCACGTTCAGCTTAAGTTTTTAAATATAACTAATTCATTTTACCAGAAATCAACTTTAATATCGATAGTACTAATCTGTTACTATCGGTTACACCAAAACAATCAGTTAACCCGATACATTGGGTTCGAGATATTAACATACACCAGCAAAGGAATGCCGATGGACTGTGAAGCTATCGATTAATAGAGTACATCCTTTACTAAATCTCCGATTTATAGAATATTAACTGCATATAAACATTTACCTACTGCCTGACATAAGCGGGCCACATCCAAATCCATAATCGAACCAGGCAGATTCCGGAGCGATATTGCAGCCTGTTCTGTAGCACTTGCTGCATGCAATGCAATTGAAAAATGAACAGCCGATGAAAATGCTCCCAAATTACGCAACTCATGTGCAAGGCCTGCGTGTGCCCTTACAGATGCTCTCAAGTCCATGTAAGCGAGAAAAACTATACCAAACGCACTGCAGTAATCATCTCGGAGGTAATAAATTTCCCCATGAGCTTCGCAGGCAGTACGGAGGTCCAAGGGTGAAACATTGGCAACGTTCCATAGTACTAGGGCGTGGCTTTCACATTCCGTGAGAAATGGCCCCAACTCGGGACCTATTGGGGAATTCAGTACTGCAGACCATACGTCTTCATTTGCAACTAGAAAAAAAATTGTGAGCAGAAAAAAATGAGCTCATCAGCAATATTAACAGCTTCGGATACAACAAATTTGCTTTTAAAAAATTTTCATTGACAATAAATGAGCAAAAGTCATAATGTGCCAATGCTACGGATTTTAGGATACAATGAATCAATTCCGTGGTCTTGATAGATTTGCTATATTCAAAATTTACTTTTTTCAAGGGAAAGAAATAATGCTAATTCAACATTTTTGCATCGAATTTCATTTGACTTGGTAGAAGATTTTCAACAATTCTTCCAAGATAACTGCAAAAATCAAAAGTCGAGTAAAAGCTGAAATGTACGAACCTTAAAAAGCAGAGTTTCTACACTAATATCTATAGAATTTATTGAACATTTACTTCAAAATCCAGGTACTGTTACTTGAAGGACTGCTCAACAAAAAACACTCTCGGAGAGCAATTAATTTAGATTTATTGGATGAGCATAACATAATCACTTTTGAGGAACTAATATGGATACAAATAAAGCACTTTAACAAGATTTAATTATTGCAGTTCCAGCATAAAGGATTTGAATTAAAACAAATGTGCTCTAAAATTATTGAATCAAACAGAGTATATTTGAGTAAACCTCAAAGAGGGTTTATCGCTTGTATTCAAAAATAAGAGGCATTGGAAAAAAATTAGTCTGGACAGCCTGAGTAGAAGAAAATATTTTATCGCCAAAACTAGAATTACGGTATAAATAATTAATCTTGTGTCCTGTGGCTTCGAAATGCTTAAGACAAGAAAATGCGCTTCAAATCATAATAGCACTAATAAATGATTGTAAGTATGAGGAGTTAATAGATAATTAATTGAAGTTACGACCACTTAACGCTTACGCATACATTTTTTAATTAGGCGATGAAAACATCAATAATAATAAAGCAATATATTTTGTTTTCATATATACTGAACGAATCAAAATAAACCGATACGTAAGCTCTTACCATCTCTGCTACCAGGCGGCGCTTGGACAGACAATGTTTTTCTGAGAGGATAAACTCGTTCATTAAATTGATCAAAACTGGGATGAGGAGGTGCGCTATGCGGCATTCCATATGGCAAGTCATAGCTGCGATCTCCCATTGTAGAATACGCGCGACGATGCTCAAATGTACGACGGGAATCAGAAAGGTTAGTTGGTTCAGTAAAATGAGGTAAAAACCCATCGTTTTCTCTGACAGGTAAGCTATGCCGAGTCCGTTGTTGCACTTGATGGTCCAGGTTTAGATCCAGACTATCAATCGCTGAAGCTAAGCTACTCCCAACGGCATCTTCTAAATCAAGCGCCGTCTGGCTAATCACACGTGGCATGCAAGGAGAAGAAGCACCTTGTTTCCTACTTGAAACTGTGAACCCATTTCTGTTGGCAGTTCCATAAGCGAACGAACTGACTCTACGATATGAGCTGACGCCGTAATAGCCCTGAATTGGGGCACTTTGAATCCCGGTGCTTACGAAGACTTTATCTTCTTTTTTAGGTATAGCACTATGAGAACCATCAGCTGTGACACGTTCTTCCTTGAATTCGGACATGTTAACAAATTGATGAATACGATGTAAAGCCACCGATCTTGATTCTGATAGCTGCGAAATCAATGAAGAGGTCGATATAAATGTGTCTTCCGAGCTGTGAAAGAACTGAAAACTATTGTTTAATGAAGTTGAAGCTCGAACAACTGGTACATGTCAAACAAGAGTGAAGGAAAAGAACGATTTATGTACAAGCTCAAATCTTTTGTGACATTATTGTTGCATATTTCGAATATTTTTTGAATAGTTTTTATTTTTCATTTCTCTTTTTTCCCCTTTTTCAACTTGTTTTATAAGTATCCTAGACCACACGGCACTCGTCAGTTGTTCTGCTGCACCCAAGAACTCCATTTCCCAGTCGGTCTATTCTGTATGGCTTAAGCATATGACGTTGACATGCGAATGCTTTTGTCTTCTGTATACTTAATTAATTTTTGTTTAATCAGCTGCTGCTAAAAATATTATTTTACATTACTTGTTTTGAAATTATTTTTATAATGTCATGACCTATGGGTGTCTGACATTACTGCTACTTTGTTGCCTCTATTTCCCCCATGAGGCACTCTCATCTTCTAGTCTATCCTGCATTACTCTGATATCGTGGTGATAAGTAGTAAGTGGAATTGACCAAGACACCCTATATATGATTAGGCTCCATTGTTTCATTGCTTTTAATGCAGCCAGATCGGATCATTTATCGAGAAGGGCATGTGTTTAGTCCGTCGCAACTTAGGTAAATTCCCAGATGACACTATAAAAATCAATATGATATGCTTAGCAGATATATAAACATATTGCAAGCCCTCATGTTGTACTTTTGCAAAAAATTCCTATGCTTGATGCTGAATGATTAACTGGATTGTTGCAGTATATCTGCAATAGACACATCATAACAGGACCAATCAAAGTTCTTCACATGTCCATTTACTGCAAGGTAATCCTTGCTTGGCTTGGCTACTCGCTATGGGATGTATAGGTTCACCACTAAGTGTCAATGCTGCATCCTGGCCAAGGAAGAACAGTAGAGAACGGATGTCATTATGATAAGCAAATTTGCGGTTTCCATATAAATGTCTTTATCTTCACCATATATATACGTCATGATGTAAACACAGGATGCTACACATTGTACAAAAGTAGGAAAGCCAAGCTACCAGTACAACATAAATAAAAAATCAAGGGCCAGAATAGATAAACCAATAGATGGAATTGGTAGAGCATGAAGCCATACTCCTGTGCAAGGTAAAATAGGCCACAAAACGATCTTAAGTGTAATTCTAATATGATGCAAGCAATAATTGAAATATAGCATGAAGCCATTCTTTGGAAAGGTGGTACTGAATATGATACTGATTAAGCATGGCATCTAAGTAAAATGGCTTGTTGAACATTTTATAGTGCTCATTTGTCAAGATCTCATCTATTGCCGTGTGATTTGTCATGGAACCGGGATTCTTTGTTGTAAAGTATTATAACTCATACACAATTCTTTCAAAGAGTTGCACTCATAAAATATTTTGCAATGTGTTGCAAGATTCATTCTCAGCAACACATGAAGTAGGCTCTAATATATTAAATTAAACGTATATCTCTCTTGTGTTTCTGGTTTATTTGTACTGCAGAGTATATACATGAGATTTGGGAATTGGATCCTTACATAACTATCATAATCCCATATCCAATTCAGAATATTTATCAAAGTATGAGGTATAAGCATTTAAAGAAATCATGAATGAAAGCTATTGAACCAAGATAGAATGGCTTGAAGATCATTTTGCTCTTAGAAGTGTCTATGATGCCCATAAAAACAAGAAGAGATGCTTGGTTCAAGCATCATTGGATAAGAATGGACCAATAGAATATAAGCCAGATTCTGTTGAAGAGCCTTGTCGAAATGAAGTACAGCTATTTTGATTCTTGGTAATGTACAAAAAAGTAGGATAATCTTGTAAATGCACTAAATGAAGAGGAAGTTTAACTTCAGAGTTGTTCATCAAATATATGTTTGTGCAGTAGCCTTGCAGTTTCTGTTTTGTATTCAACAGCTAAAACTGACTTAATGGTGCCTACGGCTAACTTATAGTGAGCTATACCAAATGAATATGTTCTGAATTAGTTTTCTTATTATTTAATTTTAATTATTATATATAAATTAATCTGGGGTTGGAGTTTGGCATTCTCGCATTTTTTAATTTGTTCAATAGGGATATCATTATTTTTTTTAACACAACTTGATGGTCATACCCTAAGTTGAGCCATGAGATTCTAGCTTTTAAAGTGCATGTATACAATTTATAGCAATACACCTATAGTTGATGACTAGAGAATTTATCCTAAAATTTCTTAGATTTTATGTTTTGAAAAGGCATGCTTTTTGGTTGATGTAATATTTTGGGAAGAATTGAAATAAAGCGCATAAAGAATATTTCCGTAATGTACTATAAGGGTACTTCAAATTTTGTGTTACAGTTATAATAGTTATAGCACTATCATAGAGGAGTTTTATGGGCTATGAAAAAGGAAAAAAACATGGATTGATTGCATTTCAATTTGTAGTACATTTATTTTTGTTGGGAGTATTATTTTATAATAATTTTTGAAAATTATTACTTTTATTATTGCATAAATCAATGCATTTATCAATTCTACTTGACAGTAAAATGAAATTAATAATTTTGTGCAAGACTGTTAGCAGTTTAGATTATTTCTAGAGGATATTTAAAAGAGATTGATTTCTCAATGTCTGCAGCCTTTAATAATCAATTACCCGTGGAACTATTCACATACAGAAGTTTGCACATACATACACAACCTTGAAAAAGTTCTAATATAATTTAACACTTTTACTCTACGATTAGCCAATTTTGAAAAATATTAAAAATTGTACTGCTGGTAATGTAAACTTAATCTTTAAAAGAATCTTATGCATCCGATGACAAGGAGTAAAGCTACTGTATTATTGAACGAACTGGTTTAGCATTTAGTTGAAATTCGCCATTGACAGCTTCTTCAAAAATGCTAAATAGAGTATGCTCCAATACTGTGCTTACACAGTTTCTTGCAGTTTGATCCTCGGTTACTTCTCTTATCATTTTTTCAATTTTTTCTTTACGCATCTTTGATACATACCTACGAGATAAAAATGTTCGTGCTAGGCACTGTAGTATAACAGCAGCGCCAATTCTCCTTTGATCATTTACGCAGTCATATTGATTAGCATAACTCGAAGAATGATTTTTTAGCTTCTTTTCGATATGAGCACTTATGTAGCATTGAAATGAATTCAGCAAATCGTTATCCATGTCGTTGAATATGGTTGTCATGTCAATAAGGTCTGTCATTATGTTTTTTGTAGCAGCTGATATATGAAATAGTGCATTTTTAAGTTTACAGTGCTTCAAATCCCTAGAAACAAATTCAAACACGCCTGTTGCATGATTTTTCACTATCCCAAATTTTTCCAGTGCCTTGTCCAAATCTTCAGGTTTTACGGGGCTACGTATATTTAAACCAACCAATATTCTTTGATTGCAATCTAACTTTCTATTGGTCGAAATATCTTCAAAAGGCGAAATTCGAATTTTTCCGTCATATCTCTCGATTACTTGTGATACTTCATTACTAAAAAATACCTCTTTAAGTATTTTATTGAGTACTTGAGATGCTGCATCTCTGAAATCATTGCTTTGGCAAACTAATTGCTCCGCATATTCCTGTGAAAAACTCTCTTTTTTGGCTACTTTTTGTTCAGAAATAGGGATATGCTTTACAATAAAGTGATTACTATTTTCTGGAAAGAGATTTGCTAGAGTCGAGTCACTCATTATGTACGCTGATACTCGAACATGAAGTATCGACTCGTCTCGAGAACAATCTACCATATTTTTTAAGGTCGTCGAATTGTCTAAATATTGAACTGTGTTAAGATCTGTAACGGTGTGGTATGTTGAGCTAAATGCATTTGCATTTTCCTTGAACAAGTCTGTATCAATGTGATCTTGACAATTTTTGGTGTAGCGATTGTACGTATCTTTTATAGCTATGGTACGTGAGACTGTGGAACGAGATACTACGCTTATACGAGATGAGTTTTGATTGGATGAATTCTTTGATTTTCTGGTCGATAGTTTTGTCTCATGAGGAGCTGATGATTTCACCTAAGTAAAATTGAAATTGTTTAAACAATTATAAAAAGTTAAATGATTTGTAACCTATCTACAGAATGCACATTATTTTCATAATTACTAGAGATACTGACAATTGGAATCTCAGTTTTTAATGCACTTTCTGTGATACACTGAAATTCATGAGAGACTATGAGAGATTAGCAATATATTTGTAACAAAATATGTATTTACGTACCAGTATGAATTTATCTAGATTATAGGCATGCAAGTATTTCTTTCTGTTTGCTATAGATAGATATAGCTGTACTGGTATTTGCATACAGTTTTATACCTATCAAGCTACATGAATTCATATCCATTTTGACATAAATGTATATATGTATATAGATTTCAGTTTGTATCTAGATGTGAATTATTATGCAAGTATACATTGCCATTCACGTATGTGTGTACACATTCCCATTCATGTTTATATGTATGTATTTATCTTACAAACATTATATATTAGAATATGCAAAAAAAATAAATTTTGAATATTCAATACTCAGAAATACAAACATTTACCTGCATGGGCCATTGAATTTTTATGAAAAAATCAAATTCCATTTTTCAAACTTTAAGAATGTTTTATATAGAATAGTAGAAAGTTACCTTTTTTGTTTCTTCTGATTTTAGTCGCTTTATTGATACAGGTAATGAAGAGTCAACCACTCGTGGTTCACATATAGTATTAATTGATACTTTGATCAATGCACATCCTCCTGGTTCAATAATTCCCGTCATAGGATACAGAGTCACAGACGAGAAAAAATCATCCTTTACATCTTCTTTTGGCCAATCAAATTGCACAAAATCATTCTGAAGCGTATTTTGAAGAATTAGTATTTGATGATTACAGCATGATCCGACTGGAAGTCGCCCAAATTGTAGAAACCGACTTGAAAGCATTACGGGTTGAAATGTTGAGTCTACAGGCATAGTTTGAACTGTTAAAGGAAGCTGACCCGTTTTACGTAGTCTGACATTTAAACTTTCCCTAGAAAAGCCATTGAAAAGAGGTCAAGAAAAAAATTTGGATTTAGGAATCAAAGTTATTGTCAATATATAAAAACTTTACTCTTTTCTTTCAATATAAGATATTTTAAGAGGCATTTTTTTAATTTCTTATTTCAAGCAAATATCCCAAATATGGAAAATGTACTCTTAACTTTGAATAGAACAAATTCAATTTAAATAAACTTTCATGTAACGAATAATAATAAAAAATTGCCTTTGTGTGCAAAGTTCAGCTTCAGGTATCCAAATAAAGCAAATTTTGGATATTACAAATTGATTTGATGGCCCATATAGATTTGTTAAATCCAAAATTTATTATATTAAATAAATAAAATTACTTTTTGGCTTTGGATTTCTTGTTTTCGAATTTGGAATTTCAATATATCTAGGCTCTTCAAACATATAATCTTCATTATAAAATGTTGTAAGCTTTGCTTTCACTTTTGATCGCTTTTCAAAAAAGTTTAAAAAAGTCAAACTTATTATTGAGATATATGCATGTATATATACTTCCATTATTTTTTTCAATTTCTTAATATTTCGAATCATAATTAAAATTGTTGCAAAACTTGTACAAAATATTATTGACTAAAGCAATTACATTCTGACCTGTATGCATCATTTTCAAATCGCGAATCAAACCCGTTCATTTTCAAAACAACTCGATAAACTCGAGTCGACTCATCCACATATCCCGAGTTCTCTGGCTCTCCCCACCATTTCACCAATATCTCCATTTCATACATTTTTGCCACCAATGGGCAAAAATAGATGCCAATTTCCCTTTTCCCAAGCCCCATAATTGTTCCTTCTAAGGACTCTTTTTCCATCCGTACAATAGTCACGCCATGTTCAACAAGCGATTTGTCAATGATTTTGTAATGCAATTGACCATTTCCAGTATTATACAAATTGAATTTTTGAACTGGTACTTCAGTGATTGGAGTACCCAGGGGAATAGATTCTAAAGTTAAGGTACCATTCGGAGTGGTAGGTTGGTACAAATTTGGACTATTATCAACAAGTGTAGTGCCTTTTAAATGAAAATAAAATTGCTTTCCTTGCGATATTCGAATGAGAATTGGTATGTCGTGTTGTCCCTCATATTTTAAACTACATAAAAAACATGAAAATTCATAGAAAAATAAGAAAAAACAATAGAAACATCATTAAACGTAGAAAAAATAAAAAAATATGCATATAAAAAGGTATAAATATAATAAGTGATATTTCGAGAAACAGTATACTTAGAAATATCTCATCTGGTATGCATGCCCTATTTATTTGGTTCTCTCAAAATAAAATAAATCATTTTTACTAATTGCTTTTGTTTTCAAAGTTAAATTACATATTTATAACTTTTTCCAGTCTCTCGTGTTTGTGCTTTTTGTTACCAAACTATTAATCAAAACATACATACTGACATACATACTGATACATAAATGCATTGCGCAATATTCCATAGCACAGTATTTCAAAACTTATTTTATATTTCCATTTTCATCAAATTATGGAATATCTATAATAATGTGCAACAAATAGGGAAATTGCTTTAACCTTGAATAGTTGTACGAAACCGTCAAAGTTGAAGATTCTCCAGGTTGAAGTTCAACATGCAATGGATGCACTTCAAATACTTTCAATTTCTCAGTGATGTCACTTTGTCGCATATCTTGTTTTGTAGGAATTTCAAAATCAGCCCAAGGATCCACTTCAAATTCCCGTTCATTCGGCAGGTGGATAGTCAAACTTGCTTTTATAGATCCTGGGTTCTTGAATAGAAAAATTAACTTCTGGGTATTTGTTCCAATTGGGGCTGGTGTAAACTGAATTGGAAATGATGAAATACCTATATATATTTCAAAATTTTTTAAATCACAAAAAATTTCAAATAGAAAGCATTTTCAGGTCCATCAAACTGAATTATTATGGCTGAAATTCATAATATCTGAAACTGAACTTGGACAAAATACGAGTTTTTTGTCTATTTGCTACAAATGAAAATTTATTTTTAAAGAAGATTTGTCAAGTAAAGTGAATAAATTTACTCTATAATAGTTTTTATTAGCTATAGAAAATTTACTCTTTAATTGATTATGCTACTTATATCAAATAACTATTGATTCGTACTGTGTCCAAGTTTAGCTTTAGACATTCGAATAAATTACTTTTGTGGTCCTGGAAAATTTTTTATATCCAAAATTTACTGTAAAATTACTCATTATATATATATATATATTGATAAAGAGATTAGATTAAACTGAAAATATTTTTGTACAAAATTTTGGTTAATGAATTATATTAATACTCACCTGACAAATTGGGGGAACTCGAAGTATTTAATGATACATCGTATTCCGATAACGAATCAGAAAGCAGAGCATTCACTTTTGGCATATCAAGCAAATTCCACATTGAAAACGTATCCAAATAACAAGACCCGCCTTCAATTTGAATATCTGATACAGTTACAGTAGGAAATGCAGAAGAGCCAATCACTTTACACCAAATAGGGGTCATTTCAGTTGATTCGGGACCTATTCGAGGGGTCAAATTTTCTTGTGTACGCATGTGATCCAATACACTGTTTTGACTAAAACCGAAACTACTCTCAAGAGATGCCAATTTCATCAAATCGGGACCAGTACGGCAGGATTTAGAATCATTTTTTATTTTGTAGCTGGAATTTTTTGTATTTATGTTGAGTTCGTCTTGAATAGACAGATATTCGGGATAATTAACAAGAGTTTTTAAAGTTTCCTTGATTTTCTGGGCTGGAAGTTCAAATGAATTCCCTACATTTGAGATAAATGAGCATACTAAGGAAAACTCAAAAGTACCCGCATATACTGACGTAAAGCTCACTTTTATCGCCTTTTTACTCCGAGAGTAAAGAATTCCAATTGGTTGATCAATATTCAAAAAAGCGCCGGAAGTGTTTGAAATCGAATTCGAATTGCATTTCTTTATATTTGGAGTGCACCTAGCTGCTAGAACTTCATAGTTCAACTTGTATGAAATATCACAGTCGGATGTGTTATTAAGATAGACTTCCTACATGAAAAAATTGTATCAATATGTCTGTATGTATGCTCATAGAATTTTACTCGTATGCATTGTAAAGTTCTATTGTAACAGGAAAATCCATTACAAATGAATGGTCTGAATCTTATGTTCTAGCTAATATAAATTTAGATAATATTTATACCGTATATATTGAAACAATGCATTATATGGAGCAATAGATATGTCAATTCTACAGTTCAGAAAACGTTTAAAAATGAGAATGAAATGATAAAAATTGATGACAATATGCAAAAACACTGCCAGTACCATCTGTACACTGATCTCATAATAGACCTTTGTCTAACTGGAAATTTGTATACTGAGGTGATTGGACTAGCTTATAGTCATAGCATTATTCATTTTGGATACTAATCAATTTATCAATGTAAAATTAAAAGCAAATAGCTCAAGTTTAGGCTGCAGATTAACTTAAATTGCAATGACAAAGCCGTTGATTCATACAGTCGGATACTACTTTGCAACCAGCATTATATACAAACATAAAACTGAATTTCAATATCGCCAAGTTTCAATTGCAGGAATAAGATCAAAATGATTCTATTCCTATTTTTGTAATCCTTATCAGTCACATTAGTGCGTAAATGAAAAAAAATTGTCATTATATCATTTGCACACCAGTTAACTGCCACTATCTTTATATGAATATCAAAAAATTTGAATCATTTACAAATCAGCAAGCCATAATTTCTTCATAAACAAGTTTACACACAAAATTAGTTTTGTACCTAGGAAACTTCAGTTTGAAATGGTTTTCCCAGGTTTAATTATGCATCAAACCAATGCATATTTCAGAAATATTATAGCTTCCATACTAGTTATAGCTAACTAATTTTATAAAATCTATTATCAGTTCTCAACTATAGCATGCTATTTCTAAAGGACCTATAATTCAATCATATGTTTGATTATTTCAGTAGTCCTATCATTCATATACAGCAAAGCCTGGCTATTTCATTGGACCTTCTATGCATAGTGATATCTAACTATTTTAGTGGACCTACCAACTATGTGTAGCTATACCTTGCTACTTTCACTGGTTCTGCCATTTATACACAGTTAAAACTAGTCCCCTTCCCCTATAAAAACAGTTCAGGTTAGCAAAACACCTAGCTAAAGTGAATAAATGAACTAGTTGTAGGTAATAAAAAGAGCTAACTAAGGCCAATAAGAGACTTAGAAAAGGCTAATAAAAGATCTAGCAGTAGGAGGTCTGAAGCATTTTGAAAATATGTTGATGTACCTTTGTTATCGAAGAGTTTGCCAGAATTTCACCAAAGTTCAGAGTTTCGGGTGTAAATGATATTTCAGCTTGCACCGATGAAGCATGAATGTGAAAATGAACTATTTCATAAACTTCAGAAGGGGGAATTTTTCCGGTTTTTCTTGAATCTCGATGTTTAATTATTGATCCACATATAGAACGAACCTAATGACAACAAGTAATATATAAAAAAAACTTACATAAAAAGGAAATAAGTCTCAAAAATGATCTAAAAACATTGCTTTGTTTAGTGTCTTCTTTTCAAAAAGCCAAAATGATGCATAAAATTTTTATTTTTGCTTTTCATTTGTAGTTCACTAGATTTTGCATATTTTTGTAGAATGCAAGACCAATTTTTTATCAAAAAAGCTAATCTAAATAAAAATTCATGCTTTATTTTGATACCAGAATTGAAATTTAGTAGCGCAATATTATTTAAAAGGGTCACTCTTAAAATATGCAATAATGTTTATGAAAAATTTTAAACAAAAAAAGTATTTTGTGATACATTTTGAAAGAATAATAAAAAAGCCCTATTGAATGAAGACTTTAATAGTTTAAAACGTTCTTTGATGACTTTTTAGTTAAAAAAAGCGATCATTTCTGTGAAAGTCTTCAGAATAATCTTTGATAGGTTAACAAAATTGAAGTAGCTAAGTGGCCTAGTAACCGCATTTACACAAATCATGTATGTTATTTTTTAAATGCATGTAAATATAAGCATGTACACATAGAATTCTAAACGTACAATAATAGTATCATAGTTATAAAATTTGTACTACTTACTTCAATTGGGACATCAATATTGTATATTTTAAATTCTCTGGGTTCAAACTTCAAATTCAAATTTAAGGAATCGTTTCCCAAAATTGTTCCAGAACTTGGTGTCACGGACAAAATTCTAGAAAATTCTCCAGGTACTCGAATAGTATATGAAATTGGTATCCTACTACCATTCTTCAAAATTACTGTACGTGCTGTTGACATGCCAACAGCTGTAGGTTTGAAATAAATATTCTGGTTCATTTCATTGGCTGGCGGCTGGAGGATATGAAGCGAAGGGACACAGCCTTGGCCAATCAAATTTATTTGTTGTTCTTCAGAATGGTTAAATATACATTTTAAATTGAATTCGTGGTGGCCTTGAACTGTTGGAGAAAACCGGAAACCGATAAGCTGAACTTCACCAGCTTCTATTAAGCCGATTTTCGGCTTTACTTCAAAAGTTGAAGTAAAATTCACAACATTTGGATTACTTGTGTCATTCGATCCTGAGGTAGGTGTTTCATACCTGAATTCCGGAAAGCGATTAATAGATATGATATATTTTTATGGACAAACAAAATATATACCAATATCAGGCCTAAAATAATATAAATGTAGAATATGCATACATTTTTAACGTAACACTTTCAAGGAGCATGTACACAAAAAATTTTCATTTTGAAAAAAATTAAATGCGTATTTGATGTCTAAAGTTGAAAAATGCTAGAATATTCATTTCAACTAACCTGTTATACACATCACTCTAATATCAATAAAAAATGTAAAAATGAAATAAAGGGGGGTCTAACTTGTGTAGATGTTTTTTCACTTGCATATGCATATATACATATATGTATAAATATACATAAGGGTATACATCAAGTTGTACTGGATTTTCCTGTTACGATAGAACTTTACAATGTACAGAAGTACAATCCTATGAACATGCATACCTGAAATAAGCTGGCATGAAGCCGTCGTTAGAAATACTTACAGTTTGAAAAACGGATTCGCCAATAAAGCATGGTGGGAAAACAATTTGATTCCTTTGCAGCTTACGATTCGGATCACTTGTACTGATTGAACATTTTGGAGCAAAATACGAACACTCAAATGAATTTCCTTCTAGAAGAACTTTGATGCACCAGGGCGGTACTAGAGTCTCATCTCTTACAAGTCTGAATGAAACATTTGATTATCCCCTTTGAGGTTTTTATTTGTCTTACACAATTACACACACGCACATATATAAATATATTCATCGCACTATTTTTGGTTATTTTCTTGGTCACAAACTGTCCCAGCTACTGGTTTCTAAGCGATGTATTTTGGTGTAAAAGTGCAGCAACTTATTAAAACCTTAAGAGCCTGGTCCCGAAGTGGGCTAATTAAGCGGCGACTGCTGCATATGTATGCTCATGCTATTTGATTTATACTTTGAACTTGCAAATTATATTGTCCTAAATGAATACATATTATATATATATATAATATGTATAAGTGAAAAGAGATGGATTGTAAATCCTATACTTCACTACCTTTACAAAATATTTGATATTAGCATATCATATAAATATGCATATGTATCAAATAAAAGAAGGATATGAATAATTTGATATTGGCAAAATTTATGTGCATTAAACATATACATATATATGTGTGTATTGGCATTAAGATATGGATCAAGAACCCCACCAATTTATATCTTACTGTGCTTATGAAGTATTTGCAACAAAATTTTGAACATAAAGTATTAACTATTTGGGACTAGATTTGTTAAATGCGTGAGTAAATATATATAAGATAAATTATGAAGTTAGGGATTTCAATTATTAAGTACATACATACACACATTCAAATCTCACCTAAATGTCCTTTGGTTTTTAAAATATACGTAAATTTCTAGTTCTCTAACAAAAAATTTGTTTATTTCTGCAGGCTCAAAGCGTATCATAAACTCTTTTGTTCCTCCAGACTCGATATCACAACAGTCAGAATCTACTTTAAACTCATCTCCACCAATGAAAAAAGATGCACTGACTTTTCCTCTTGTGTGATTGATCAATTTCAAATATCGAACCTCACATTTTCCTATGTTCACTCGACCAAAATCAACCCAGTCAAAATCCACATTAATCTCCTTGTGAAAACTCAAATTTGAATTTAAATCGGAATCGAAATATTCATTTGAAATTTGCAATTGGCTGGCAGTACAGTCTCCACTTTTGGCAAACACTTTCCCCTCTACTTCCCCCCGAATGCAAGGCATCCAGTCTTGCACTGCAAAAAAATCCCCTGGAAGTACTCTTGATTTAAATAAAGTATCCAAGTCTTTCGGATCTAGTCGACTTAAGTCGGCATCAGCTCGGTTACAAAATGCATCAAAATGGGCGTGGCGAATTGGAGCTGGGCGCTGTTCTTGTACTTCTCCGCTGGGGCATATGTACCCCGTGGCAAAACAATCCATTAGTATTGGCATTTGATTTTCTAGTAATATGTAGAATCGACGATAAAAATTAATGGGCACTTTGGGCATGAAACTGACAGCAAACTGAGTTTTTCCGGGATTTTCCAAGCTGGATCCAGGAATTATGCCTTGCACGCAAGAAAACTGGCAAAATATATATTAACAGATTACAAAACAAAAAAATTGCTACAAAAATAACTTGCCATTCAATGTATTTGGACAAACACTTTGATAAGTAACTGCATTTAGAGCTGATATTTTTGCCAATCACATCTTTCTGCAACGTTTGTGCAATTTTTGTAAAAATGTGCAAGTACAATTCTTTTGATCTCCTTGCAAAGAGTATATATAAAAATGATTTCCCATATCTCTAATGCATTAAGACAGTGCTAAGAACGTTCATTAGAACTTTATATTGTAAAATTATATTAGTACAAATCACTAAATATATCTGGTATAAAATTTTGTTCTGCCACAGAAATTGTAATTAAAATGCTGTTATGGAACAATCTTAATTAATGTAGAATCATCATATCATTCACGATCAGTTAGTTACAGGAATTGCTTCCAAAATGTTGTTTTTGACAGTCTTCATTGTGCAAGTTGGTGTAAAATTATTGTATTCTTTGCTCTCAGTTATAGAAATAGCTTTTCTATCTTGACCCCATAATTTTTCCCAAACGAAATGTTCCACTAAATTTTCTTTGTTTATTTGAAAAGAATAGTATTTCGGATTTATTTCCATAACTGTGACCTTTTGTTTGGGAAATAAGATTGTTCTAGAACTATGTTATATGCACAATTTTGTTATAGACATCTAAGCTGTCCTTAAGTTGATGAAGAGTTAATACATTTTTCAAAATCAATCTCACTTTCAGGGGTTTTTTTCTTTCCTCTGTGTGTTTCACAATTTTTAAGAATCACCAAATCTGAAATTATTACTACTGCATTGAACAGATTCAAAAATATGATCTTATGAGTGCTATTTTCAAACTGAAGTAAATAAACTGACGTATCCCCTCAAAGAAAAAAATGTATACTGTTTTTTTGGTTTAGTTTATTAACTTGAAAAAAATTTTGGACCATAATGTGCAGAGTAGGTCACAAAAGAGAATAATTTTAAGAACTATAAATATTCCACCAACGAATATAAACTTGAACTAACGAAAACATGCCTTGGTGACTTTTCAGCTTATAGTGTGTTTATTTTGTTGTAAAATCGAATTTCAGATTAATTTTTGAAAAGTTCAATACGCTTAAAAAAAAGTGCTCATTGCTCAACTTTTCTACCTTAAAAACTCCTTCCTCAACCCGGGGGACCATAACGTTGAATCGACATGGGATTGAAGCCATGTTGTTTAAAGTCACAACTTTTGAAGCAGAAGATCCAACTTCAACTTCATTAAAATTTAAGCTATCTTGAAGCAAACTTGTATGGGATTTTTGTGCCCTGGATATCCATACCGCAGGACCCTGAGCCCACCCGCTAATAGACAAAACTTGGGAATTCCCTTCAATGCTTGAGATTTTGTAATGGTCACATACATACATACCCCTTACGAGTGGTTTGTATGCTATGTGAATTGTAGTTACACCATTTGGAAGTACTGTTGCAAATTTTGGGTACAGTTCGAAAGATGAAACCAAATCATTTTCAATTCGCTCGATCTGTTGTAAGAAAACAATTTAAAATGAACATATGCGGATAAATGTTTATGCTCTTTTTTAATCTAGTTGTATACATTGGTAATTTTTCAAAAAAGGACGGGAGCTCACGGAACGTAAAAAATTAGCACTAATTATTGTACAATAAAATTGGTTGGATTCCATCTGTTTCAAAGAGTCCTAATTGCATTGGCTAATGATAGAGTGGTTTGTCCATGTTCTATGGAATTTCCATTGAAGAATAGCACGTTTCTCAAAATCAGATTTTGTATCATATTTCTGTACAATCCGGTATGCATGAGCATGTACACATCAATAATACATTCATCTTGATCAGCCTACACAGTATGCTGTTTAACAAGCATTACATTTTAGAGCAGAGTTTTAAATTCCATATTTCAGACAATTCATTCAAAATTTTGAAGAAATTGCAGAACTGGCAACTAAATAATAAGAAGCTAAAGAACATATGTGTACATTGCAAATGATAGACAACTTTATAAACCACATACATACATCTTTTGATAACATTAAATGATTTACTTTTATTGAAAGGTCATATTTCATAATGATTTCAGAAAGGTAAATAAAGTTCAAAATAGGATTTGGAAGAGTAAACACATATGCCGATGGTTTTGACTCAATTTTGAAATGTTGATTTATGAACTTCTACAAATATGGCTTACAAATCATTTTTCCCAATGCATAGCTTATCAAAAAAATTCAGGTTTATTGTATTGCATTGACAAACTTGTAATTTTTTTATCGATAAACTACAAAACTTCGGATACGACAAATTTTTTGGGATTTCCGATCAAATTCATTGTATATTAAATTGGCTATGTCCAAAAATTTGAAAGAGGCTTTGACATAACCAGGACTTTTTCATGCATTTGTTAGGAGTGAAATTCATTAAAAGTGATATTGCCATGTTTGAACCTATAATGCACCTACAGCAGGCACAACATAAAGTAACCAAATTAGACATCGCGTATAATATTTTAATATTTTGCTGCTTATGTTCAATAAAATACATGTATTCTGGACAAATGTCCGGTTGCGCTACCCTAAAGTTGCAAAAGAACTGAAGTTTACTGCATGTACTAATTGATGTAAGCGTAATTTCACCTTAATTTCAGCTGGCACACAGCTTTCATTTTGAATGACTACTTTTCTAGTCATTCCCGAAATGGGATCTTCAGCTTCATCGCCAATTGTCTTTTTTCCAAAGTCAACTCTATTTGTTGATAGTGAGATGTAGCTATACTTCGATATACAAGACAATACCATTCCCAATTTAGTTAAAGCAAAATCGTTTTTTTCGTTTTTTTCGTTTTTTCCACGTATACATATGCACGCTTTTGACATAAATACTGCAGCATTTTTAGGGTTAATGCTGCACTTAATTTCAACAGAACCTGATACAGGAACAATTCCATTGTTTGGAGAAAAGGAAAATGGACTAGGAACTTTCCAAGAAAATTCTGCAGGGATTTGACCGGAATTCACAATGTGGAAAGATTGATTTGTAGCTACATTGATTCTACAAAAACCCATATCTAATGAATCGGGTATGATTAACTCTACTACCGACAGTACTGCTTGTAGAGAAATATGAAATCCCATGTCTTTTGGGGACCCTACAAGCTCAATGTATACAGAATCTTGATACATCTGCAAATGTAAAAATTGCCCAGAAATAAAGCATAATTTAAAAATAAAGTTTTTTAAATTGAAAAAGTTACAAACTGAAAATTTCAAATATATGTATGTGCACATAAGCTTAGAACTCTTATACTAAAGTAGCAGTAATTAAAAAAATTCCAAAATTAATATTATAATAAAAATTTTTACCGGAAAAATTTGGTGATACCATTGGCATCCTTTGGTGTGGATGAAACTTTCAAGGGAAAATGGAATGAATCAATATTTAGAATAAGACAAACCGTATTCTTAAAAGAACAAAGCTGCTAGTTTAATAAGCAGCCACATTTACAGTCATCTGATTTGTTTGACTTTGATATGTTTACAGGTTGATTTAACTTAAACCTCTTTGAAATTCAACCCATTTATTGCTAGTGTAGTCTATTTTTGAATCTAATGCCTTGATTTTAGTGTACAACAAGTAATTTATGAATCTTATTAAAAAAACTAATCTACATTCTTATGAAATTTTGAGACTAAAAAATTTGATTTGGCTTCTTCATTAACTGCTCAAAACTTACCAAATAATAGTTAAAATTTAAATAAACGTAAATATTAAAAAAATTTATGGCAGACAATTAGTGCATACTTTTGACCAATCTCAACTAATAAATTTAGTTTTATTATGTACCTATTTACAATGTTGCCAACAGCAAACAAAAAAGTAAAAATTACTATAACGTACTTTATAGAATAGCTTTGTGAAAAATGCTCAGGTGAAGTGTAACTGTGCACTTGAATTCACAACTTAACTCTTCTTTTCTTGTTTGCCTCTCTAATTTTACCCTTCTTTTGCTGATACATAAATTAGCAAAATAGCAATGACTACATTTTATACCTAAAACTACTCTTCATACTAAATAGTAAACTTTGTATTCTAGAAATGTTCAGTAATTCCTCTAGAATAATGTTATTTGTCCTGAAGTAGGTAAAAAGAATTTTTCAGGTAATATTACTATTTTCTTATTTGCTGATGCATAACTCCATTATTTCTGCTGATCTTCAAATTAATTGATATTAAAACTCAATTATTCACGTAATATTATATCAAAGACTACAGCTAACTTTAAACATAACAAATTTTCTTTTTAGTGAATTAATTAAAAGAATGGCATATAGCTCCAAGTTCAGCTCCATGTTTTTTAATACAACGAATTTTAGTGAAAACAAATAGATTTTGTGGTTCCGACATATTTGATATATCTGAAGTTTACAGTACTTCTAACTGACCTCACCTGACAAGCTACAGGGCGAAATAATACTTCAACTGAATAAGTCATTCCTGGGGACAGAGTGATTGTTTTTGGGTAAGGCAAGCTGAAAATTTTGGCAGTTGGAAGTTTATATCTAATTTTTTTTAATTCCAAACTGACATTTTTTATTGTCAGCCTCTGGGTATACTCTCCTTCTGGATTCCATTCTCCTACATATATATATATATGTATACATAATATTTCTTAAATATAAACAATAATATGCTTTTTGAAAAAATGAAATAGCAAAATCTAAGTATAAACACTTTAAAGTGAAATACACGTACATACTAACATATTTCTTTATGTTTTAATAAGAACAAAAGGACAATTTATATATTACTCTTTACATATAAATCTTTTGGATTTCACTTCTCTGAATAATAATATGTGTAGCACCCGTATGAATTCTTAGACATTGTTACTTATACATATATTTATATATTTTGAGCTTTTCGAAATCTTAACCTTGTAACTTGACTAGCAAAACTTTTTCATCTATTAAAGCTTTCAGTCGATGAAATTAAATTTTAATTTTTATAGCTAGTCAATATAATAACATGTGAAGAAGTCAATGCTTATTTAAAATTGTACTCGATAAACTATTTAACTAAGTTTAAAAAAGATCAGTTGTTTTTGTTTGAAAGTACAATTTTGTAGTCACATTCAGTGTGCTAAACTTCTTTCAAATGTACAGAAAGTGACCAAGCTAAAAAATAATCGATGTCTGAAAGATTTTTAATTACAATTTTGTAGAAATAGTTGTAGTATAATCCTTCAAGCAGTAAAGCTTTTTCTTTTCTTGATATGCCTCTAGCAATAGTTTTAGACGAAACAGGAATTTCTTATTTTTAACATTAAAAATCTTGAAAGAGTTAGGCATTAAATTTCTCAAAGCGCAGACTTAAAACAATTAAACAGAACTTTTAAAGAGTTAGAGAGGCAGGAATGAAATCTTGCTATTCTTGCTGGCCAATCAAACACTAATATTGTAAGTACTCACAATTATCAGTGCAAAAAAGATCAAAATGCTATTTTTTAGGAACAAAGTGCATACAGATAATATGAAAAAGTTTTATTTGCTAATAAAAATAAATTTTCAGAATCAAAGAACTGCATATCAGATAACTTTTTCTAAAAAATTTACCCATTCATGATAGCTTAATTATAAATTTCATCTAAAAAGCAATGGTTTTACTCATATGCTTTCTGAACATATGTGTAATTGTGGTCTTCGAACACGAATACGTAATTAGCTACAAAACGTTGAACTAACCTCCTCTAAATAAAATCGAGTCACCACTAGTACTATAGCAGTCGATTCCATAAACTCTTCGTTGGTCTGACCGAGATAAATAGTGCACTGCGTCCATTTTCAGCTCTTTTATTGCAATATGCTCCAGCAATGTACTTCTTTACTACGGAACCAATACACAAGGCTAGCCATGACAACAAGTCACCATCGGTTTTTTTCAGATGAGTGCTAACTATAGGCGATAATATATCGGATATGATTACCTTTCTTTTCTATATATTACTTTGTCAAACAGCAAAGATATTCGTTACATTTACTAGCACCGTTTCGTTTGATAAAATTTTCGGAGCGAGGCAATCTTCTCGAGTATCACTTTTTTGTCAAATAGTTTATAAAACGATAAATCTCGTCTTTTTCAAATTTTTTGTTTAAATTTTCCAAAAGGCGACCTTTCGTACTTTCCAAATCGAAACTTGCTTTGTTAGCACCTAACAAATAAATTACCACTAGAAAATATCATGCAACTTGATTTTTTCAAAATTTATCTGAAATAAGTTGCCATTATTGGAGCTGTGCTATTTCATGAACGGAATATGTTATGATCACTTTAAATGACAGAACATGTGCTGAGCATTTTGAACCTTCCTAGAGATTAGCTGTTTCATTTAACATGTTCAATAACATGACCAATTTGCCTAAAAATCATGCTGCTATAGGTAATAAAATGTGCTAAAAATCCAGATGTTATATCTTGTTAGCCTATACTTCTGACTACAAGGGATACATAAAAAGTTGAACTCCAAAATTTGACATTAACAACAAAAAACACTCTTTTCATTTGTTTAAGATATTGCATTACTACAAAACTGAAATTTCCTTTACATTGAGTAGCAGGTTACTCGGATATTTTGAAAGAACGTTTGTCAGTATCTAATATGTTTTTGCCATGTATTATGTTCATTCATCTACAACTCTTTCAGAGATTTGTAGTTATATCGATCTAATTCGGTTTGTATGTGCGAGCATAGGTTGAAAATGTTGACGAGATTCACTCTTGTCAACGCATGAACTAAGATAAATGAAATAGTATTGAACATGTATTATCTCTGTGTTTATATTGTTCTGGTTTTATGGCCTACACTTGATACAATTCATTAGTCTTGACAATGTTATACACAGTCACTTTTTCTTGGAATAGATTAGTTCATAAATTTCACAAGCATCAATTTATTTGAAAAAACTTCATTGCCTATTTGATATATCCTTTAAAATTTCCATTGGAATCAAGATTCTCAATTAATATCCATTAGCTTTGTACAATGACAAAAATACTTATTATAGAGCTGAATTTATGCTTGTTATGAATGTGTATCAAACAAAACTCAAAACTTAAGCAAAGAGTATATTTACACAGACATAATTTGTGTTGCTGGAAGTGAAACATACTTAGCAATACACAAATCCCAAACTTAGCCCATCGTCAAAATCCAGTAATGACTTGCCATAAACTCAGAATTCTAATATGCAAAACAATGACTTGCTATAAAACAGAATTCCACAGCTATAACACAAATTTAACCATTAACAAGTTAATTCCTAGCAATGCTCCAGTTGATTTGGCCATTTGTAAGAATGTTGCATGAGTGCGCAAGTTTTGGAAGTTTTGCATAGTAAAGTATAGATGGTGTATATCTCTATTTGATAGGAAAAATGTAGATGTATGGAAGCATTGAAATGCACATACATGATACAAAACAATCACCAGTGCAAAACTTAAAATGAAAAATTGAATATTTATTGTATATTTGTAAAATGGTAGAACCAATTGTATTGCACTAGAAATTATTGTGTTATTGCATAAAAATATAGTTAGTACATAATAAAATAGAGCTTCAAAATTGCTATATATACATATATATATATATATATATATATATGTAGAAAGACTTCTCTATTAAAAATTTTTTTTAGCAAAAAAAATTTAATATGTATAAATTCATTTAACTTGATTGATTTAAAAACATGTCACATTTTATCCAACTGAATATTTTAGGTACTAGATTATGATAGCTATCCCTGAAAAATTTATTGTATCTGAAGTTTAATCTTCATTCCAATATCACCTTGCCTCATAGCTTCTTAATTTTTTTTAATTAAACTTAAAATAAAAGTACCATCAACTTATCTTGCTCATTTTACCAGATGTCCATTAAATAGGACCAAATGCAGCTATCATGGAATACAATAAGCAATTTACAAAATAGTTCTACACAAACTTTAGATAGTAAAATGTTACTTTGCCATGCATAATGTATGTAAATGAATCAATGTGGTATGAGAAAGAAGTATTTACAGCTAACATTCCACTAAAAATTGTACCTGCTTTAGTTGATTTAAGTAACAGATTTAATGTGTTAACCACCAACCTGCCTAAAAATGTCACATTAACTGTATTTACATCCAACCTTTTATGCTTCAATATCTTTTTATTCAAGAAAGAGGCATTTTTTCTTTGTAACAACTTGTTCATTGAGAAGAGGACTCAGAAGAAACCAAGCTAGGAATAAATATAAAGATGTATACTAAACATTTAATACATTGTGGTGTAGGAGGTGGCTGTATTAGAAATACCTGTAATTATACATTTTGAAAAGCTAAGTGGGCATGAGGACCACCAAAGTATAAAAGTTACGGGATCTAAAAAACTTTCAGCAAGATCAGATGCAGTGCCTAGGGTACACAAAAAGTGAAAGTTCTCAACTTGAAAATACAATCATGTGTTTTTATGAAAGTGCATGAAAAATATTGTGCTAGAGATTTTAATGTGCTTGCCAATTTTGAATGCACCACTACTAGAAAGCATATTAAATATCTTGTTTAAAGTAGTCATTGTTAGCTTAGCATGCTTAAAAACTAACAATTCATATAATTTGGACACAGCAAATTAGGAAGAGTAAAAAGCAATGACGTACCATAAGTAAAATACAATTTTTCAGACTTATCTCCTATTTGTCATTCACTTTATTACTCCACATCTCCTTGTACATCAGTAGCAAATCTTATTCACCATATTTATTTTATATCAATTAAAAACTCCCACTACTGTAACAGCTGTGTCAAATTGTTTGCACAAGTCACCTCCAGAGCTATCTTACAAGTTTTTGATGCTCATATTAATAATAAGAAAAATCAATGTATATTTGTTTATGATAGTTTAATTTCCCAGATACAAAAAATTGCACTTCTTAAAAACTTTTACTTCTAAAACTGGTAACTTGATTCAGTTTTGTACGCGATTGTTTCTTCAAGTATTTTTTCATTATCCTATGGTTTATCTTTTTTACATAAATAGAGTACATGCATCATGTCAACTATTGAACCATCAATCAGTGCATCCAGACAAGATACATGGACAAATCTGCCCCAAAAATACCTGGGGCTTCTTTGCATTAAAGAGTTACAGAAATATATTGGCAGATTGAATGTAGAACCATATGACACGATTTATTGCTTTTAGCAGCTGCACAATTGACCCAATACGTTGTGGTCAGTTGAGTAATGTCTTTTGCTCCTTGCTGTTAGAAATGTGCCAATGGGAAGAAGATAAAACTAAACAAGACGAATATGCAGGCTGAACAAGGACAAAAATCTGAGTCACTAAGAAGAATTTCAATAGAAAACCAGTAGAAATCGATAAGAAGCATGTATTTTTAGATGTTGCTTCTGCCACTGAAGCGGAAACAACAAGTACAAAATAAACTTTACAAATTAAGTTCAACTATGCAGTGCATATGAGCTACTACTTTACAATACAGTCTGCTTATAAATATTTACTGCAAAAACGTATAGCAAGGCATTTGTCCTAGTCCTGAAACAGTTTGGAAACGTTGCTTGATTTAAACCTGTACGACTATATATGCTCAAGTCCTATCTCTCCTGAAGATTTCCGTCCAAGGAGCACAAAGTCAATATGCGCCTGTTGGCATGCATCTGCATACTTTGTCCATTAAATTTCTTTCAGATTTTTAGCCAGGGCTATGTCATAAAAATAGTTTCTACTTAGAAAATGATTACATTGAAGGACACCAGTTTATTGACATGGCAGTGTATTTGCTATACCTCAACAAGTTTGGAATAATTTAATGCTTCAATATTTTAACTCTACCCAAACCTTTTTGTACATATTTTTTTTAAATCCCGATAGAGATTTGCTTTTATTTTTACAACTTTTTGACGCTCGAAATTCGGGTATTAATGATATAACCCTTCAGTAAAAGGATAATCTAGAAATTTTAATGGAGAAATGTGAAGATTCAATATAAATCAAAATCTTATTTGAATTTCGACAAATTAAATTTCTTAATTTTTAAAAACGATTGAAAACGGACCAATGAAAGTTCGCCATTTGGAAATCGTTGCAAATTCCGCAATATCAAATATTTTCAGGATATCAGTATCATATAGAATTATTATTGGCAAGGACAGGTATCATCACGTTTTGAAAGCGATATGAAGTTTTTATTTGTCAGCATCTTACTGTCAATCGCATCTTCTAATGCCTTGTATGGTTCTAATTCACCTGTCGTGCAACTGAATGAGAAAAACTTTAAAGAAAAAGTTCTGCGCGATGATGGCATTTGGATCGTCGAATTTTTTGCTCCATGGGTATTGCCAATTTGATTTTTTTGCTTAAGCTTGAAGTGTAATTAAATCGTAATTCATGTTTTTATTATAATCCTATTGTCACGTTAGTTCGTCAATGAAATAAATGATGTACTTTTTAGAAGTATTATTGAGTTTTCTCTAACTTTAAAAATTGATCCTTTCAGCTCTAAGACTCAATCATGTCTATTGTTTTGGCTTTCTGAGCAGCTGCAAATTATACAATACCCTTTTAATGAAAGGAATTTTTGTTGACTGCAAAAATTTTAATAGCATGACACACTTAAAAGCCAATCAATGGTCTTACAGCCATAATTGTTAATGCAATTATCCGATTTTTTTCAAAAACTGTAATGAGCAATAATTTAACGCTTTTTTTCGTATCAGTGCGGACACTGTAAAAGCTTAACTCCCGAATACGAAAAAGCAGCTTCACAGTTGAAAGGAATA
Source organism: Vaucheria bursata (assembly GCA_032358265.1). Taxonomy (NCBI): domain Eukaryota; class Xanthophyceae; order Vaucheriales; family Vaucheriaceae; genus Vaucheria; species Vaucheria bursata. The sequence continues at coordinate 245,202 of JAULBW010003316.1, read as the reverse complement.
GTGAATATTGGCGCAGTAGATGCGACTGCAGATGAAAACTTGGCACGGAAGTACGATATTAAAGGATTTCCAACCATTAAGATATTTTCTAAGAATAAAAACTCCCCTACTGACTATCAGGTATAGTATTTGTACACTTACTATTAGCTTAAATTTGCATCCCGATAATTATACATAGAAACAGACTATATCCGAGTTTAATAACATGTATAGTACGTCTTGAATATTGTCCTGTTTTTGATTGAAAAAGATCGAATCATCAGTACAAACATGAATAATGCTGTTATTTGAATTTTTTCCCAGTTTATTTTCACCCGAAATATCTTTGATCAGAATTGGGTAGTTTTTGTTTGATGTGCATAAGCAAGCTTTATCTACATTGTCTGCAGTACAAGATTTGAAAATTCAATTTTTAGGCATGCACTAGTGGCCTATGCATTATTTGCATACTTAAATTAATCTTTACTGTATGACATTATTGTATGCTACTTATTGGTTGTGACAGAAAAAATACAGCTACATAAATGTTTTTATATTCTTTAATTTATTTGGTGCTCACATTCATGCTTATCAATAAATTTGAATCAATAATCAACTACTCGGACTTTAGCCATTGAACTGCACTGGAAGTTGCAGAAAGACAAAGTACAGTAGATTTGAAATATCAGTTAAAATAGGCAAGTCAGCTGCGTATAATTGATTTATTGCTCAATTTTCATTATTTTTCTAGGGCCAACGCACTGCAGATGGTATTGTTACAGAAGCGTTGTCTTCTGTTCGACAATTAGTTAAAGATAGACAGAGTGGAAAAAAGAGTGAAACAAAGAGTAATGATTCAAAAAAGGAACGTAAAGACAAGCCTAAGCGGACAAAAGATGCTGTAGTCGAGTTGACATCAGAAAATTTTGAAGATATAGTTCTAAATTCAGAGGAGGAGTGGATAGTGAAATTTGTCGCACCTTGGGTAAGTAATAGATGTATACTTATATTCATTTCTGAAGTATGCTATGGATATAACTGATTTATTTTCAGTGGATTTAGAGAAAAAACTTAACAGTGAAAATTTCTTGCTTATCAGTAATCTATATGGTTGCTCTGGTGCATGGAAAATGGTTAAATTAAATGGTACACTCTTTATAGAAAGTATTTATTGTACATAATCATTCAATCAGAGGGATCTTTCTCCGCTTCATATTTTCCAAAGTCTTGCAATTTGTTTAACTGCCACTGAAATTTTTTATAATTTCTATCTCTTTTTTCTTTTTTGGATATTAGTGCGGACATTGCAAGAACTTGGCACCAGGTCAGTGCCTTGATCTTTAATTTTCATTAGTATTCATGTTTTTTAATCGTTTTTCCTTGTAAACTATTGCATTTTTGTGTCAAGTTTTTGAAAAATGTAAGATGTTTTCATGCTTATATAAAAATATTCAAGCCTTTTATGTATATATCATTCTAATAACTTATGCAGAATGGAAAACGGCAGCACAGGAGCTTTCTGGAACTGTAAACTCTGGTTCAGTTGATTGTACGGTACATGCGGATTTAGCTCAAAAGTACGGGGTACAAGGATACCCAACAATAATGATATTTCCCCCTGGAAAGAAGGTATGCATGTATGTATTATCTATAAATGAAAAATATATATTATGAAATATCAGTAGTAACTTTTTCGATGTCATTTTCTGGGGGAAAAAGAATAGATAATGATAATTTGAATAATTACTCTCTTGTATTCGAATGAAAAAATGTGAAAAATTGAATTAAAAAATATTATCATCTCCAAATAGCATATGCTTTTTTTACTTAAAGGCATGCATGCAGAAAAATTTGACACCAATTCATTTTACTTTGCAAGCGTTAATGAAATTAAATTGAGCTGGTTTTCGATCTTTATGATGACATTGGTAGTCATCCTTTATAATGGCAAAAGTAATCAGTACAGAAAATATTTACATTGCCCCCAGAAATACTTTCTAAATAGTAAAGTTCATTTTAGGAAAAATCGCAATAATCTCTTCATTAAATATTCAAAATTATAGAATGACTGTATAGCTGTAACAGGGTTTCTTGGTATACAATTTAAAAATAAAGCTATACATTAGTTGCCACTCTATATGCCTATAAGTAATAATTGCAGACACGTATCTTAGACACTTTGCTTGGTCCACAATTGTCCCAGCTGTTTGTATCTAAGCTGCACATTTTCGGCTCATAGGCCTAGCTGCTAAAAAAGCTCATAGATTGGCTTATTAAGTGGCACCTTTTGTACTATAAATTTGAGGAAATTTAAATCCTTGTTTCCTGAACCCTTACCATTAAACCATACTGATAAATGAATCAATATATGTATGTACAAATATCAATATATGCACTAAAATTTAGTAATTTTCGAAATAATTAATAAATCAAAGTACATTTTTGAAATGTAGGGTAATCCCATCACATATCAAGGAGCTCGTGAATCTCAAGCAATCGTTTCGGAAGCATTGAGAATATTGGAATCATCTGGAGTAGATCCATCTGTCCGTCAGATAACTGATCAGTCAGTGCTAGATAAGGCATGTGCTGGATCTAACCGCATATGTGTCATAGCCACATTGCCCCATATTTTAGAGGGGGGTAAGCTAGCCCGTGAGGGATACTTGGCAACTCTTATGGGGGCCGCTAAAAAGGTAATATATATAATATAAAGAGTATGTTAAGTTAGTTTTAATTCGGAAATAAAATTTTTTTAGGATTGGTTGAAATTTACAGGTACATCTTCCTTTACTTTACAAAGGCCTCTTTACAGCATCTTCCTTGTTACTTTGCATTCAAAATTTTACTCCTTCAAAATATTGAGATAAATTAATTAACTTTAGTTGACATAAAGCTCTAATAGACGAGAAAGAGTTTCATTCATCAAATTGCTACATATCAAGTTTTACAGTCTGTCACTTTAGACAAATGAGCTCAATGATTGCACTCTTGCATTTTTTATATTTCGTGGATAATGTTATGAATTTCAAATCCTGCTTTAGCTTTTTGTACACACAATACTAAAATGTATGTTCAAGCAAACCAAGGGGTTTTTCAACTATTTTCTTATTTTTTGAATTCAACACTTTAGTGTGATTTCGTTATCATACTATCCCATTTCTGAGAAAAAACCATACATATATTTTTTGAATATTTCAGATGCGAAGTACAGTTTTTTCCTTTTTGTGGACCGAAGTGGGTGTCCAATCCGACTTGGAACAAGTACTGGGTTTAACATTTGGGTCTCCAGCTGTTGTAGCCATGAGTAAAGACAAGGTATGTATGAACATCAATTTTATTTTCAAGCACTTATTGAGGAATTTTCAAATAAGTTTCGGCTCCTTAATAGATTGCATCCTATATTACAATATATCCAATTGATTTTACTGAAATGATCATTTGCTTCAATCAAGAAGTCTTCTTAGAGGAATTAAATTTTGAGATTTTTTACCTGGCCCTGGAATTTTATACCAAACACAAGGTCGTGCTAAATTTTGTATATGCTTATTTGAAAAAATTGCTTTTCGTGCATATTTTCGTAGCTGCGATCTGTCCTTTAAGACATTACTCTGGGGAAAGCGTATAGACATCTATAAATTTTAGATGAAACAAGTTTCACCGTTTGAAAGTAAATATATTGATTAATTTTTTGTAATCTTGCTAGTACTTTTATTCTGTGGGCGTCATCAAGTTGAGATAAATTTACTCAATAATCTCTTGATGGTACTTTGAAATTTAAGCAAGTTTTCCATCATATGCTACGAGTGCATATCTGCAAAAAAATTTTAAAGATTAAGTCACAAATGCCAAGCGATTACTTGGCTGTCTTTCGTAATTAATGTTGCTCAAATTCGTGGAATTTAGCCATTCTGAATTGATACATAGGGCTTAACTACAAAATTTTGTATCTTAACTTGAATTCAAATTGGTCAAAAAACATTCTAGGGGAGGTCTTACCAATTTTTGAGGTTTTCTTTTTTTCCATATTGGAGGGTCCTCTAACAATTTTGGGTTCTCACAACTTCAGAAAGTTGTACAAATATGTTATTCTAATTTTCGGGCATATATTTTTATTAAAATGATGAATTTTTTCTGTAAAATTAGGGGGTATATGCAGTTCATGTTGGTGCTTTTGACGAGAGTCATGTAGCTTCTTTTTTAAAAGGTGTTCTCTCTGGTGCGACTAAAACAAAAAGCTTTGGGGTGTTACCTGGTTTACTGAATGTAGACGAGTGGGATGGGAAAGATGCAGCCCCAGTTGAAGAAGAATTTTCTCTTGAAGAACTATTTGCTGAAGAATTATGACCTTGAGAATTGAAGTCATTCTAGAACGAAGTCCTAAACTATCATTAAATTCGTATATATACTTGTATACATGTGATATCTGCTTGTATTGTTCTCTGCATTTATTTTCGTGTCCACTCTTAATTAGATTGTTTTGATAGAAAAACGTAGAAGCATGAATTGAACTATAATTAGCAAGCAAAACAGTATCGTATAAACAAGTAAAAATTGCTAAATTAATCATTTTTTCATGTTTTTCGTTTTCAAATGGAATCTGATTACTAATCAAGCAATCATATTATTCGGTACATCTGAAAGTAAGTATAATTTTTTTGTAATTTCGTCTATAAAAATGTGTATTCATATGTATATTATTTATCATTTCTTTCGATTGAACATTTCCATGACATTAGAGTCATGGCTTATCATTTATTTATACTTGCAAACTACAAACAAAATTTAGTTCAATTCAATTGGGATTGTTTTGCATATAAATTTCATGCTCTTCTAAATGTTGTGTTGCAGTAAATTTTGTTACCAGCAACTTCTTGAAAAATGTAGCTGTATATAGTGGCGGTATGTATTACAAAATACATGTACAATAAATATTACAGCAAAAGTGGTATCGATGTTTACTCTCAAGTACATCCTCCAGTATCAAAAAATCAAATTAAAGATTGTCCAATAACAATATTCTTTACACCTATTTGTCAGGATATTTGCCGGTCCTGCTATCAATATAAATTGTTACAACATAACTACTCAACTACATTCGCCTATTTTTCAATTATATTTTGCCTATGCTTTTTCTCACCTTTTGCCTCTCTTAATACATTGTGCCTATGATCCCAATTGCGCCTTAATAACAATCCTTTATGTCAACACCTTTGCTATAATCCTTTAATGGATTCATTTGTTCCATACCCTCATATAATGCCACGTGTCGTATCCCATATGGTTCTGTGGAAACTTCTTCCCTTCTTTTCCACCTACGCATGTTCCATATCATAATATCTCTTTTACAATGGCCAGATTCTAAAACCCTGCTTTATCTGCTACAGTACTTCAAACTTCACCTTCAATTAATTGGATACATTTTATGACTGTCATCAATCCCATGACTCCACTTTATTTGGCCTATCCTTTAATCACTGTGATTTACTTCCACCAAAGTTAATTTCAAGAGGTGCTTCAATTGAATCTAGAATAATCACAAGCCTGCTAGTGAAAAATTACGGGATAACTTGTGAATCAAAGATTCAGCAAGATCCAGTAAGATTCTGGAGAGCCAGTTTCAAAGGTGCTTCAAAAAGATATATTGCAGGAGCTAGGAGGGACATGTTTATTTGTTCAGTTTTATGTTTTTGCTCACTCTTCTCAAGTTAAATAAACCTGGATTTTATTAAACCTCTAGCTTTGCTGTTTGTTTTGCCTGTTAAGACTGCAATTATTGTTTAGATCCATATACTCTATAATGTTCTATATTGTATGTTCTATTCCACATTTTTTTGTGATGCTTCATAAATCAACCAATGGGAATTTGCATTCTATTTCTTCTTCATAATGTTCCACAAACCAACCAATGCAAATACATTTAGTTATCAAGTTCAAGCTAGTCATAAATAATTCTTTTATATTTCATGTTTATATTTTTATTCATTAGTGCAAAGATGCAAAAAGTCAATGAACTTGTTTAAGTTTTCTTTCTTTTATTCCTCTTTTGGTATTGCTGTTAATCCGTCCTCATTGTTTTGCTCATTTTCTTTCTAACTCAATTCTTTTCTTTGCAAGTCTTAGCATTATTCTCTGCTACACACTGGACTTCTCCTCTACTTAGCCTCATTGCCCATAAAAAGGTATACAGTATTATATTATACTATTTTTTCTTTCTTCCATCCCAATACTATTACAAATTCTTGTGTTTGTCAGGAATGCCTAACATATCCCTAGCAGTTAACGTATATTTTAACATATTTAAGTATCCGATAACATTTTATTACAAATCAAATAATAAATTGAACAATGAACCATGTTTGTAATGATGCATTGACCAATTCATTCCTGCCAACGCTTCTACAACATCTACTCTGCTTTGACTTCTAGCATTATTTTGCTATAGCTTAGTGGCACAAATATTATTATTTTTGAAGGAGCTTGTTCTTTTTGGTCCTATGCAATCCTGATAGTATTTTTTTACAAGCTTTTTTAAGCTGTAAAAGTTGTAACTGCGATAGTCCCATGATATATTGCCCTATTAATTTCTGGATGCTTTGCTGTAAATACAATGATGGCATTGATACAAACAACTACCTTTACACTGCCTGTCAGGATTTCTATGTGTTACTGCTACAACTCCTATTCCAGATTGTGACCCATGACCCGTCATATCCATCTATATCCATCTTAGTTCGTATCTTACTTCAGACCTATCTTATTTGTTTATCCGTGATTAATTCAGGATCTGTCCTACAACGCAACAGTTCATTTCATAGAGTTTATTTACTTATATTTCCAATCTATTTGTAATTACAGTATTTCATCACCAATCGATATGGGAATATTCTTTTGGTTTCCGGTAAACTTCCTCCCAATTTTGAAGAGGCTCTCTGGAGTTCTACAAGCTCTTGTGTGTTTTGCTTTCCATCTTTACTTCTCAACTTTTCTACTTCTCCCATAGAAGTATGCTTGCATAGTGGCATGCTTCCATAATGTGTGATTGTAGCAGTCCCTTATTAACTAAGTATTTTTTGTTTCCTATTCTTTCCTCTCTGTCACCTCACACTATGATCCAATTACAGTGTGTTGCATACCTTTCTTAACCCTTTTTTCTTTCACTTCCCTATGAACTGGAAATGTTACTGTGGGCAACTTTTTCTATAATTCATCTATCAATTATATTGAACACACTAGTTCTGACATTATCATTGTCAAACTTGTCTCTTCATAGAAAACAGAAAAATTACCAGCACATTTTTTTACTTTAAATTTTATTTGTAGTTGATAAATTTTGTTGTAAATTCAAATTGAAGCTAACAGCACTCCATTATATATTATTATTGTTAATTTAACAATTGTGTGGCCTTAAACTGTTCTTTTTTTGACATAAAACATCATCAATGACAAAACAACAGTGCGTCGATTTAAAGAACTTGACATGCAAAGCAGCACATTTTTAAAGAAACTTGATAAAATATATAGGACTTCAGGTTTCTCTTGGCATCTTTAAATTCAGATTTCCAAGTCATAACTGTCTATGCATCTATCGATTCGACATTTGTTTGGTGGTGTCATTTTAATTAGGTGAAAAAATCCTTAATTTTGAAATTGAATAATTCTATTCTATTTTTGAATAAAAATATTTTATAACTGTCTTCGATTGGCTTAAATACAATGACATCGCCAATCGAATCCTGGATCGTTCAATGCATTTCTACGTCATTACTTATTTATACCACTCTAAAATGTCTGTACGTCAAAATATTCATTTAGCGATGAAAGAAATTCAAAGTACAAATACATAACGTCATGATTCAATATTTGTTCGTTATACCCTCATGATGTAATATTTACAGAAAGTGCTCACTAATGACGAACATTGACGACAATGTCGCATATTTCGGATTTTGTTATTTACTGATAATTTTGAACGAAATAAAAAAATTCTTAGAAGCGTAATATTTTTTGAGCGCCATGTCTATTGCAAAAAATTTTCCCAGGAGTAAAAATATGATGGGTTACCTTTCGATATTTGAAGATTCTCCACGCGCGTGCTATTGAATTCGTTGAATCAAAAATTTTCAGTAACTTTTTATCTATTAGCATGAACAATTTAAGGCTGTGAATGACGTCGAAGCAGTAATTTATCTGCAAACGTATTCTAGGCATGAATATAGATTCATTTAGATAATAGGTATAGTAAGCACTTTATATTCTTGGGTGAAAGTCATCCATTGCGCTTATTGAATATGAGGCTGTCATCGAAAGCAGGGCTGTTCGTTGCTGCAGGATTAGTGATCACCACTGATTCATTTGCAATCTCTCCACAATTATCGCATCGGCTTAGGTAATGAATTCCAATTGTTTTGCGCGATTGATTGCTATGAATTCATGTTTTCGTAAGCATTACTTGAAGATTCAGTGGAGTTGAAAACGGTCGCGGAAAAACGATGCTGGCATACGTTCAAGAGCCACAAAATCTTCTACAAACTGATTAGGCTCTGCCTTTGCTTATGAACTGGTTATAATACAGAGCAATGAAGAATCTTTAGCTTTTAACAGCCTTGCACTTTGAAATTAAAATTTATTTTTTCCGTTGATTTTACGATGTATTGTTAAATATTCGAAAACATATGATACTACTTTAGTGCCTTGAATCTTAAATGGGATACTTGACGGACTGCAAGTCAAGCTGACTATGTCATAAATATGTTTATTAAAAAAATAAAAATGAATCTTTAGTTAGATAAATAAGACTGTACTGAAATTCATGAATTCAAAGAAATGGTGGAAAAGTACTATGCAGTATGTGATATGCATGCTGTTGAATCAGTTTTCCGCTTAGAATATGAAAATGAGTGAGTTTTTACACCAAGCAAATCTAGAGTAAAAAGTTTAGAATATTTAATTGCTTTTATTACAAGGATAATAATTTTCGTTTTTATTACTTTGTTTCTTGAATCAGGCCTTTAGTTCGACAACTTCCTTCCTGGAAAATTGCCCATGATAGTTCATGCTCCTCAACAGCCATTAACGCAGTGGGATCGTCACAGCAGAGACAGAATCCCGTTGATATTTCCGTTTTGCACCCCTACAGTGGTACTAATAAAAACCAAAATGTGCATGATTTGGGTTTATTAAGCAAAGATGAAGAAATCATACTTGCACGGCTGGTGCAGCAAAGAATATTGTGGGAAGAGATTCGCTCCAAATTGGTGAGGCACCAATTTATTAAGTGAACAGCATCATATTTAATGTTTCAAACTATTTTTAAAGCTTTTTTTAACCTTTTCAATGAGAGAACGAGGAATAGTTATTTTGATTAGTTTTGTTAGTGTTTTTCATGGTTACTTGAAAAGATGTAAATTTTGATAATACTTCCATGTTACAGTTTAGATATTGTGTACACTTACTGATAAACACTATTTTTACAGTTTAGATTTTGATAATTTTATACCGAACAAGACACAATGTCACCTGACAATGCTCCTATATTCTTTGGGAATTGAGCCCATCAGGCTTTTCCGCTTGCTAGAAAACATATTTTTTATTTCTTCTCCCTTGAGAAACAATTGTAATGTTGGCTTGTCAAAATATTTGTAGTAGTAATTGTGTTCATTTTTATATTATTTTACAAACCACGAATGATTTGAGAGTTAACGATAATATTCTGTTGCTAGCATAAGAAAAATTATCTGTGCTGTAATTTGTCATTTCAACTATCAATATTTTTTATTTTGTCGTGTACCTTAATATATATATTTTTTAACATTATTTCATATACATATAAATCTAATGCAGCATTTAACTTTGTTTATTTTGTCTAGAAATGCAAAGTTCTTATGTATGTATGTGTGTATTTATTTAGCTTATACTATATGACAGGCAACTAAATTAAAACGCGAGCCTACCTTATCGGAATGGGCAATGAATTGTGGAAGGGGCTGGATTAATGATGAGGAGTTTGTGTTTGCACTGCACAAGAGTGAAGAAGCGAAGGCTGCAATTATAAATGCTAACTTGAGGTTAGTGGTCAATCTTGCTCGAAAGCATAAATCACAGTGCAGAACTAGATTGCAAGTTTCCGATCTTATTCACGAGGGGATTTTTGGACTGGTAAGTCATTTATTTAATTGCTGTAGATATCAATGAATGCTGGAAAACTTAAAAAGTTAACTCAGGAATTTTGACAGGATATAGAGTTTTGTATTCCTAGTAGGTTTTTTCAGTTTTGGTTTAATATCGTCGGCTAAAATACTTGAAAATTTGTGGATTTTTAATACAAGGTTAGGCTCTTAATATGAGTTGTTGGAGGTAATATAATTGATTCATTTTGGTAAGTGACTCAACTTGAACTGATGCATCAATGTAAATATTTAGTATAAGTCATGTATTTGCCCTTGCTATTGGTTGGGCCAAAGTCCAGGGATATTTTTTATATATGTCCATTTTTGTATGTGTCGAGTGTTAATAATGAAGGCAAAAGTCCATATTGCCCCCTTCAAGGCATTATGAAAATTTATACCAAAATTTCATATGGTGTATGAAATTTTGGGAAAGATGTACAGAAAGGCATTGAATTTTCTTTAATCAAATGTATGTTTATTATTCTGTTGTTTCATCTGATGCACTGAATTTCAAGGAATTATATTTTTAAGAGTATTTTAGCATTGGTTTTGATGGCGCTATAGGATTTTATTTCTGGGAAAGACTGGAGCTGCATAAATCGTTTTGAAGTGATACCTTGCTAGCCGTATAAACATTTATAATGTTAATCGCACATTACTATATTAACATGTTTCTGGGATATGGTTAAAGTTTTTGAGTCATATGCCATATCCTAACTAACATCACTAAGATTTGTATATGTGTTTGGCTCTTTCAGCTCTCCTAACCTATTGTTGCCTTCATTTACAAATCCAATTAGTCAGATTTAATGCCACTCGTGTTGAAAATATATATGCCTGCATATGCTGAAAATGGTATATTCTCTTTTGTTTTAGTTTAAAGCGTCAGAGAAATTTGATCCTGAGAGGGGGTTTCGATTTGCTACATGCGCAACTTGGTGGATCAGACAATCTATTGCTAGAGCTGTTGCAAATCATGGTCGAATTGTTAGACTACCAGTTCACGTACAGGTAGAAATCAATAGGTTGAGTTGTTCTAGGGACCCGCTCACCTTGCAATTTTTGTTCCTTATTTGTGCTAAAATATTTTGTTGAAAAAATCGCTTATAGATACAACATAACATGTCCTAATGAGTTTTGTCGTTGTGCACATTCTTCCAAATTGTTAATATCTGTATCCTTTCTATTTTATATGATATTGCTAATGCTATTAAGCGGGCATTTTGAGAATGCAAAGTACATGTGGCTTGTCCAAATCACAATTAATTTTTAGCGATTTAATTTTTCTACCAAATTTTTAAAATTCTCCAAGATAATTAAGTGGAAATGTTCTGTTCTTTTTTAGGATTCTCTCCAAAGTGTCAGAAGGGTTCAGAGAGGGCTTTCTGTACAGCTTGGCAGAGATGCCACTGAAGAAGAGTTGGCCCGGAAATTGGGGGTTACGGTGAAATATTTTATTATATTCAATGTTTTGTTATGCATTATAGATATTTCTTTTTGAACAGGGCTAATACGATCATTTATACTGAATTTATTTAGTTCTTACTTCAAGTCTGTGAATATGTGCACATATGTGGTGACTGCTAAATTTTGCTTTGATATGCACACATCTTTCTGTAAATGCTTGTTATGCATTAAAAATCAGCAGCATTTTTTGCAAGGTGATGTTAAGAGACTTAGGTTGAGTATTTGAATCTTTAACTGCGCAATCATGACTTAGAAGGCTTTATTAGATTTTGAGAATGATTTGTAACATTAAATTCTAATCTTTTTTTGTGCTTATGTTTTATATGGGTACTATTCATGTAGATTTGAATATTTTAAAAGGCTGTCATTGCATCAAACTAGTTTAAAAAGTTGAAATTTACTTTTCTTTTTTTTAGCCAGATAAGCTTGAGTGGCTTTACTCGTGTCAGAGAAAAGAGCCTGTAAGTCTTCATGTACAACAATTTGCAACAAGCTTTAAACCTGACCAAGACGATTATGTGGTATGTCAAATCAATTAACTTCGAGTATTACAAATCTGTCGAGATCTCCAAATTAATCTGTTGTATCCGAAAATCTCAAACCAAACTTTGATTAAATAAACCTTTTCATATGTAAATAAAAATTTGTTAAAAAGAATGCATTATATCCAAGTTTATTTTCAGTACTATTCTACATCTTTTTCATTGGCTATTTTTCTAAAAAACTACAATGCGGATAAAAAGTCTATTTTATGACTACAAATTTGGCTGATATTTTTGCATATATTTAAAATTCATGTAAATGTATTCTATTCATATAATTCAAGATGGAGTTGAGAATGATTAGGTTTATGTCCTTGAGTACATATTCAATGGGTATTATTAATGAATATTTTCACGTACGTATGTATTTCAGGACGCAGTTGAGGATAGCCTAACAGATACTGATTTAACTCCAGAAGACCATTTGAATCATGTGGCTATGCAAGATCATCTTAATAATCTCCTATTAAGGTAAGAGATAGCATTTGAATCTTTAATTTAACTTTGTTTCGTTATTGATTGCTAATTTACGACCCACGCGTTTATGAAATGCACTTTAAGATAACCCTTGCCATTACTAGCTGTTTTTGTTTATATTGATAGAGACAAGTATAGTATACTCTTCAGTATACTAGCCCTTATTTGAATAAGCTGTTCTAGTACAATTCTATGTTGAAACATATCGAGCAATTTATCTTGTCTAATAAATAATGCAAATTTACATAGGCTTCACCCTAGAGAAAGAATAGTAGTTCGCTTGCGGTACGGATTAGATAATGGCGGACACAGGGAAACATTTACCCGAATAGGCTCTGAAGTGGGAGTGGCAAAAGAAAGAGCTAGGCAAATAGAGTCAAAAGCTTTAGAACGGCTGAGAAAATACGGCTCTACCGCAACGGCTATTGAAGACGAGACAAGATCATATTTAGTGTGAACACTGACATTTCACTAAAAAGTAGTTCTTAGAATCTGTTGGATAGGGTTTATGTGGAATTGCTTCCTTTGATAGCAATAATTGCCTTGCCCTGAACTTATGATTTATTTCATATTATCGTAAAGATAAAACTGCAGTGGGATTGATTGCATTGTTACTTCATAGTTATATGTCAGTTTTTTCGCGTCTACTCTATTTCTGTCTTTGGCGAATAAAAATAGTATAACTCTTATATATTTTTTTCTTGACACTACTTATTTTTTGAAAATTTTAATTTCAATATGTACAATGAATATGTTTGCGGATTCAAGGGCTAGCTAATAAATTTGGTTAACTTTTTATAATATCATTTATCTACAATGCTTAGAAAAATAATGGATATAGTCACCATAGTATAAATTCTAATATGCGTACTTGCATAATCTAAAACTAAATGAATATAATTTCAACTTATTGATAAATATATGAGACTGCAATATTAACAAACATAAACGATAAAAATTTGACTTAAAAACTCTTAACCATATAACATTCTTGTAATAACGTACTGGTGACTTCAAAAATTCAATAATTAAAATAATGTTCTACTAAATCTTCTTCTATATACCCTTATATGATGATAAATTTCCAAAAGTATGCACTGTTTTCAAACATCTAATACAAAATAATTTCAACTTGTATAAATCCAAGCTGTGAAAATATATTTGGCAACTACATTTAATAAAATCAGCAAATTAAAATTGTTGCACTTGCTGTAGAGGCAAAACACTTTTAATTACTTACAGTATTATTGCTCAAATTTCAACAAAGAATAATGAAGAGTGATGTGCAAATTTCAATTCCTATGTACTGGATTAATGAAATTAAATAATTGGAAATTTAAAATTCTACTGAATATATCCACATACTAGGAAAATTTAAACAGAGAACAGGAAAATGTAGCTAACAAAATGTCTTATTCAACTGCTGATGAGGAAAACATGCCCTGACCAATACACAGCCAAAAATGCAGGGCCCAAAATTAAATTTGTAGGAGCATGGAAAAGTTTTGTAAATATGTATTTAGTAAAATTAATTGATGATTCACTCTCCAATAAAAAAAGTATTTACTCTTTTAAGTTTTTTCAAAATACATCCATCACCTTTTTGTTCTCCAATTGAATAGATTGTGCAGCAGAAACAAGATTATGCCTGCTAAAGATTACATGTGAGATATCTGCATATGTGTCAGGAGCGGAAAAACCAAATGTGTTGACGGAGTAAAGTCAGAACTAACCAAGCAAAAATATGCATAAACAAGGACAAAATTATCAATCTTCCCAATGAATTTAAGCACAAAACAAGAACAGCTAACAGGGAAAACGTAATATTATATGTTGTTCTTTCCGCCACTGAAGCGGAGACAATATGATACAAAATAAACTGCACGCATTAAGTCAAATTATGCAACATCCGGACTACTAGTACTACTACTAACAATGTAGTACTAATTATGAATATTTACTATGGAAATAAAACATACAACAATGAATTTGTCCTGGTACTGGGAGAATTGGGAACTGTCACTTGATTCCAACCCGTGCAACTACATTGGCTTAAGTCCTAACAATATGAACCAGCCAAATTTTTCAACAAATATATGAGAAAAAAGAGTTCTGTAACCACTTGAATGGAATAGATAATGTGATTACCTGTTAACCAAAAAAAATCCATTAAAGGTAAATTGTGTGAAAGCTGATATATTGAAAACGAGAATGTTAGGAATAGCTGTGTCTATTTCTGATTAAAGCTGCTTTTATAAAAAAACTATGTTGAAAATCAATTATAGTCAATTATCAATTATATTTTAGCATTGTGATTGGAAGTGAGACTTCAAATCATCCAGGTTAAGGACTACAAGCTCTTGTTTTGTAACTTATAATATATCATAGTGTGTAAATCTTTAGTCTTGTCTCATTCATTGGTATAGTTGTTGGTCATACTGTCAAGACTAATAAATCGTATCAAGTGTAAACCAGAAAACCAGAACAGTATAACACAGAGATACTACACATTCAATACTATTTCATTAATCTCAATTCATGTGTTGATGAGAGTGAATCTTGTCAACATTTTTAACCTAAGCTTGCACATACAAACTGAATTAGATCAATATAATTACAAATCCCTGAAAAAATTGTAGATAAATAAAACAACACACGGCGAAAACATATTAGATCCTGACACATGCACAATATCTTCAAAGCTGCTACAGAATCTCACATGGTGAAGCTCTGACTGTTATCACTTAATGGAACATTTTTACCAAAAACCAAGTTAGGTCAGAACCTGCAGTGACTGTAGTGAGATGAGAGTTGAGGTCTTTCCTGCATAGTTGATACCAACGCAGTAAAGAAATTTATGTGAAATATCCAACAAAGGTTTTTGTGTCAATGTTCATGATTAGAGATAGTTAATGAAATTCTCCTCTATCTGCCAACAATATTGTACTGAATTTTGTACAGATATTCACTGGTGAATCGATTGTCTGGGCCCATTCTTTTATTGAGAAACGATGGGCATGGCAGTATCAAGAGCAAATTGACCGTACTGCGGAGCTTAATCTTGTCCAGGGAGTGCTCTAGTTTCAATCACAATTTAATAGCAATAAGATAGTAACTTATGGTTACAATCACAAAATGCGTTTTTCAAGTCCAATTGCTTCTCAGCAATAACTATAGATGTATATTACATCCCATGAAAGTATATAAAATTTTGAGTGCTTGAGAAAAATGTTCAAACGATTTGAACTGTTTGTGAATTGTTTTAATTAAGTCAGAATTGATTTACTGCATATTAATATTTGTCCGCCAATGACATTCACCGTTAGAGGACAGGATAAAGATACGTTGTGGTTCATTAAGGAGGCTAATTTTCAGCTGCGATTTTAGTGCAAAATTAGTGCTTTTACTAATCTCATAAATGTCATTTCATGCTCAATGGTTTGAGGCTGAAAAATTAAGGATCTAGTTCGAATTACAACTTCTTCGCGATTTTGGATTAACCCCATAGACCTTTCATGCCATTTCATCAAACTTCGACAAACGCGGAGTCTATCTTCAATAATTTTAATTCAACTGCAACCCTGGGGCAAAACATTGAAGAAGAAGAAAAGAGTGATGAGTCGGAATTGCTTGTTCAATTACAGGTATTTTGCTGTTTTTTACAATTTTTAAGGCCAGATCTCTAATTTCCAAGCAATCAGCTTAACATTACTACAGATCAAACACTTGCTTTGATTATTATGATCAGCTCAAATAAATAGTGCGCATAATTATTTTGTTGAGTAATTGAATGTAGCAATAAATTTTTTGCAATAAAATGATTGCCTATTGTTCAAGAAAAATAATAATTAGCTTGGTTGCTTTTTTATTTAGAATCCAAGTTATTATTTTCTAATGTAGTTTTAATCATTTACAACTTTATCTGCTAATCAAAATCTTATCTTATGGAACTACTATATTTTTGAGGTACTCGCCGAAATGAACTGTTTTTTCAGTTACTTTTGAATAATTGAGTATCATCTCAGAAAAAAGGCACTTACAAAAATAAACCAATTTACAATTACTTTAGATACAAGTTCATGCGACATTTTGGCAGATACATCTTAATGTAGCACTAACTTATAATTTCACCAATATTTCTATAAAGCTATTCTTCTGCGTTCATTTATACAAATTATCCTTTTGTTTTCCATATTGATTTGAGAACAAATCAATTATCTGTCAGTGAAATCCACTAAATATAAATCTTGTATTATCATTGGTCGTGGGATATATTGATATTTTATAGGAACTTCATCAGCAACTGGTGACTGTGAGAGAAAGAGCAAAACAAGCTCACCCAACAGGGACTCGTATAGTAGAAGAACGGCATAAACTCATTATATGCGCATGTCGGAAACCGGTGAATATAAAGCGTGGTGACGAAGGAGATGTTTGGGTGTATGAGGAGAGCATGGTAAGAGGACTCTTTACTTACAGTGCCACTATTTACTATTACCATTAGTTTCAATTAATCGAAAAGACTTAAACTTAATAAGTAATTATGCTTATATTATTTAAGAATGAATGTGTCAACTATCACTTTGTGCATGTCTTCTTGCATCTTCTCCCTTGCTATCCTGCAGTCACTTGAGTTTTGCATAATGACAATTGACCTTGCCGTGAAGTGATAAAGAATGCTTGATTTAGAGTATAACTTTTAATTGTAGCAAAAACTTCAATTTTCCATCGAAATTGGCTGATTTTAACAATATACCCACTTTTTAGTATCATGATGTTGGAGATAATTTCATAATTTGTCTCACCAAGTTTATATTATAGCTACACAGTTTGACTTATTTCAGCGTGTTTTAAAAGTTTTAAAATGCTGGAGTTCGTTTTTGGAATATTTTTACTACTGAATCTAAGCAACATTTAACTACTGAAATTTGACACCAAGTTCATTCAGCCTTGTAAACTATGAATATAAATTTGAATCAATTTGTATTGATAATGGTTGGTTTTGGTCTACTTTGAACGATTTGTACCGCTTATCTATATCTTGACCCCATAAATTTCTTCTTACACGAAAAGCAATAGTAAATTCCATTTTTATTAAAGAATAGTTTCTGCGCCTTTTCATATCTGTGAGCTAGTTGTGTTTATGACGAATTTTCAGAAAATTAGAATCAATTATAATTAATCCCCTTTTGTTAAAGAATCTATCTAAAGTAATACTTCATTTTCGGTTCTGACCAGCTAAAGTGGCTTTTCTTTTTGTCTTGGTTGATACTCGCGCCCAGTGCAATTAGTTCAGAGTTGTTCTACAGTACTCAAGAGCTATAATTATATTAATACTCCCAGCAACTTTTTTTTCCAGAAAAATTTATTACACCATTTTGACTGATTAAACCCTGAGTCATTTTACATTGGGGAGAATCAGACAAACAAAAGATATATATATTAATTAATCTACTGTTCTTGTTGGCCAAAGATCAAAGAATTGCAAATGCATTCTTGTTGAATATTAATGATTTATAAGTATAATTCTACAAAGAGTACCCCAAAATTCAGAAATGACCTATCGGGATGGGGGAAAACTGGCTAGCAGTTTCTTCAAGCTGATTTTCATGTGTTTTTAACTTGATCGTTGGACTTTGAGTTTATTGAGGCCTTTCTATTGGTTAATCTTGATTTAAATTTGGTTTGTAAACTCAAATATCGTTATGCTCTGTCCTTTGAATTTTATGTTTTTTGTTAATTATTGCAGGGAGCATTCAAAAGTGCAGTAGATTTCCTGACTCGAAGTAACCGTGTAAGATGGGTAAGCTGGCCCGGAAGCTCTGTTGACCCAGTTGCAAGGGCTGGCGTAAGGAAGAGACTTGACATTAAGTATAATTGTACCCCAGTTTTCCTCAGCGAGGTAATTTTATATGGCCACAATTTAGACTCTGCTGAAAAACCAAATGTAATAGTTATTGGTCAATAGGAAAGTACTGTACAAACGAACGATATAAAGATTCTGTTGAATAAAAATTAGTATTTAGCATAAAAATTGAAATTTACTTTGTATAGTATCTTTAACTGGATGACGTATATTTTCCTAGACAGGCCTGAATGTTTTATGGATTGAATAGGCAGTTACACCTAATAATATACTCAGCATCTAATACAGCAAATTCGCTTCTATCCTGTTTTCATTTATACAACAAATGAAAAGACTTTGTACCCCAAATCCGCAATATATTCGCATATAGCAAATTTCGGATGTAACCAATCTGATCTAAATATCACAATGTAATTTTAGTGGGACAGTCGAATCAAAGTGATAGATTAATTATCACAGTTTTATTTTACTCAATGCTTACTTCTATGAGCTTTTCTTTTAATTCTGAAAATCTAGCTGGGCTGTAGCTATATATTCTGTGGATAATTTACTGAATTTTTTAAGTCTTAAGATATTTCTGCCTCGTTTTATTTTACCTGGTATGCGTGGTTGCTAAAAACTCTGCAAGGTTTTTGTATTCCTATATTCGTTAGAATGACTATGTATTCTTTAAATTATTAATCTTGTTAAAAATGTATATGAACTAAACGTTATCAAGTGCACTGTCTTTTCTTGAATTTCATTGCAATTCCAGTGACCTTGCATCTAGTTTATTTCTCGTTTAAAAAATGTACCCACACTAAATGCTATCTATTAGCCATCATTTTAAATTTCAAATGGCTACTCTACGAGGATAAGTGTAGGTATAAAAATATCGATTTTCCGATGACTTTTTAAGTCATTCCAGCAATTTTTCCTATGATTTTTTTAGTGCTATTTTTCGATGGAAACGTTTATTATCAAATTACCAATTTGTATTTTATATCTTGTCAGGATGTAGAAGATTTGTTTTGTCACCAGTTTTGCAAAGGGGTGCTTTGGCCCCTATTTCATTGTATTCCTGCTAGCCTTAGTGATGGTTTACTTGACAACTTTTTGGGCCAGTATGAAGCATATGCGCATGCCAATCGACTTTTTCTAGATGCTGTTGCATCGGTGTATGAGGAGGGGGATCTGGTAAGTTTATTCGAACAAAATTTCTGGGTCTTGTGACTTTGACACTCTGATTATTTCAGCCAGTTTGAATATTTCTATTTAAACTGGGATTTCAACTCATTCCTTTTTGTGATTTTTATTGCGTGTTTTAGACCGAGCTACTATTTCAATGAAATTGATTTTTTTCCCTGGCCGGGATCTGAACTCAGGTTCCAGTGGGATTTTTGTGCATGATTTAGACAGCTTGGTTATTTCATCAAAAAAATTAAATATTTTTGCACTTGCCGTAATTTGGATTCAGGTCCTTGTGTGTGATTATGAACTTATGCTACTTCCTGCTCTGCTACGTAAGCGATTTCCCGAAATTACGTCTGGATTTTTCTTGCACTGTCCGTTTCCTTCTACAGAGTTCTACAGGTGAATTCTCAAAATAAGTTAACTAATATGCTCTATATGTAGAATATTTATCTTCTAAAAGTTTTACACTGTGAATAATAGGGTTTCAAAAGTTATATAGTAACATATTGTTCCTAAGGGGCAGGATCTGTTAAATCGTCTGCAGATTGTAGAAATCAAACCAGCTCTTCGTAACCAGTTTTTTTGTTCGAAACAAAAAACTGCAGTTGAATTGCAGGTGAAAGTGTCAAAGTGGCCATTAAATCATTTAATTTTTAAAATTTTCAGAAACTATTCTGGAACTTGATATATAAAAAAGATGATCTCATCGTGAGCTGAAAAGAACCAATGTTTTTCCTTATTCAAATTTTTTTTACTGGTAACTTGATTTATGTTCTTAAATTATTCTTTTACCTATTCTACCAATTTGCCATTTGGTCTCGTTGAAAGGCTAGAATATGATTCGATTCTATATTTAGAATTGTGAGAATAGTTCATCAAGATTATCATAACCGTTTTTGGCTTTTGAGGTAAAAAGTTCATTTATAGCCTCACAATTGATTTGTTTGTAATAATTAGAATGCTTCCTGTCCGTATGGAGCTTTTGCAAGGAATTTTGGGTGCGGATTTAGTCAGCTTTAATCACTTTGACTATGTCCGGCACTTTTTGAACTCTTGTACACGAATATTGGGGTTAGAGTCATACCCAAGTCGTATTGAGTACAAAGGACGGCTCGTTTCGGTATGAGTAAATTTTGATTCGTTTCTTGATATTTAATTCTAAACAGATAAAGGTCTGAATCAATATCATACTAAGTCCGATAAATTGTATGCTTAAAGAAAATTTGCATAGGAAGGCAATGTATGGACTTTACGATGACTTGTTTGCTATGTTTTATCACTAATATATTTATACTTTAAGTTGAATATTATTACCTATGCTTAATTTTTAATACCAAATATTCAAATAGTGGCTAGTATACTGGATTTTATACTTTACTAGTCTGCTTCCATAGTGCTAGATATGGCTAGCGATTTCTTAAATGCTGATAATTTCTGATATGCATTTGCTGACTCAGACCACTTTCTTCTCAAATTTTAAATAACCCACAATAGATCTTATCAAAGGTATAACTGCTCGATGGCAGAAGTAGCTGCCTACTACCACCCCATGGAAATATATTTTGAATAGTGCCCGTAATAGGTGTTGTATTCTAGTAGTATCATCACAAAATTCTACTCGACGCAGATGGTTTTAGGTCTTAGAATAGAATACAACAAAATTTTCTAAGTTAGTTGTTTGTGCGGTTTGCAGTAACAATTCTTCTTATGTCGTGCAGCAACAGTTGCTTTTGCTATGCAGTACAATAAATGCTTCTTCTAGCATAACTGCTGAAACTTAGTAATTTTATGGTGCCCGATTTTCCGAATTCAGCAAAATAATATGCTACATTTAGTCCAATTTTTTACCCCTTCTTTTGTATTATTTTGCTAGCATAACACCTGATGGTTTCCAAAGGTATTACATTAAGTAGGTAGTCTCACAATTTTTTCCTAGAGGTAGTTTAAATGTAACTCATGGGTTATCTTTAAATAGGATAATGAACTTCTTATGAGGAATTTATGGTAATTCAAATATCATAACCCTTAGGGGTTATATATTTAGGGAAAAATGATAGCTGTGTGCCGATGTTGCATGCGATGTGGACCGGTATTCTAAAACATCATAAGTACAATAAAATTGATAAAGTACAGTTTGAAGAGGAAATGTTACAATTTATTTTGATAAAATTTGCATTTTTTCTCACCTTAGCCCACTTTGATTGGCTGGCCTTTTCTCTGAGTAGGTTTCAATTTGTCCGATGGGAATCAACCCTGAAGATTTTGAACTCTCGGAACCAGTGCGCACTCAGATGAAAATTTTTTATGCGACTCATCGATTTAAAGGAAGGAAAATCATTGTGTCAATCGATCGGCTTGATTTATGCAAGGTTTGATATTTGTTTTAGCAAAAGCTATATTTAAATGCCAGTATGTATGTTTCATTATGTATCTAAATGTATAAGTGTATCCATATGCATATATGTAGGTGCAAGTAGGTGCTAGCATGTATGCACTATCGAAATAGGCAAGAAATTTGTAAATATCATAAGGATTACATTCATATGTCTCGATTTTAAGTTCAATGGTTTAGTATCAAATGCAGTATACTGCATGCTGCCATTCCAGTAATTCAAAATTACCCTCCCCCCCCTCTTTTTGCCCGACCCTCTGCACAGTGAAAAGGACCTACCTTAGCTCCGAATGTTGAAGGAAGTTTATCATTTGTTCAGCAAAGTATTCATGCCATATTTATTATAAAAGCAGTAAGGCAGAATATATAATGGACCAAAGCGATGTATTTCTGGTAAAAGGACAAGATTGTGACTTTTAATGTTAAAATTAGTTTTGAAAAGTGCAGAGATGCAGAGACGGTTGAAAGTGAAGATAGGAAAAAGTCAATGTGTCAATGTATAGATTGAAGTAAATAGTTATACTTCAATATAGAATCATTCTAGAATAATCCTAGAATCTTATTCTATAACTGCAAGATCAAACAATTTCTAGTATACTGGACTGTATACTACTCTAGTCTGTATCAGGATTAGTATATACTACTAGGTATATCTAATGATATCTTGTTGATAGTAAGCGTACTCTTTTATTGTCATTGAAACAGGGGATGCCTTTAAAGCTTTTGGCAATGGAAAGCTTACTCGAAAGATATCCTCAATGGAGAAATAAACTTGTTCTTTTTGCTATAGTACGTGATGACCGTGCTCGAGGAAGAGGGTAAGTTTTTGCTTTACTATGACTCACATCTACAATACAGCTTTGTATGTATGTATGTATGAATATTTTTATCAACATTAATTTTGAAGTTTATTTCGAATATGACTGTAAGTGCCATAACGGACTTCGGATATATCGAGTTAGCTTCTGACGAATTTTCATTAACAGCAAGTAATCATTGATTCAAATTGTGCCCAAGTTCAGATTTAGATTTTTGGATGTAACGTATTTCAGATAAATTAAATTTATTCGGCTGTGTCAACAAATTTGTTATATTCAAAAGGGTTTTTTTATCTATGCATAAATATGCATACATATTGTCAGAAAAATCCGTTAAATTATTATTAATATTCCACTTTTACCTTTATCATATGGTATTATTCAGACATGCATTTTATATTGTATTGGAGGACTTAGTGCTATCTAAATTATAAAATGATTTTGAGTTCTTATAAGGTACCTTAGGCATATATTCAGTGGTTACATGCTTTTTTTTACAGGGGGGATAAAGCCCTTCGTAAGGCAGTAGATGCCTTAGTTGGGAGAGTAAATGGACGGTATGGAACAGCTGATTATTGCCCTGTGGTGTATATTAAGGGTGTAATCCCAAGAACGCAGGTTCATTTATATATAAATTATTTGATGAAAAGTAGGAATTTATATATATATATATAGATAGATAGATATTAAGAATAAAAATAAAATTAACGTGTAGCATCAATATTAAGAAAGTCCGGAATTCATTTATATTTGTGCATCATGATAATTCTCAATAATACTTTTTTTTAATGTTAGAATGTACTGTAAACTTTGGATGTAACGAAATTGCGTTTACCAAATTTTCACTGATATATATAAATGTAAATGAAACTTTATATTGTCTCCAAGTTGAGCTTCAGATTTTCGGGTATAATGATTTAATTCAATTGTCCTGACAAATTTTTTATATCCGAAGTTTACAGTCACTGATTTTTTTGTTAATAAAATCTAATTTGATGCGCCTCGAACGCATTTCCGAAACAAATATATTTTGCATAGAGAAAGTGTTGTAGTGGCTATAGCATTTGCGCTATCTTGAGCATTTTAGACCAGCTTATAAAAAACTGTTCATATTTTGCTAAGGATATAATCGACCCTTTTTTAATCTGATTGGAGGAACGGCATCCAATTAGATGGGGGTTATTAATTGTGGGGGAACCTTATTTATTGATTTTTACTTTTAAGATTATTGCATTACAAGCATTGGCAGATGTGGCACTAGTTGCATCCTTAAGGGAAGGAGTCAATCTGGGTGCTATGGAATTTATTGCGTGTCAGCAGGAGACTAGACAGGTAAAATATCTCACCTCTTTGACATGCGTACACATGCATAACTTCGTTTATTCTTACATTGCTTCAAGACTTTAGCGCTTTGGTTGAGTTACTCTACATTTTATCTTGATGCATTTCTACATATTTATCTAATTCTATAAAGAGATGCGTTACATCTCTGATAAAAAGGAAAAATAAAGATAAATATTATGTTTTCTCGATATGTAACTTCAAATTAGATGCGATGGATGAAAAAATCACAACTTACGGCAATCGAATTAACGGTTCTAAGAACTGGCCGCTATGATTGTTCGGTACAAATGATTCATATACTATTTATATATATATTCATATATGCACACTGATATAGTTGAATATTAATTTGATTTTACTCTGTACATTCATATATTCGTAATATTTAGATGCGGACTTAAGCATATTCTTCAAATTCGTATGTTTACATTTATTCATTGTTTCTTTTTTTATATGCATATATATATGTGTATTTTTTAGGGTGTATTAGTGTACAGCGAATTTGCAGGTTGCGCTTCGTCCTTTAAAGGAGCTATGCTAGTAAACCCCCATGATCCAGATGGTGTAGCTGATGCTATGCACAATGCCCTTACTATGTCTCTGGTAAAGAAACGAATAAGGCACTTAGAGGTAAGATTCCCAGTGCTTAACTCTATAAACAGTAAACTTCGAAAAACATCATGAAGAATAGCTAGATTGACTTCAAGAGTCACAGCCAATTAATTTTTTGCTGATATATTTTTTAGATGCTTGCTATAGAATAATTTCCAAAGTCAATAAAAAAATGTTTTTACTTTGGGTACCTATTTTTGTGCCAGTATCTGGGGAAATCCCCCTAAAAGTCTATATCGTTCGCTTTGAAAATGCTACGAAGCATTAAGTTAGTGTACAGTTATCTCTCGATTAGCACATTTTTGATTTGCGTGTTGCTCAAGATGTCTCAGCTCCTTAAATGACATAGATTTAAGATAATAAGGGTAAAAATTCAACTCACACAATTTTTTAAGTGCCGATTATTTTTATTCAAAAATGTGCAAAATCTGTATTTAGTAAATTTGATTGGTGCAGTGTTTTCACCGGCCACATGAACGGTGTCAATCGAAAGATTCCTATATATAAATATACAGTTTATGCGACTTGCACCTTGGGAAAATATATTTTAAAATTCAGATGAGCTATTGCTCTTTTCATAGCAGTTGTAGCAATACTAGATTTATTTTCATATATATATATATATATATATTCATTATGCCTTGCCACAAGATGACATCTTGGCAAGATGAAAGCCTACTCGAAATCCTCCAATTTTATTTGAATAAGTTGACATCAAAATAAGAATAGTATCATATAGTAAAAATGTATGCATGTGTACGTTTATAGATGGATATGTTACTTTTAAGGGGGTTTTGGAGGTATTTGCATATAAATAATGTTACATTTATTGATTTATCGGAAAATTGTTGTCAACTGAATCTTCCTCTCTTGTATTTGTGCAATAAAGTAATATCAAGGATAAAGATTGAAATCTATGTTTTATAGTATCGAGTCATCAAACTCAAAGTTCAAGTAGCTTATCTTAGGAACTCAAAGCTTGGCGTACAGTTCAGTTTCTACCATACAATATGAATCAATATACTAGTGATTCGTATACAAAGTATGGGTGGCGTATGTCCAACGCAACAAATAGAAGTAATGAACATTGTGAAAATATGTTTGAAGAATGTGATTGGTGCCCAAAAAGATATTCAATGTTCTTTTTCGTAATTTTTATAACAATTTAGATCTTTTCATATGAGTTAAAAGGAATATTGGTGGCATTAATATGTATATATTTGTCATCCATTCCTGTATATATATATATATATATATTTTAATATTTGTAGCTGTCTCGATATGTAAATCATTACACGAGCTCTCTGTGGGCAAGAACAATTGTCGGATCATTAAGACAGGTAATTTATATAAAACTACTTTTGAGCTATTATTAGGGCTCTGATTGAACAAAAAACAATCAAAAAGGTAGTGCACTTATCTTTGTATCAAGTGTTAGTACATTTTTTATCATTAGCATAAATTAGTATTAGTGACACTAATCGTACCGATATTTATTTTTAGCTCTATTGGCACTAATTCTCAGGTGATTTTCGCCTATACTGAATAGAATTATTGATTTAAAAATGGTGCCGATGCTATTTTTACCTCCCAAAAATTATTTTGAATTCCTATATAGCGCTAATAACATTGAACAATGTGTCAATATGTGTAACTTACATGACCTCAAAACTTTTCTTTTTGCCACATTTTGGTGACAAAAGAACAAGTGGTTTACAAAACAATATTTATTGCACGTTTTTGGAGGCATGTAGGTTACATAAGTTAGAATGCTGTTAGATGCTTCGTTAATAATACTATATGTTGTGTAGAGACATAATAATGGGATCGCCAACAGTGTTATTAACCCTAGATATGGGGGAAATGAATGCAGTATTCAAAGTTTCTTAAGAAACTGTGTTTTTAAATTCGAGTGAAATACGACTTTTCAGCGATTCGAGACAGAAGAGTTCACTCTACCTCATGCCTGCTAACTAATAATTAAAAATGTTAAAAAATTATTAATCTAAAATCAATATTTTGCTCAATGTGTGTTCGATTGATCCATCGTTATTTTTCTCTTTTTATACAATCATCAGTGTACTTATGACGTGCAGAATTATATGCTTCATATATTGATATACTCTTTGAATGTAATGAAATAACTGCAATCATATATCTCAATGAATATTATGAAAAAGTACATGCTGAAGAACGTCTACAAATTTATGGTCTCTTCTACAAGCTATACTTTTTATACTTGTAAGATATTGTTTCACTTTATTGCGCCTTATTTGAATATTATGCATGCATATTCAGTTCTTGTGGTTATGTATGCATAATATTATCAGAGGTCCTACCGTTTGAATGCGCAAATTTTAGTATAATTTAGCAATGCTATGCTTTTGTAGATAGTGTTGGGAGTAATCGATGGCAGTGCAAAAATATGCTGTTAAATCGAATACATGCCCATGTGTTCATTTAATGAACGACACAGTAACTTCAGTTCAATTGGTATAAACCTAAAGAGCGAGTTCCTCTCTCTAAAGTGCTTGTACCACCTCTCAATTTCTTGCAAGACTTTAAAGATCAAATTAAAATTATTAAATGTAACAATAATTAATTTTTGTTCGTGCGGAATACTCTGCAACGTACATACTAGATTATTACTATACTAGTCAGCATCAGTATATGCTATAGCGTCACCGCAATAGTACTGATGATATAATAAAGTGATAAAAAGTGAAGAATTGCTCAAAGTTGATACAAAAAAACAAAGAGGGATGCTGTCTTGAAAGCCTTTATTTCTACCTTAACATGAAATTTATTCTAGAACTTTCTAGAACACTGCAAAGTTTTTTTTACTATAAAAAGCAGTTGTCAATGTACTATGCAGTCTATTTGATAATGTCAGCGTTTTATTCGACAATATGAACGAACTAGGAATGGAGAGCGATATTTGACAAATAACGTTTTATTTTTTAAGACATTTTTAATCATTTTTATTGACCAAAACAGTCAGGTCAAAAGGCACGTGAGTATAATCGATTACAGCGATTGGACGTAATTCACTTGAAATCCTTCTACTGTAGAAGTCGTCGCCGCCTAATTGTGCTAGACTATGATGGCACTCTAGTTGAATATAGTAGGTAAATATTTTAAAATTCAAAGCACTGAAAGAGCTATATTAATAACTTTTAAGTTCAGCAGGTTGTTACATTGAAATCTATCAAAAGAATCATTTTTTTCATTTAAAATGAATTGTGCTTTTTACCAAAATTGCCAGGTCTTTTGTATCACAAATTACTAGCATTTGAAAAATTTTCCAAAGAGCAAATATATATTTAGTATTATATATAATTTTATGCACTGCCACTGTGTAAGTGATTGAGCTAGAGTATTAATGATATAATTAATGACAGCAATGAGAAAAGAGTTGCTAACTATACATTTGCAAAGGAACAATAAAGTTATATTATCTGTGAAAGTCTTTTTATCTATTTCACCATGAATATTATTCTAGAATAATTATAAAATTTATAAAGCACTATATAGAATCTATCTAGTACATAATTCTTTTCCTATATGATCGGTAGTCTTCTTGGTCTTGTCCGTGTATTTCCCAACATGTGATACTTTTCTTAGAGTTAGTTGTGGTTAGTATAAGTTTCTTGAATTCGGAAAAAAACTGACAAATCTGGGCTCAAAGTTTATAATGCATATGAAAATATATTTTACGCATAAGGCTCATTGTATACTACCTCGATAATTGCTAAAGTGATACTCCAAGGCTGCAAATAGATATAGTTGCGTGATTGAGTTTAAATCAAAAGAGTCTCGTGAATTTTTGATAATTTAAAGGATATAGGGATAGGCAGATATTTTGAGTATTGATCGAGATTTTGATTTTCAGTATTGCGCAGCTAGCGGCCCCACCTCAGCCTGTTCTGGCGGCGTTGGCTGCCTTATGTGAAGACCCTGCAAACATTGTGTATGTTGTTAGCGGACGGAAAAAGGTTGGCCAGCCATTTTTATCATTTTATAGTGGGGGGATTATTTCTCTTCCTTTCCAATGAGTAAATGCAGTAAGGCTTACACCCCTGCTGTCTATACGTTTTTTTAATTTTAAAATTGGGTTGTAATCCCCAATGCATATGCTATGGGATATTTGCTTTATGCCTTGTATACTGAGAAAGTGTTTACTCTTGTACTGAATTTGATGTTGCCACATTAAATTGTTAAGACTTGTGTTTTATAGAGCGCAGAAACAGCAGTAGTAGAGAGAAAAGATATAAAAGACAGAGCGATAGTTTAGACTGGAATACACTATAATTCGACATAGCATTGTTCTAGAAAACTTTTCTGTAACTGCTTACTCAAATAAAGGCTAGTATACTAGATAGTATACTATATTAGTCTGCATCAGTATAAGCTAATATGTAGATAAACATAGCTAGCAATATTTTAGCAAAAATAAGAATTTTATTTCCTTGGTTGCTATCGTTTTTTTGGCAACCAAATCTTCTGCTCTAGTATTTGTGCTATTTCAGCATGTACATTATTAACAGATATAAACATTTTATAAAAGTCCTACCCAAAATAAGACCATGACAACTAATTTTTGGTTGAAGTAAAAATTGTGAAATTTTTATTGCAGCGTAAAAATAGAAAAAGGCAATATATGCAATGATCATTAATCTCTTAATTTTTTCTTGAATTTGTGACTGAAAAAATGAAGTTGAATTTGAATCAATAGTCTGTAGATCGGGTAACTTGAACAAAAAAGTTCCCAAGGTCTAAAAGTATCTCGATATTTTGCATCTTCTACTCTAAGCAGCCAGAACTGGAAAATGATGAGGATATGTACCAATAATCCAATTTCTGCAATTAAGATATTGCTAGCTATGTTTAGTTATATGTTAGTGTATGTTGATACAGACTAGTATATTGTACGATCTAGTATACTAGTAACAATCTTACTATGCATAATCAAAGAACATTCTAGAATGCTATTCATGTATAAATAGAATTGTGCTCTGTAAACCATGAATATCATGCAGTCTTTTTTTGTCTAAACTCTGTATTTATTCCCTCATTCTCTCTCTCCCTTCTAACTCTGTCTTTCTTTAACCTCTATGCACCATCAAACACTAATGTTAACATACGCAGCATGTATATTTTATATATTGATGTACAATTTAAAAGCATCGATGACAAATTATTTCATATATAATATAGCATATTATTTTTAAACCATCTGTTTTATGTAGTCCGAATTGGAGAAATGGCTGGGTCACATTCCATCACTAGGATTAATGGCTGAGCACGGGTATTATGTATGGCCGGCCGCAGCACATCGGTCGTCTCTGCCAGGACCTATTCGGAACCGAAAATTAAAAGAAAAGTCGGCACGCGAGAATCGACAAGGAAGAAGTCGAGATAGTCCTCGGAATAAATTACAGGAATTGGAAAATGTCAGAAGGAGGCGCCATCATTCTTGGCACGGTTTTAGGCGGAAAGAACTGGTATTAAAAAAGAAGCGAGATTCTATAGGGGGATTTCAAGAAAAGGTACATTAATTTGAAATATTTCAAATTTATATTTCACTAGGTAAAAATTTTTGAATAGTGGTCAAAACTTTTCCATCATTTTTCAAATTGCCATTGGTTATAAATAATTATTTTGCTATGGTAAATATTACTGATGTACCGAGTGTTGTTTGTCCGTTGCTCATTTCTGCCTATATGCGACTTATGCTGTTTGTTCATTGAACTTATAAATGCATAGGATGATGGAGAAAATGTGAACGTTTCTGAATCAATTGCATGTCCAATGGGGGTATCACTTCATGATTGGTTATACAATAAGAGTTCAAGAAGCGAACCGAGTGACTCGGGTATTCCCGAGTCACCCAAGTCAGTATCAAGTAAGAAGGTGAGGAATAAATTTTACTATTGAATAACTTCATGCAATTTGTTTGACATTTTATATTTTATACTTAGTTGAATATTTGCCATCTTTTACATATTAAAGTTTATCTGAAGTACTGATTTTCATATGTTTTTTTATCAAATTTATGTGTTTACTGTTTTTCAAATATAATTCTTTCAGCTTTATTTATAATTAATATCAATGCAGCACAAAGGATACGATTTCAATTATAGAGAATGAACTTCGAGTGGTTTGGTGAGGAACTTGAATATCATATAAAAATTTCAAGTATCTGAGCCTGTCATTTGCCACCATGATTAATTATTGTACGGTTGCATTAAAAATTCACAATATCGTTCCTGTAAATTTTTTATCATAGACTCAGGAGGATTTGGCACGCCGGAAGTGGGAAGATTTAGTGCAAATTCAAAAAGAGAAAAGTGGTGAAACTTTGAGCATTCAAAATATTCATACCCCCATCGTGCCTGATCGGGAAGCGTATAATGCAAATAGACGCATACGGAGCCGCAGCCAAGGGTCAGTTTTTCCTGGTGAAAGGGTAATGAAGGCTGTAAATAGTGCCCCCAGAGGGATGTGGCAGTGTAAAGGGGGAAATTCGGATTTATCTTGGAAAGATGAGGTGCGCATCAGCTCATTATATCTTGTAATCTAAAGAGCTTAAATTTGTTGAAACATAATATTCACTATCTCCAACCTATGAACTGTACAATGATTTGTAAATGTGTGATCTGTATTGAAGAACTGTGTGGTAAGATTTGTACTATATTGAAATGAAGCAATGACTCGCTATACACTAGTGACTCGCCTTTATAGATTTTATATTTTCATATCACATTTTAATAAAACTCGCCTTTCTCCTTCTCTTTTGTCCTTGTCTTTGATTTCTTGGGTGCTCAGCTATACAGTCCTGAGCATACCAAATACTTATCTTACATAGTAATTCGGAAGTCAGTGTACTTTGAGCCAAATGTTAGCAATTTTTATTCAGTTTTTACATGCAGTTGATATTCCATAAACTGACTGTCAGTTGCACCAAAATATCATAGTAGCTATATGTAAATTTTTACTGGAAAAAGGAGTCGGTACGATGGTAAAGCTATCAATAATAAAATAAATTATTTAGCGTACTATTAATCTAATGTAGATATAAAAATAATTTAATTTGTATATTTGGAAAAGCTATAAGATCGATTCACATATAAAATTCTATATGTATTTGTAGCCTGAATGTCAATGTGTAACCGAATCAAGTGTTATATCATAAGTTATTCCTTACTATAGTAATTAATGTAACTTTAATAAATTGAAGTCGATTAAATCCGATTGTATACTCGGAAACACTATAGCCATAATAATTTATGCGATACAGTAAACTTCTGGTTTTTACTACTAAATTATTGTTCAATTTGAACTTTTTTCTATGAACATATTCTTTAACTGCATATTCAAAGAGAAACTAGATAATGTATGTAAACTATGGTAGTATCACCGCTCTGATTGTTTTAGCAGAGTTGCAGCAACAAGGAAAAAATAGGTCAATTTTTATGTTCAAAAACAAGGAGAGATATTGTCTACGGAAGACTAGTACAAAATGTAGTTGCAGATGAAATATGTAGCATACTAGGCATGCTAACATACATAAATGTATCATTTCAGTCTAATATTACCATATTAGCCATTCTTTGTATGTTGCGCAGGTTTTAAGTATTCTGCAGAGCTTTACTGAGCGTACTCCTGGTTCGACCCTAGAATTGAAAGACAGCGGGTTAACTTGGCACTTTGGAGATGCAGACGCTGATTTTGGATTTGCACAAGCAAAAAATCTGCAGCTTCACTTTGACCAAATGCTTCAAGTAAGTTCTCCCTTCCACCTAAATTTTATGAGCCAATAGAAATTTTTGAATGCAAACTTTGAATGAAATGGTAGTTAATGCTAAAGTTTCTTGTTTTATGAATCTCTACAAGAGTAATGAAAATTGCGAAAGATACAAAATTGAACTTAATCTTGAGTTTGCTTTAGAATGGTTTTTCTAAGAATAATTTTTATGCAGTGATCCAAAGCTACTATACCGTATATATAGTACATATAATCAACCGATGAATATCAATATAAACTCATCTGTATGTAACGAATAGCTAGCACTTCAAAATATAGTACTTTTTGACAGCCGTAGTAAGCCAAACAAGAATTCTATTTTGCAGCATTGTCGAAGTTTTATAAAGAAGTATTTTAAGGCACTAAGAAAAATTTGTCGCAAGTAAACTGATAAAAGTTACAAATTTGACTTTCATCTCATAATGAATTATTTCACTCTTGTCAAAAGTTGAAATTTCAGAACCATTTCTGTGAAAAATGAATTGAATTAGTGGCCAGCTCTATGTGCTCATTGTTCAAAAAGGGCATTGATTTTCAATATGTGATCACTAAATAGCCTCATGCTGAATAATTGTCAAAAATCGATTAGATTTGTAATATTCATAGAGAGCGTTTGTTCGAAAATGAATATTGCCCTTTGAAAAGTTTGACTAATTGTGCTTTGCATGTATGATAATTGGTATGTATACTGAAGTGAATTAGATTGAACACGAACGTATGATACTATGCATCTATAAATGCCCAATTTATGTGACATTGATGTCAGTATGTGTGCATTGGCTATATACATCAACAGTCTTAGTATAGAAATGTATCATATAGTGGATCTATCAATTATTCCTATAAATTTAATGCTTACGTCTCGTGTATAAAAGTCTTGAAGACTTCTAAGGCTTAAGTAAAAATGTGTTCATTCCAGAGTCAGCAGGCTAGAGTAGTTATGGCGCCAATAAAAAAGTATATCGTTATTCAGCCCGCAAATATCAATAAAGGAAAAGCACTTTCAGCGATTATACATAAGGTATGTATGTATGTGTTTATATGTTTCCACTCTTCAATTATGTATTTATTTTCCATGTAACTTATTTTTTGTCAGTTGGTTATCATAATTTATGTATGTAAATCAGGCAGTAATATAATGTATACTTCTCTCTACTAGTTTCATTAGCTCGTACTGTAACTTTTCGAACAGCCACATTAAGTATATATTTACCAGTTTTTTACATGAGTATGTAAAATGTTTAATCTAATAACATATGTATTGCATCTCAAAAAAGGCTAGCATCTCTTAATAGTTCATAATTTATTACAGAATATCTAGTTTTAGATGTGAGATTATGAATGTCTGTATGTGTTCATGTCGATATACAGCAGTATCTAAATTTCCCCTCAGAGATAATCAGCCAGCTCATTTTATTGGTCAAATGAAATGGAACAATTCTGATAAGGCATTTTTTCTATTGGTTCATCCAGTTGTGGTATAATTAGTTGTCATGGCAAAGGGTTTGGTCAGAATCTCACTATTTTTGTATTAAATACTTACAATTAGTTTGAGAAAGATATTAGAAAAACATTTATACATATATTTGTATGCCTATATGTTTTTTTGTTAACAAAACCTATCTCGATGCTATCCGTGTTTGCATACATACGTACATAAATATGTATTTTAACTTTTAAAAGATGTTGAAATAAGTAAACCATGTACATTATAAAATTATTCATATCTGTATCAGCTTCATTACATTTAGTTATTACGGATTATAAGTGGTTGTTCAGGACATTAATATCAAATGTATTAGGACCGTTACTCACTAATACTTATTTTTCCCATGGGAGGATGGAAGAGTTTGATGCGTAGATAAATATATGTCCTTGCAAGTTTCATTGGTTGATATTCATTTCGATGCATATACGTAGGATACACGTGGATATGATTTGATTCTTGGAATTGGTGATGAGCGAACTGATGAAGACATGTAAGTCTTTTCATAATATAAGGAAGTGCATTTTTTGGTATGCATAAATATTTCTGCATGTAGAAATAACATGTTATAACAGGATTTATGAAATTTAAAAGCACGAACAAATGTAGCATTAACTTTTCAGTATATAATCAGCTATTTTTTCCAAAGAGCGCAATCTGGAATTGACGACGAAAGGTTACAATCTTTCCTAATCAAGAACAGGCGGATACTTTTCAGCTACTTTGTCAAAAGGATAGAATCTAGAATAAACGTTAAAAGGATTAAAATCTTCTTTATCAGAACTAAAGGAAGTGACTTTTCAGCTGTTTTTCTATACCATTCTTATTTAGGGGGAAAAAGAGCCTGCTTTTCAGCATTTTATCTTAAGGAAAAATCGGAATAGATAATGAATGGCTTGAAATTTTTTATTTTAAGTAACAACAATGATTAAAATGTGAAAGCAATTTTCCATCTTAAAAAAATCGGTTGTTTTACAAAAGCTGGTCAATTCGGATATGCTGTTTGACATGTAAATAATTATAAATGATATATTGTATCCGATACATTTCAGGTTTGATGTTCTGCAGGGAGCTCAGTGCTTTACATGTACTGTTGGAAAGAAAATAACAAAAGCGCAATATTACATTGATAGCATTGAAAATGTTATTCTAACGCTGCAGGTGCATACTTATGTTCATATATACTTAAGAATAAGCATATCCACTGATGCATTCATTAACTCGTGCAGATTCGATATGATCGGGATAAAATAAAATTAGTATTTGCATCAAAAGACTTATATATATATATATATATATATATATTGTTAATCTTTTTAATGCATTAAAAATCAAGTGCAACAGATTATATGTTTCAAACTCCTTTTTCCTCTATAAATATTGTATTTCTATGTACATGCGTATCGTATATATTTACCAAGAAATGTAAAACATGATATTATAGGACCACAATTCAATTCAAGATTCATTTGTTAACTCAAAACTTTATTATCCTTAGAGCAAAAAGAGCTTTTAATTGATTTGAAGTTTGAATATCATTCATTGGATGAAAGGATTTATGAAGATTTTTAGATTAGCTTAGATAGAATGATATCATTGAAATAATTCCAGTTCATTACTCATTTTCTCCCTCAATAGATATTGTATAACAAACTTTGTTTAACTTGAATTTCGAATATTAATAGCTAAGTCATAAATTGAATCTTGGAAAATTATGGCACTGCGAAGTTTAAAATTTGGTATGTACTGTGTTCAGGAGAAACGAAGCTAAAAATTTTTGTTTTGGTGGAAAACAAATGCTAACAACTTTTTATTTTGGAAAAAAATTTGAAGCTTTTATGTCTAAATTTGTAATTTGTCAGATTTCAAATGAGTATGTTCTTTTCGATATGGATAAGCAAGTCTGTCCCAAAACCTTTGATTCTTTTAAAGGATGAATCAAAGTATCCTCTATTTACTGTGTGGCTTATTTGACATGAAATTCTGATCCCAGAAAAGTTCAAATTAAGGAAAGTAAAATTACTGTATGATTAAAAGAATTGAATTGACTGACAGGTTTTAAAAAATATACCCTTCAGTTTAACTTTCCTGAATTGGGGAAGAGAGGATCACCAAATTAAACCAAAAATCTTATATCTTATGTATTTAAAAAATCTCTGGTAACGACTCAATTTATATTGCATATTTAAACACATTTAATGTAGGCTTTACCTGCTGCTGCTGTACATTATGCAACTGGTACCGGGTCTGTTGCTCTTCAGCATAGCTCGAATAGGGGAGGAGCAAGCAGTACCCGAGGAGAGCATACCCCCACGAGCCACATCACTTCTCCCATATTCAGTGAATCTGCAGGAGCTATGTCCCCTGCTAGTTTTGTCTTGCCAGGAGCTTTTGATATGGATAGAGGGGTAGATGGGAGTCAGTTTTGGCAGAGGAAGCGAACCAGTAACTCATCTTGATAAATATTATTACATGTATCAATATCACTTTATTTGTAACTATCTCGTCACTTCATTCAGAGCTCTTTTTGGACGATCTCTCCCTGCGCTGCAGTCATTTGTGTCAGTGTTATACTGATAATTACTGTGCAGAACTCCTACCATTTAAACTTTACATCACTTTTGTATGTCGTAGGAAAATATTTGTTCTTTTCACAAATGCTCAAAATGAAAGGTCTTCCACCGTAACTCTAAATTGCCTTGCTGTGTAAATAACGGACGTCACTCATCAATCGAGTTTGCCCCAAATCAGCAATTCCCACTCTCTTTCATTACGTCGGATGTAGATAGTGAGTTTTTCAATTATATTTTGAAAAAACAGCTAGCTGATTTTGATTGAAAAAAGATTATAATTCTATATAGGTGGTGGTGGTCATCTAGATTTACTGTATATTGAAGATTTTCTAGTGCATAATCATTGCGAGATATTTTTGTTGAACTACACTATTTGTACAGAATTATGTAAAAATTATGTGGACATTTATATCATCATTTTCATATTTTGACGGATGATAACAATATCAAGTTTTTCAGTAGAATTATGCATCACTTGCATGAGCTAGTTTCATCAGTTACAAAACCATACACTTCAATATTTTTAGATACTGTATAAGTAGATTCGAGAAATAATGTATCGAATATTTCAAACATAATGAATGCTATTGTACATACCATGCTGTACTGGCTTCTAGAAATTATAGATCACAGCCTTACTTCCATTAAAAAGAAATTTGCATAAATAAAATGCTCCTCCGATAAAAACTTTATGAGAGTCCTCATTTTGATTAAAGCTTATGGAACAAAACTTAAAAGTTGCCAAAAAGTCAAGAAAATATCACAGCATCGATCATGTACTACTGTAGGTCCTGTGACATATTTTTGCTGATTATAATAACATATATCATCTATTATTCCCTACGGAAAGTTAAAATTTTTAAATATTTTCCACTCTTACGTATTTGAAATTCATATATACATAATATTCAACCTTTCTCATCTTTTTAACAACACATCTTGCATACTTAAAATTTGTTGCATTATCTCTTTTTTTATTTATGCTGCATCTTCATGACGATAATCTGTGCAAAATTCAGACTAAATACAAAATTGTAAAATCTTAAACTAATAAATAACCCAAAAGAAGATTTGCACCAAACTTTTGGATGGCGTATCACTGCAAGGTATACAAAGAAGTTGACTTCACAACTTTTCTGCATGCCAATTTCCAATGTTCATTCAATGGAGAGTAGGTATCTACGAAATTTATACTGCAATGTTAGAATTTGAAATAAATCCATTTTTCCCTTCTGTCTTGATAGACTCAGAAACATATTTGAACTTAAGTAATTTCAAGGATTTTTTATTGTAGTTCTAATGACACTGCAAGACAAGGTTTTATTGATACCATCATCAGATTTGAACTTTTAAGCAATGTTTATAAAGTATGTAATGAAACTATTTGATCAAATGGAGGCAATAACCTTTATCCATTAGTAAGACTTACGTGGTGTAAAAGTTACTATATATTTTTAGATAGCGCTTCATTTAATCTAGGCTGGGAACTTCTGAGCAATGCAGTTTTGTGCCTAGAAATACAAGTTGTAACTAAAAATTATATGAATGGAAAGAATAATGAACCGCATAAAAGTAAGTGCTTTACAGAAGTAACTTGATATTGTTCCTTCATTACAAGAGAAAGTTTTCAAACAACGCAACTGCTCAATTGGTTCTAACACAACTAAGTCTGTTA
The DNA here is from genome assembly GCA_032358265.1 of Vaucheria bursata. NCBI lineage: Eukaryota > Xanthophyceae > Vaucheriales > Vaucheriaceae > Vaucheria > Vaucheria bursata. The sequence continues at coordinate 206,822 of JAULBW010003316.1, read as the reverse complement.
GGAATTAACCACTAAGGGAGTTAATTCATTTCTGTAGCTGCAGTACATTTCTCCTGATACTGTGTTGAAGTTTCAGTTTTGATTATGAGAATAAGTTTCAGTTTAGACTATAAGAACAAGTTTCAGTTTAGACTATGAGAACAAGTTCCAGTTTAGATTATGAGAACAAGTTTCAGTGTGATATTTTGGTATAGAAATTATCTTACTTCTATCAATACAATTTAACATATAATAACTTACACATTCTGTCATAAATCTCTTGTGTTTCCGTTATGTGGTACATTTCTAACAGTCTGAGAATCCTAATTTTAGATTAGTCTCATTCATTATAAAAGATCAATGCTGGATTATTTCAATTTGATTATTTCATCTCAAAAAGAATACTCTTTCTAGCACACTAGTATAGGTAGCAAGGCAGGGATATTTATCACAAAGCTCTTGAAGAATTTAAGTCCCAAATCTCAGTGCAGTCAAATAAGCAAAGGATTAATTAAAAGTTTATTGTTATACTCAACATGGACTTCAGACAAAATACACAACACAGCAGCAGAGAGGGCAATTGAATGAAAATAAAATAAAAAATAAAAGTCAACAGGTAAGATGCCTTGATGCAAGAAAAAAAATATTTAAAAACAGTTGGTTCAATATGTAGCAATTGGCAAAATATAGAGCAATATAACAATTGGAAGGTATAGCAAACAAGCAGTCAGTTTGAGGTATGGTCATGCAAAGGAAGTAAAGACTTGCAATAACAAACTAGTAGAATAGCTCTAAAAAAGTGCAGAAGAGCTGCATTGTTTTGATAAAAAGTTTTATACCTGTTACCAATTCACTTTTGCACATCATACCCATTAAATTTACACTGAATGGCTACAATCAAAGTGTATACTTAATGATTACGTACCATTTAGAAAATTCTGAACAGTCTCAAGGATAATCAGTAATAAAACTCAAATTTTCCAAATGTAATTATTACAATATTCTTTTATCACTGTTGCCATATATTAGGACCTGACCAGTTATAGTTGCGCGTACATAATTGATACATAGTTCATTTGTATTGACAATTCTGAAAGATTTGTACTAGAGATTCAAGTGTATGCATACATTATTTTGTAGTTTGGTAAATGCCAATTGCATATGCCCGGCATTAGCTATTTGTTGATGTTATATTTTGTTTCTAATACTCAGTGTTGAAAACGCCTATAATAAAGTACACATTTCCTTGCTCCATATCTTCTTGTTTGATTACCTAGTATTATTCCCTTTTCTTTGTTCCCCATTGGATAAACCTTTGCCTAGTATCTAACCATTGATCCTATTTCTCATCTTTGTTTGGTGTGCACCCTACACCATGTTGCAATATTGCATTTTTTTAAATTTTCTGTTTTCAGTTAAATGTAATTAATTTTTCAAAGGATTTTGTCCCAATGACAGGTATTACAGAAACTAACCTTTTAAAATAACCTAAAGGGTTTATGTGCTTAAAATTTTAGAAATACTTGATGACATTGATTGCTGAGTTTGAATTTTATTTTCAGTAGCATCTAGAATGCCATATAAGAAACTAAGTTGAGAGATAAAAAAGTCGAATTCGTTCTGGAAAGACCACTATGGGTATCTTAATTCAGTCTAGTGCATATAAAATAGCAAGTTAAATTATATAGGAAACCCATTCAGTCCTTCTTCTTCAGCTGATTGCATCCAAAGCTGTCATTGCGGTTTTTTAACTACAGAATTTTGCTTTCAAATCTGATGTTCTATTGAATTATTGTGGTAGTTACTTCGAATCATCTGTCATCTTGCCTTGTTATTTAAATTGTCATTTAGTCACTCTCCTATTTCCTAGTCTTGAGCTAGCCTTCAATAAAAAGCTCAAAAAAGAAGACGAAAACTGGAATTAGCTTTAAATATGTTACTAAACTAAATTTTTATTTTCTGATGAAAAATTGTTAAAAATTATTTTGAGTTTCTTTTCATTTATTGCCATAAAATTTTCAATGTTAATAACACGTTAGAAATTGATAAATTTCTGTAAATTGAATTCAACAAGTTGTGGACAAATAAGCTATTTTTTAATCATGTGTCGCAAAGTAATTCCATTCTTAAATAACTCAACGACATTACTAACTACTTTCGTCCAACCTGATGACCGAGACAGCTTAGTAATGGAAAGGTATCAGAAGTTAGAAAAGGTGAGATCAGTCGATGTTTCATTGAATGCAGCACTGGACCATAAGTATGCACGAAAGCGCCATTATTAGCAAAATTTTGGAAATCTGTACTGACTGAATCACGAAACGTTTATAGCACGTAGTATTTCTTTCGATCATGCTGAATTATAGCTAGGAACATCGTTTCGAATTCTATTGAACAAAAACGACAGTAAATTACCTGGTTCGGCTCATTACGTAGCCAGTTTCTTATTTTTGCGAACTTCTAAATGGGCGATTGATAGAAATAGTCTCCTCTCATCTTTTAAGGATATACTGAGTTTCAATGGGGCTCTAAATACTAATACCTTTGAACATATTAAGTATTTCACGTTAAAAAGCCGTGGAAAAGAATTTGATGTAGCATTTTCGCCCATTCGTTTACTCTTATTATTTCCTTACAAAATCATTAGACTGAAATTTTCCATATTTCATAATTTTCAATGCCGAACATGGACTTAAGTTTGTATCGTATGGTTTGTTTCTTATTTGAGTAAAGGTAGGTATCATTTACGTTAAAACTGTTCTTTAGTTTTTAATTAGAAAATTTGAAAGTATTTTTTTGGCTAATATTAGGACACACTTTTTGATTCTAGCACTTTTCTAGTTTCAATGTTTTTCATAATTATATGTATCATTTCGAAAGCTAGATTTCGTAGTACATGAAGAGAAAATAACTGAGGAGAGTTTGCTCTTATTATCGCATTAGCCAATGCTATTTATCAGCTAAATTCGATACCAACTAACACTATAAGCACTTAAATATTCTTGCAATTTTTCGACAATGCAGCTCGAAAGAATAAGCTTCTAGAAAAATATTTGAGCAAAGATAAATGTGAACATCATTGTTATAGAACACCGCTTTCTTTTCTTTAATATCAAAATTTTAAAACGGTTGCTTTCTTGAAGATTGGGGAGGGAACATACGGGATCGTTTACAAAGCAAAAGATCGAGTTACTGGCGAAATTGTCGCACTGAAAAAGATAAGATTAGAAGCTGAGGATGAAGGCATTCCCAGTACTGCCATAAGGGAAATTTCACTGTTAAAGCAGTTGCAGCATCCAAATATTGTTAGATTATACGATGTTGTCCATACCGAACGGAAGCTTACATTAGTGTTCGAGTACTTGGACCAGGTTGGCATTATTATTTTCAAGACCAGCAAGTTTAGATGAATATTTAACCAAGTTTAAACAATCGAAAATAAACCTATAGATGGTTTAAATTAGTATATAAGATATTTTTAAGAAATAAGAAGACAATATGTGTCTTTCCACAAAGTTTCGCCGAAGAGTTTCAATCAGTTGCTTGATAATCATTCTCACTCCCGTGTTTTGGTAGCAAATTTTTACTGAGAAGGTTCAACTAGTCAACAAATAGTAAGTTATACAGAAATATTTCATCAAAAAAGTTCTACCAAAAAGTTTAAAAATGCTTTTTTTATTTAAAAAAAAAATCGATTTTAAAAAAAATTTTATTGAAAAGACATAAGATTAAAAAAATATATTCATAGAATAGTAATAGGGTCCAACGAGGTGGTAACTATTCTTAGAACAGTTTTGGAGTCTAACGAATAATGTGTTCATTCTTATTCGAGTACTATTGGCATATCTCCTTTTGTAGGGAGTTTGATCTTCAGATCAATCGGTAAATATTTGTATATAGAAATTAAACTCAGCAAATTAAAACTTGAGGGTTGAAATTATTGTACATAAATTAGAAGGTCACTAGTTGGTCAAAATACTTTCTATACTGCCCTCAATTTCGAAGAAAAATTAAAATAATTATGTGGGATAATTTGTTTTGGTTCTTGATTTATAGGAAAATATTGCAAATCTAAACAAGGAGTTTAATTAGCAATACATTAATATTAGCCAGGATAATTGACATCCGCTCTTCATAATGATGAGCTGTCAAATTCTTATTTGAAAATCAAATAATTTTTTTGTCAGCCTACAATTCAGTTTACTGTTTATTTGAACAGTTCAGTTCAATTTTGGTTTTATGTCGATTCGGTCTATTGAAGTAATTATTTTTTGCTTTAAGTTTAACTTAAAAGTGCAGAGTAAAATAAGGATTGCATAAAATTGCCTATGCAAACCGGAATTTATTCAGTGATGGTAGTCTACTTATATGAATCAAAAGTATCTTCATATCTTTTCATTCATATACAAAAAATAATTAGTAAGTTTATTAAATTAATTATAAATCATATGATATTCGACTAATAAGAAACTAATGTATTAGTAACCAAAATTCGCATATTGTAGAAAAGAATTGTATCTTTCTCGCGAATTTAGTTTTCGTTAAAATATTGAACCTAATCGATTTTGTTAGCTATCCGCTATAGAAGGGTTGTAATAGCTTATTTCTATTGGCTTATGCCGTTTCAATGGAGACTATAAATATTTATATAGTTCGTTCATGTTTTTTCTAAATCTCAATTAATATGTATATTTGGTGTGAACTGACATTTTCATTTATTCCGTTGTCAGTAAATACTTGTTAAAAGAGAATTTAGTATGGCTTACTGCAAATACATAGAATATATATATATATATGTATTTATATATTCTATGTATTCTATAATTTGATAGCATTACCAGTCCATCCACTCCGTTTGCTAGTCGTACATATTGATATCTCATATTCGATTAACTAATAATGTTCGGCACCGCCGACAGTATCCGTTTATGCAATATCAACTGTATGTACTTTTTTAATTGAAGGACCTGAAAAAATACTTGGATGTTTGCGAAGGCGGATTAGATAGAGGAATTATGAAATCATTCTTATATCAAATATTTAAAGGCATTTTTCACTGCCACAAAAATAGAGTACTTCATCGAGATTTGAAGCCCCAGGTAAGTATTTATATGCATGTATTTATAACTTATTTACGTCGATTTAAAGCCCTAATAGACGAAAAAGAGATCCTGTTCTATTGTTAACTAGTTTGTTGCATGTGGAGTTCTAGAGTATTAATTCTAGAACAATATCAATATTCGTACTTTAGTTGATAATAAGCTCTAATAGAGGAGATAGAAATTCTGTTCGGTTGTTCTAGAATATTCTATATTGGTTATAGAACAATATTGATGATATTCAGACAGTAGTCAGTAAATGATCTCACTCTTCGTTTCTTTCTATATATGTTGCTGTCATTTGTTTATAACTTTAATACTATAGCTCCATCACTTACACAGTGGCAAATCCTTTAGTTGCGCTATTGTAAATCAGGATTTCAGAAAGTTTGTAAATGTAGCACATGTAATTACCAAATCGCTTGCATCTGCTATTTTTATAATAATGCGAGTGTCTCCAAGTACACTGTTTGTACAGTTCGCATTTGAACCATGCTGAAGCAGTATATTTTCTTTCATACTGAAGTACCTTTGAAAAGGTAAATATGTAATAGTTTAAGCTGTTATTTTAGTCGAAGATTCAAATATTGACCCTTTCGCCATTGATCATGATTCCTTTTTGTCATCTTTATCTCTCCTTTTTGTATGCATCAATTACTATTTAACAGTATAAAATTGAGCTTCTGTGAGACGATAAAGGCACTAAATTATCATTGGTAGAAATGAAAAGTTTTGTTATGGGCTTTTTTCTTTGAAAGGCTCAAATTGGCCCTTTCTTCTCTATTAATCCTTTTCATATTTTTTTCTCTCCATTGGGCTCCTATGAGGAATGGATATTTTTGCTGTTTACATCTAAAAGTAACGAATTGCTATTCCTTATGTGGATGCAGCAAACAGTTAATGTAGAGTAAACTTTGAAAATATTGAACCCACTGGTGGAACCCCTGGGTGCACCACTGTAGGGTGACTAAGAATATTTTTCACTGTTGAAAGCGTCGATGTTTAATTACTTGAAAATAAATCATTTTACTGAAAGGTTCATTTACTGATCGAAATAGAACATTGGCCCTTTCGTTGGTGGTGCAAGACTTTGGTTGCCCCACGGTAGCGCAAATATGAAAATTGTCTATTCGGTGGTCCGGACAAATTTGTTATATCCGAAGATCCTGAACTTAGACAGGATTATTATTATTGTTTGTTACCAGTGAAAAAACTTCAAAGCATATTCGCTATATCCGAAATTTACCGAATTATTCTTACAGTACTTTAATATATTTTTTATGTGCATTTCAAGAATCTACTGATAAATCGAGAGGGTGAACTGAAGCTTGCTGATTTTGGCCTAGCAAGAGCATTTGGCATACCTGTTCGTAGGTAAATATTTATGTCCAGACAAAAATTTATTTCTTCCAAAGGATAAATTTGGAGTCGAAAAGGCGTAGAATTTGAACAGGAATGTTTAACGTGAAAAATCAATATATATATATGCGTTTGAAATCTCACACAAAAAGATTAATTTACGGCATTAATCTTAAAAGTTTATTACCTAGGAGGAGCAGAAAAATGTTCCATTGAGTCCAGACAAAACTGTCCATATTAGATAGTAGGGGTCATTAAATAATAGCAAATTAATTAGAGATTTTGCCTGCGTGTGTAAAAATATAATTATATATGAATGTATACTTATGCAGATATTTGGACTTCTACATTTCAGTAAGAGTGCTCCATGTAAAATGACAGGTCAAAGCTGATTTTCGGCATCTATGCTGCAACACCAAGTCGACTTAAACTATGTTAAGTCGATTCCGTATATTCTTTCCTTGAGAATGATTTATTATTCATCAAATTGACTATAGACTCTGATGACACTAAGAAAAGGCTAAACCATTAAAATGATATATATTTTTTCGTTCATTTCGCTCAGTAGCCTTTTATAGGGTTTTTTTTATTAACGCAAGCTTTTTTCATATTTAAATTGCATATTGCAGCTATACCCACGAAGTCGTAACTCTGTGGTACCGTGCTCCTGATGTCCTCATGGGTAGGTATGTATTTATGTATACATTTTTGATACGCATGCCTAATGCTCTATACAACTTTGTGCATCCATTATTTAGCAATTTTGAAATATTTCACCAGCGTTTGTTACAATTTTTGAGAATCCATAAATATGTACATTTACATCATACTGCTTTTCTTATTTTTTATTGATTTGCCATTTAAATTTTTACACGATGACCCAATTGAAGTTTTATTATATTGTTTTTGAGTAGTGTACCATACAATCCAATTTACTAACTATTACGTGAAAGGGCACTTCAGAATTATTATTTATATTCTAGAACAATAATCGTGTTGAAATATAATTGAATGGTACTCTGTCTTCTCTTTCTACTGCTGACTATATATTTGTCTTCTAATAATCACGATTAGCCGGAGGTACTCGACACCAGTCGATATCTGGAGCATTGGTTGTATATTTGCCGAAATGGCCAATGGACGACCCCTCTTTACTGGCACCAATGACAAAGATCAGGTGAATAATCCTCATGAATCTCTCTACTATAAAATGAACCTCAAGCACCTCCCTCGCTTTGCTCAGCTTTATTGCAGCATCTCTTCGCTGCTCTGCTACCGATTTTTGCTTTTCAAAGTACATAACGATTCAATTCATGCATTTTAGGTAAATGCATTTGTCAAATTAAGGTTGTTGTTTTGTACCAATCATGTTATTTTAAACTTTCAATGTAGCTTTTGCTGAGAGTCCTCTAATGTTTTCAAGAAATACGTACAAAATTGGTGTGCAAGCCAATTTTTTTCTGGTGTTATCACAGGCCATATGGACATCGTTAATAGAGGAAATTACTGTATTGAAACTAATTTGACTATTGATATATAATTTTTATTGGTAATTTTAAATCAATTAATCAGCAAATTGAGACTTAATTCAGCTATACAAAATTTCTAATAAAACATGAACTGTTCATTGAATTGTGAATAGTATGAAATAACCGAAATGTGATTTGAATTCTCGGATTTGTTTATTTCTGTTTCGTATTATTATTTTGTCAACTGAACCCTTTTTGTGCTCTTACTGTATTATAATCTTACAAAGCTCAAACTACAAATAATTCTTTAAAATTCCGAGCAGAGAGGATTCCTAGAATATTCTATTTAGCAATCCGAAATTCAGTTTCTGTGGTTGCAAGTATTGATGACGGAAATCGCATTGGAATTTATGGCGACAATTCCATTAGTAATAAGTTTTGAATATTCTAAATTTTACACTGAAATCAGAAGACATTGTATCGAAGTGTCTCATATGTTAATTACATATATTTTAAGGTTTTATATTTAGGCTTGTTTTAACTAGAATCCAAAAAACTTTAAGATTATAGGAAAGTAATGTGTGCTCTGTATTTGCAGACTTTAGATGTAATGAATTCGGAATTTTTTTATTAGTTACAAGCAAAAGTTCGGTAAAAGGATGAATTCTTTGCATTCTAAGTTTACATTAAAATTTTATGTTTTTTCTTGTAGTTAGATCGAATATTTAGGCAGCTCGGAACCCCTTTAGAATCGATGTACCCTGCTATACGAGAGCTTCCAGAGTACCAAGTAAGAAATCCAGTCAACTAGTCATTGACTAGCTAAATAGTACTAGTTGTCTTGGAAGCAAGTTTCAGAAATTTCGGAAGGTCTGGATTGTCCTTATATATTTATATCTAATTGATTTTAGTCGCTTGTATGTGGCTAAAACTTTCACGGCTTATGCTCCTTTTTGTAATTGGTCAGTAAAATTTGAAACAGAATTTTTTTGGATCACAGTACGCATGATTCATTTGATCTTGATGCACAGATATTCATTCTTTACTATCCAATTTTAATTTACCGGCAATAACTAGTAGGGGTTGGTTCTTCAAATACGGTTCCTCTCTTTTGTGAATAGTTCAAGTGATTAGTAACTTCAATTCAATGTTATTTTCTATATTTTAAAATCGTGCTTGTTTCTATAGTCCACAGCTTTCAGTATAGCTAATTTTCAATTTTTAACGATTGCAATATTTTGAAAAATTATTATTTTGCTTCTTTTGGTCAATTTGACTTGAAAAGGAAAAAAAACATCCAATTATAACCGCTCTAGATATATTTCTTTTTATAGTTTAAACTGGAGGTGGGGGAGGGGGGAAATGCAGTGAATTGGTTCTAGAACCGTTCATATGATTTGGAGTTTCTACTATTAATGTCCAGTAATAACATAAATATTCTTTCTGTAAAATTGGTAACTATATTTCTAAGTGTTTTCATTTACTTTTTTAGCCTCATGCAATCGTGTATCCAACGCCCACGTCAATTGGCCATCTTGCCCCCTCTATTGGTAGGTCAATAATGTAACTAAATAATTTGATTTTTGTTATGTTTCTTTGAATTGATATAGACTAGGATATATAATGTGCAACCCAATATACTAGTCAATTTTGAGCATGCAGTTACAGAATATGTTTTTAGAACAATTTTAAGTTGACATAATTTTATACTTAAAGATTTTGAGTGTTATTCGATATTTTCTTCGCTTCTTTTCAAATATAATTTAAAAATTTTTCAAGTAGTAAATGTAAATTTAGGTGGAAAAATATTAGATATCAAACGTTTGGATTATTTTTTGTTGGTATTGTAAATAACAGCTTGTACTAAAAATTTTATAGTTGAGAAATTTGCTTCATAATATAAATCTAGTTATGTATGTTATGAATTACATGGTGTTCATATATTAGCTTCAATTGTCAATTTTTATTATGATTTTTATAATTAGATTTCATCGGGCTGAATCTGTTAACATCAATGTTGAAGTACGATCCAAATCAACGGATAACAGCAGAGGTATTTTTTCATTTTTCCTCAATTCATGGGGATACTTAAATACATACATTCTCCTCTAGACTATTAAATAATGCAATGACTCGTAAATACAAGGTAAACAGAGAATCATATCTTTCAGCCATCCAACTTTTTTGCCTGCCTTACTCTGTAATAAAGCGATGTTTGTTGTACACGTCTCTCTGATTTTTCAGCATGTTCGAACTTCATAAAGCTTCAATATGCATCAACCAAACAGTTTCAGCTATTCAAAATTTAATTGAATAACTCATAACATTCCAATGCTATTAGCACTGTAGAGAATACACCCCTTTCATGGGTACTCAAATGTAGGCAGCTAAAATTTTGGTGCTAATAATTCATTTTTCAAATTTATTTTGAAATTTATACATTTTTGTTAGTCATTAATTTTAATTGTGGAATTATCATGATTGGGCCAACCTTTTGTCAGAGAGCTAATCTTTGGGCATATTTTACTTGGATTGAAATTTTTATGAAAACAGTATTCTATAGTAAGATATGCTAATATATATGTAATTCGGTTAGTGAAAAAGAACGATTTTAGTAGTAATGAATGCACATTACTAACGATAGTGAAATTGAAATGGCACATACTTATTTGGCTTTTCACCCAACTTCATTCATACTGAGAGATGTAAATATTTAGAATAATTATTGAAAGGTTCATAAGAATCAAAATAATTCAGTGGCATATTCTTCCATTCTACAGCTTATTTGATACTGCAACTTTTTGTGCCTTTATGTTGAACTTACTGATTTCTGTTCATTTATAAAACAGTACCCTGTATTTATATTTTTTTATTGAATAGGATGCAATGACACATCCATACTTTAGCGATCTGAGCCCTGCTATAAAAAACGCTGGATTGAGCCATAAATGAAACAGAAATCCTTTTGATGGTATAAAAATATATAATTGACTGTAGTTCTAAAATTCTATTCTATTTTTTGAATACTTGTATTTTTTTGTTTTTTTTGTCGCATAAACTAGGTACAATTCCGAATTATGTTTGTATATATATATATATAGTTTTTCTTAAAAAATTGAATGTGGCCTGGTACGCACATAAATGATAGCAAATATTTTGACATTTTTAAGTCCTCGGTTAGAAAAAACACTAAAAAAAGTTGAAATTATTTATAGATAAAATCCAATTTGTGGATAATCAAGTATCAGATAAAAAGCCCTTTTTTATTTATCTTGAAATTATTGTGCCAATTTTAAATGAAATTAAAATTTTTTATAGATCGCAACTTTATTATGGCAACTTAGGTCACATAATGCCTTTGATGGCACTTGTTATGACTGGTACCAAAGTTTTAGATACCTTGTTAATCTGATAACTGATAACAATAGACAATCTTGGACTACTGCGCAAGAAAAGAATATCCACTAAATACAAATGCTCAACACCTCATTATATAAAACTGATTTAATATCAAATGACATTTTTCTAGAAGGACGTAATTTTGATTAATACATGCAGTTACAAAATTTTGGTATTTCCCAATGATATATTATAAATTTTTTTCCTGCTTATTTTGAAAGAAATGAATCTCTGCAAGATAATAAAAATACTTCCATATCAAATCAGTCAATATGATGATTCAAACTTATATATATATATATATATATATATGCATTTTATTACGAGCAGCATCTTGACTTCTTAGCAAATATAAATGTATTTCCAAATATAAATCGTATCAAAAAGACATCAGGGCAAATGTTTACTTATAGTAAAATGCATTTAAGGATGAAAATCTAACACCAATAGTTTGTTTGAATCGAAATGTCAACCAAAAGTGACTGAAAAAAAGCAGTCAGGAATAATTTTGAGGTATTTAACCTCTAGATTCTTTAGCTCAAAGACCAACTGGATAGTTTCAAAAAGTATGAATTTCTAGAGCTTGTTAAAGTACCGACTTTTGGTGCATTGCTTTGAATTGAGTTTGCAGTATTTCGATAGTTGGGGTGCATATGCTGATTTGATAAAAATCCTCAGAAGCCAAATTATTAGCAGCATATTTCATAAAGATACTCTCTTGTTTCTTCAATTCACTAAAGTTAATCCAAAAATTATTATGAGTATCAGTGCTAGTCTTTGATCCATCCTTTAAGAAATTTATCTTAAAGATTGATGCTGATGTGATGACATAAATCTCAAAAGATAACATTTTTAGTTTTTATGGCAAATAACATAATATTGGTGTTTGGATTTATGTAGATACTCATGTTTGCAATTAGAATGATTTTTGCACTGATAAGTAATTATTAAATTTGATTTTTAATTCTATTTATAATACCTGACAATTAATGCAATCACTCTTCTTTGATACAGAAAACGTTGTTCAAGCTAATTATTACTCAGTTTTGAATAAAAACCAAATGTTTTGGAATGTGTCAATGGCTGTTATGGTTGTATTAAGCTCTCAAAAAATATTGAGTGCATTCCGGAGGTCAATGTAAGTTTAATATGCCTTCATAAAGAAATTTGTTGCGCAAAGAAACAGTGAGGCACATGTTCAATCAGTTACTATTATACTCAGCATAAATATGCGCTGTGCTACTGCAGAGTAATAATTAACTAGTCAATACAAATACAAGAAAAACTTTTTGAAACAATCTAACAACTACAAAAATAATGACATTTTTTGCATCCATGTTTCTATTTCTACTTGAAAAAAATATTTTACTCTTCTTTCAAAATCATTTTGCACATTTGTTTTCTTACGAAAGTCTACTTTAGGATATTGTTAGAAATGCAGTAAACAAAATGTGAGAGAAAATGGACAAAAACTAGTGCAGAAATATTACATTTACTAATTTGAGTCGGTAGAAGTGAGGATATCCAATCAACACAAAACACATGCAGCCCAAATATTCCGAATGTGTGACTCCTTAAATCTCAAAATTGTCTGAATTTTTATTAATCTTGTACCACAGCTACAAACAGAATTAATACTTTAGGAAGTTAATTCTCAACAAACATATCTATTTGTAACTCAAACACAATGGAGCCAATATTTTTAAAAAATATAAAACTTTATCTTAATGTTATGAAAGTATAGAGCAGGTGACACTCAAGCCAGCTAAAATATTCTAGTCATTTGTTTTACAGGTTAAAATTCATTTCAACATTTTTTTTCAATTTTATTTTTATGGTATTGATCAATGAAGAATTATTCAATTAATGTGCTTTTCTCTTACTCAGACTTTCTTACCATGATTTCCTTGTTATGTTATAACAGCTGTGACTAATATAATAAATTAGCTAAAGAAAACATGTTTGTAATTTAACCAAAACTGAAAAGTTTTTTTTACACTGTCAAGATTTCTACTTGTTACTGTTACCATTCCCTTTCAACATTTTCATACATCATCTGTTGCCAATTCAAAATTGCACTTCTACATTTCAATTTCATTTATACAGTTTTGCAACTGCAGTGCAAATCCCGACAATCTGTCATTCCTGTAAGAATAGCAGTTACAATATGTCAGTTTCGTAACAGTTACGTAACGTAGTGCTAATTAATTATGCATTCAGTAAGTAGATATTTTGAAAGGAGAAGAATAAATATCACTCTGTAATACACTATTTGCTTTTATCAATTGTGAGTTACGTTTTCTTGCTACCTTAGATAGTTATTTTTTGGAATAATCTTCTTCAAAAGAAAGTTTTGAATCTGCTTTCTTACAACTTAGGATGCATTTTTGTCATTGATCTGATATGGTGGGGTTTATTTAGATTTGCAATTTTATCTTTATTGCTACAATTGCAGAACTTACTATTTTGTCAACTTTCTTTCGGCTTGTACTTTTTCTCAACAAGGAACACTATCTATGGTGATAGTAGGCTACTTAATTTGTCTTTTTTTCCTTAATATGTGTTCATAGTACTTTCTCATCTTCTTTGCCACTATTTACTTATATTCATTTTACTTCTCTCACATTTTCATAATCTGTAACCTGCACAACAGATGCAAAAAAATGCTTTAGCTCAACTACCAGAGTAACATCTCTAAAAAAGCATCACACAATGCACATAACAAGGAAAGCACTCGTATCATCACAGGGGATCATTTTTCATCGTACAATTGAAGATGAATTTTTTACATATTACGGACTTTTGACCCAACCAGTAGTAAAGGCTAATCTACAATTGATTTTGAAGAAATCAACTTTATTTAATCAGTGCCACAAACCAATAATAATAATACCCTGTAATGATTAGTATCACATATAGCTAATCACCAAAGTTTGGAAATTTTTCCAGCCAATCAGTACCAACGAAAATAAATTGGAACTATTGTCATTGTCCTTAGATTTGCCTGCGATATGGGTAAAGTCAAAGTCCACAACAAAAAAAATGAGCTCGAACCAAAAGCCCCCCTGTTACGTAACACGAGCATTAGTATGTATATCGATAAATTTTTAAATTTTCCTTGTGAAATATTACCCAGTCTTCTAGTGCACTATTGGATCGCTAAAACATTTCAAATTGTGTCATCAAAAATTCAAATTATGTACCATTTTGTGTATGCTTACCAAGCATAGAATAGAAACGATGACATGGGTAGGAATTACTCTGTACCTGTAATAATAGGAACGGGTGTCATACATCGATATATATAAATTCTGTCAGGCTCATTTGAATCATTTTAAATCTTCAAACTATGTACGGCGACTTCGTACTGCTCGAGTTCCACATGAACATGCATCTTCATACTCCCCATATTCTTCATGTATCAAGGTACATATTCGGCATTGCCATCTGGGAGAAACAGTATAAATAAACGCATCCAAATCGTTTGTCCAGCTGCAAGCAGCTTCGCCCAATTTTTCGCGCTTTAATGTAAAGTGTTGTACGCCTACTCGCCAGCCGTTAGGAACGTAGTGAAGCTCATTTAATGTTATTACACGAGCACCTTGAATTCCCCATTTAAGAATTTCAACTAAGCACTGTTCCAAATTTTGGAAAAAAGCATTTTCGGGGCGATCGCTTGGACGGGTATTGTCAAAGTAGCCAGCAAAATTATTGAAATACTATAATCATAGCAAGATTGCGTAAAACAAAACAAAAAACAGTACTTTGAAATACAATAAGATTTTGTATGATGAAAAATACCAACTTGAAAAAACAAATGAAAACAACGCTTTTACTTTAAAATGATTCTGCATGGGACCAATTGGAACTCTATTGGCCTGATTTTTAGTGGATATTCAGGATAAGAATAATTTGAAGGGAAGGTAGCAGGTTGACTATCAAAAATTTGCCAATTAAGCATCATACTTGTTGGACAATGTGCTGATAATGCCTACTAGATTATATATTATAATTTGCTTACTAGTCTGCTATGAAATAGAATACAACTAGCTCTAAGTGGCTCTTCTAGATCAACTTTGACAGATTGGCATTCATATGATTTAACCAATGACTTCAATATTTATCTCTTAACATCCCCTGCCACTTTCTCTTTAGCATATCTTTTTCTATTCAAGCAACGGATGATCATAAATAGTGGTCACACAGTAAAAATCCTATATCGGACACATTATCTATAAGTGCTCAGACTGTCCAGCCTACCTAGGTGTCTGACTTTAGAGGTTTCACAGTAATACTATTAAGATTTTCTGTTCTACTGTGATTACAAACTCCTTTGCAATAAGTTTTCCTTGCAGAAATTACACAAATAAGACAAGGTATAGCTATGCAGGTCACGTTTATTGATGAAAACTTCCCATTAAAATTATCAACTCACCACAATACTTTTCAAGAATCATTCAAAAAAGTTAACGAATGCGATACGTCAATACGCACAAAAGGCTTAAAGAAGAGAATATAAAAGCCCAACCTAGCCTTAACCCTATCAATCGTGCCTAAAAACAACGTTAATCATGGAACTCATGAATAATTTCAAAACATATTTTCTGATTTATTTACCTTATCAATTTAAACTTAAGTTTAAAAAACATTTTATAAAAGAATAAACTTACAATCACAGTAGATTCTTGAATGCGGTCTGCATAGTTTTTGAAGCAACCTTGTAGAAGTTCAATTTTTCCTGGCAACGAATTTGCCATCTCTTTGTACTTTAATCGCAACAACTCCCCCCGAAATGCTTGATATAAGATAGTGCTTTTAGTATGCCTAGTTTCTTCAATCTCAATGCCTAAACACCGAGCTCCAGTACAAGCAGCAACTTGAAGAACTGTCTAAAATAGGATAAATATATGACAAAATCGTTTGGTATCATATTATAACAGATTTCTGGGTAAACTTGAAATACGAAGAATTTGTCGGGTACAGCAAATTATTTTGTAGTATTCAAATTTGTTACATCTGAAAAATTGAAGCTGAACTTGGGCCCAATATGACTTGTTCGTTTATTTGCTGTTAGTGAAAGTTCATTCAAAACGAATTCATTATATCAAAAGTTTACTACAGCTTTATATTTGTAAGAATTTAAGGAAAGCGCAGCTAACAATAATGGAACAGTAATGGCAATAATTAGCCAAAGCAAAAGTTAGTGATTTACAATATTTTTCCGAAAAAACATTTTTATAGCCTCACTAATTTATACCGACACTTTTAGGCATGATTACCAAAAATGAGGTATGTATATACCTCTGTATACTCTATCTTTTAAACTTTACCAAGTGTTCGAGAGGTTATTATAGTAGTTCCTATTGTTGTGACTACAATTTGACATATCGTAAGCGTCATGAATCACCTCTCTCCTCTAAAATTCAACTTTTCTTGAGATACTTTTGTGAAAAGCAATCATGTAAGAACTTCGCAAATTTTGGTTTCTACAAACCCCAACAAACATTTTAAAAAATATATAAAAAACGATAATAATCCAAAATTTTTTGTAAATATACTTATACCTAAGACCAGTTGCAATTAAAAATGGTTTGAATATAAAGCGTACCTGACCAATACCAGACCCAATATCCAAAAAAACATCTTCAGAAGTAATTTTAGCACGACGAATTATCAAGTCCATTGCCGCAGGATAAATTCCTCCATACATACAATCCCTATAAACAAATTCACAGTTTAAACAAAAATAAAAAACTGATTTTATGAATTAAAATTAGAATACCATCAGGTATAATAACCATACACGCATAAATCCAAAATGAATGTTTTTAAAACTCACCTTATGTAACAGAATGGGATTTCTGCAATACCCACAGAGACAAATTTTTTATTCATCGCGAACTTATGCCCAACCAATAGAAAGGAAAAATCTAAAGTCTATACTAAATAGACTAACTTGATTAAATCAGTACATACTGCTTTACAGCCTTTTATAATAACCCAATGACATCACTTCTAATAGTGCATATCAAGAATCTGCTTACATTTTAACGAATAAGCAAAATTTGCTTCTTTTCTTGGCCGATAATAAGAAGAATAAAAAAGTTCAGAGAGCTATAAATCAATTACTGCTGATCCAATCAACTTCAATTCTTCTCTATACATCTTAGATATACACTTGCTATTTGTTTGGCCAAATTCCGCAACAAACAAAAAATTCATCTCTTGACAAGTACTTCCCTGTTACTTGAGGCGAGTGTTACATATTAATCTTAATAGAACGTCATTTTATGTATTTATAGACAAAATTAGTCTATTTTCTAATTTGCAACATTGCATAAATCAGTTCCAATTGGCCGAAGTTTTCATAGTGTATAATGCTTATGTAATTGTAGGCTTTTCTTAAATAATCCAAGCATTAGCATATATTGGAATTAAAAAAGCTCCTTCAGATCCCATCATGCAAACTGTTGTAATCTGCGCTGAACCTATTTCGGAATGAACTGTATTCATAAACTGTAATCTGTCCTTCACAATTGACCTCTTCTTGAAGTATAACCAGAACTGCTCTCTTTTTGTAATTTTATTCAGCCGGTTTGGGCAAGTTTTGAGACATAGAGACATGGTGCACCGTTTGACGTAGCCTTCATTTTTTGGTTGAATCATATTTAAACACATTTGTTGCTAAAGTCCAATAGAATCTTCTGAGTATACTATTCGAATACACACAACTCTCTTGAGATTATGTTCTGTGAAGATAGGTGGTATAAAAAACAGGATATTTTTTTGCTAGTAAATAATGCTAGCGACAAAGATGAAGAAACAGTAGAGAGAGGTCAAACGGAAAGTTCACAATTATCAATTTTATATGATTTCACAATATAACTTTATATTCGACAATGTTAATATACTCAATGGACACATTAGCATCATATTTTATGTACAGTCAAGTACATAAAATATTTAAAGTAAGTGTAATGCTCAATAATTAAATGTCTTCATAGAAAAATAACATATACATGCATATTGGTGCTAGCGTAAATTTTATTGGGTTGCTAAAAAAGGATCTGAAAAAAACAAAACTAGTGGCATAGATATTGAACAAACATACGCTAGCTCCCATGAATTTTTAGTGTTTAATCAGTTCATTGATGTCGATGGCCATATTGCAGAAAAATTATAAAATATTGCACTAACCTTCCTTCAAGCACTTTATTGCCCCGAACAGTCATTGAGCTTTCAAGAATAATTCTGCTGCCCCAATGTACAGCAAAACTTTGGTTTAGAGCTTTTTGAAATTCATCATAGGTTAGGTTATCGTTACTTTCAACCTTTTCATCATTATTCTCGAATATATCAAAGTCCAAATCTTCTGCAGAGTTCCTTTCATCGTAAAGTTGAGGCTCCGGTTTTACCATTCTTTTTGATATAACTTTCATAAGATTTGTTGGAGCTTTTGAAGTGCAGTTGGCTTGTTCAAATGAGCGCTTTTTGAAACACATTGGTTCAGGCTCAGCATTTAAATGGTCTAATGCAGCAACAGACTCAGTATTATTTGGGGAGTGTCGGGAATTTTTCGGTGGTATTAACTTTTGATGTTGTACCTCAGATTTTGAGAATTTTGATGTATCATCGGCATCGCTAAATTTTTTATGGGTCATGGTCATTTTTTCATTTTCACACAGCTTTTTTGGTGGAGGAGCCATTATTTCCTTATTATCGCTTAAGTGTACAGAATTATTATCGATTTCATCGTGAAAGCTAAAATCCAACCGCGGGCCTCGTTTTTTGGGAACTTTTGAGGCCTTCTTGGAAACTTTTTCTGATTTAGCAAGGCATGAGTTAATGTGTGAATGAATTTTTCCCGGAGCAAAAAACTTTTCACAAATGCAGCACTGAATTTTTTGGTTTACTCCTTCACAACTGAAATGTAAAAAATTGGATAAAATTGATATGAAATTTAACTAGGCTGAAACGATCGAATATTTTTCAAATCAATAATTAAATTTCTTAGTGATGAAATGATGCAAATCTATACACGAGCCTGATCTTTTCAAATTCTGTAAAATGCTCAAACCGAAGCAAAAAAGCTTAAAAAGGCTTAAGGCTTAAAGGTAAATGATATAAATATTTTAAATAAAAACATTTCATATAAATGTGACGCTAGATATGTGGCTTTTCAAGTGCTAAATTTCATTGCCCCAAAAACATTTCGAAAAGAAAGTAATTAGAAAGCCCAATTGTTATTAATTGTGGCCCTTTAAAACCTTCATTTAATATCAATTAAAATGCAGTTAATCAGAAACTTGAAAGGATAAAATAGCAAAAGGGGATAACTCACATTAAAAACTGAATAGTGAAATTTTATGCGATGCTTTTTGCTTCCGTGTTATCGATTTCAGTAAAAGACTACTCGAGTACAAAATCTTTTTATAGGGTACATACTTATGAAATTGAATGAACGATTTACAAGGCCATTAAATATTTAAAAAACCCTCACATAGAATTAAAATTTGAAGTAGATCTCAAAGGTGCACTTTTCCTGGCTATAACCAATGCCGCCAACAAATAATAAGAAACATAAATTGGACGAGAGAAAAATAATTGCATTCCACGAGAGATATCGTCCTAGCCATCACGTTTATATATATGAAATTCTTACCTGTCGCAGTGGTCAATATCAGAAATACTGATAATCATGTTGCAGCGTGGACACTGTGCTAAATTGTCGTCATCCATAATACTTTTTGCAAGAAAAACTTTGAGACTGCACTTCAAGAATTTGTGAATAAGCTTCAGTATCGTGACGCGTCTAGGTTCTAAAAGAAACAAAGTTTAAAGTTCGCATCATAAATTTCTAATAATTTATCTGGGGAGCAATATATTTTTGTCCAATGAAAAGCGGTATTTTTCAAATTTTTATTATTTAATTAGCTATTGGCTGCAATATCATCATTTTGCGATTAAGTTAGATTCCCAAAAAATCCCACCTTCAAGTTCATCACTGTTCTAGCAAGGACTCCGTACTCTGGGGATACATAAAAAAACCGAAATATTTAGCTTGTTAGACATAATTCAATAATGTAAATATGTTGACATGTGACCTGCTCAAGTAAAAATTTACCCAAGGAGAATGTGTACCATGAAAAAAAGTTCTACATTTTGATTGGCAACTAGTACCGTCAACAATGTACCATGTTGAGGTATACAACTTTTTTAATGAGATCAAGGAATAATAGGAATTTACAAAATTGGATGACTGTAAGAAATTAACCCCTGAAGGAGTTAATTCTATTCTGTAGCTGCAGTACATTTCTCCTGATACTAAGTTGAAGTTTCAGTTTTAACTATGAAAACAAGTTTCAGTAAATGAAATTTTGTTCTGTTAAAGTTATCTCACTTCTATTAACACAATTTAATGTAATAATATACGCATTCTGTCACAGATTTATTATGTTTCTGTTGTGTGCTACATTCCTAACAATGGCAAACCAATCAGCAAGCTTATTGTTGTGAAATCAATCTAACGCATAAATCAAATAAAAGATTGATTACATGATGCAGAGATATGATAGCGTTCACTTGATCCATCTTTTATAAAAATAAACTTTTATTGTTAATGCAAGTTTTCTATTGAAACTCTTAATGCCAGCTTCTATATCAAAAAATACATGCTGTACAAAGTGCAAACTATCCATAAGTGCTTATAATCATATCAAGGTTGATAACAAATTTGTAGTTCCATAGTACTTGTCAATAAAGTTTACATGTAATATTTTATGGAAATACTTTATTACAGGATGCTCTGCCTCTTTTACAGGAAAATGTTCCTAAGACTTTTTTGTAGGACCTAAACTTTTAATACTTTTACAATAAAATTCTTCAGCCAATGAATTTTCTGTTAATACTATTCACCAATGCGGGCATGAACATGTGGTGGTGGGATTGCAATCTGAAAGTAAATATGTCATTTGTACAATCAGTTTGATAAAGTAGACTATTTTTTAAATTAGGCAAAAATTATTAGTATCAATGAATGTGTTAGGAATCACTAGATTAAAGGCTATGCATGTAACCAGTAATAAGCACAACCAGAAATCTAAAAAAAAACACACACAGCCAATAATATATTAATCCCTATTCATGTATCGCCAGGAATAAATCTTGTCAACATAATACTACCTAAGAGTACATGCATACGAGAATGCACTTATGAGAACACACTAATGAGAACACTCTTTAAGAGAACATACTTTGTAAGAATGTACATGTAAGGCGAATTAAGTCCATAGAGTCACAGTTCCATAACAGATCACAGCAAAACAGATCAGATCCTGACAGAATGTCCAACATTCATTTATAAGAAGCACATCATTTTTCAAGCTATACTAGGCATACTTTATAGATATTATACTTCCATAACTTTGATTTGGTATTCACAGGCAAGTTTTTGCAGTATGGCACTTTTACTTGCATCTCCTATATCTGGTATTTACCAAAATTAACAAAAATATTCATCTTTGAGTAGCAAAATGATAGCATTATCAAACTAAGATTCAGCAAAGTAAATTAGAATGATGTTATATGTGCATGTCTTTTTACCAACTTTCACATCAATATTATTTTATCTAAAGTACTTTTAATTAAAATATAGTCTGCAAAGTAGAAATGTTCTCCATTCGCAAAAAATGGCAAGTAAAATGTTGTTTCTCAGTCATGTGACTATTATCATAAAGATATTTGGGTATTCACACATGACATTCTTTTCCACCAGCATACCAAGGTTAGATCTTAAATTTTATCAATTGCGTTCACCAACTAGGGAAAAAAACCTGTGAGAAGTACTTCAAAAAATTCTATGAGCAATAAGTGTTCCAATTTTTTGTCCACAAGGCCTTTTATGAAATATAACAGATAGTTATTTGTTTCTTTTCAAAAGTTTTGTCTATGCTCAGTACTACAGGCACTTTGTTCTGCTATACCTACATTGCACTATATTTCACTGGAATCTCCTTAAAATCAGTTTTATAGCAATTGCTAATTTAAGAAAGGTAATTAAAAACTCAAGGCATTGTAGGTCAAAGTGTTCACTTTTCATCTCTGCATAGTGCAAAGCAAGCTAAAATTTTAATATGATAACCGGTTTTAGTTAATTCAGCTGCTGCAATCATAACAATCATGTCATGACAACAGTTAGGATTGCTGCATAATGAAGACTAAAACTGGTTAAATAGGATCCTTTCAAAAGTGGCAAGTCATTGTTGAACTTCAACAAGAATTTATGGCAAGTCATCATTTAACTTGAACTATAAAATATATTGGTTAGAAGATTTACTTCTGATCATGCAAGTAGCCTTAGTAGTCTTGTAATTTGGTACTGTAAATAAACTTCATTATGGTTCCTCTCCTGTCTTGTATTTGCTTTGTTGCTTACAATTGGATCTTGAAATTTAATCTGTTGAGTTATTTGCTGAGACTAACAAATGGTTACACAGTAAGGAACAATGCTAAAGATATGTTGTTCTACTCTTTTATGAGAATTTATGAAAACTGCTGCAAGTGACAAATAAAAGATGAAATTAGAAATTCATATCAAAATTGTTAGATATTTACGTTTTGTAAAGCACTGCTCTTAACTTAAGAGCTGTCATTTATTACATAATCCATGGTCAATATTACACAAATCAAAGTATAGCCAATAAGAAAGTTCTGACTGATGACTTACCTAGTTTAGTTTGCTCAATCTTTTCTGTTTTAATATTACTTTTTGCATTTCCATATCCCTTTTGTTGGTTTCATTTTCTTTTACTAATTCAGTTTTTACAGTACTTGATCATTAGTTCTAGATCTCAACTTTTTCTGCTGATAATTGTGTTAGTAAATGCATTGGATAAATATAGCCAAACTTCTAACAAAATGTCATCACAAATGTTGAAACAAACATGCACACCACACTGTTCCATATTAAACTATGGTATGTATGAAATGATGGAGATGCTTCTTGAAAAACATTTGTGCATCAACAATCTCAATGCCTTCGGGCATAAATTTTATCATTTTCACTCAATAAAAATTAAGGATCTCACATACCGTATTGTGCTAGTTACTAATTATATGTATCAAACTGACCAACTACTACACACATAACTCAGATATTAAACCAAGATCAAAAATTCAGTTATAAACATGCATAAGAATATAATAATTAGTTTACTTATGTGCTGCAGAGAGTGAATCTCCTCAACACATCTTCAATTTACTATTTCTGATACAAACAACTTAGGGTACATACAAACAATAACCATACTAACACATTATTCAAGATGAAAAACATGGTACAGTTAATCAGTTTTTAACTTGGTATAACTACAAAGCTTTTAAACTCTTAAGTTTGTAGTTGTATCATGCAAAAAAATTGGAAGAATCAAAGGTGTTTTGTAATAACAAATGACATGCTCCAACAGACTCTGTTGATACTTAGCATTTGTGATTTAATTTATGCTAGTTCTGTCAATTTTGTTTCATTAATGAAAGGTATCATTCTCTGGCTATTGTTTTTTTTATTTTGAAATTGGCATATGCATCATATTACAAACTTTAAAGAGAGTAAAAAAATACATAATTCATATTTCACATACCAATATATACCAGATGTTGCAACTTTCTTGCTCAAAAAAACAAGTCCAAAAAACCTGGTCTTTTCTCTCTTACCACATTAAAAGCCATTTATATTTTGAATTTATTTCCAAAATTAAAGACTTGCATTTAAATTTCATGGTGCTAATCTAATCATTTAAAAAGTAATTTTTCAAAAATAAGTGTATACCCAAGATAAAAAATTATTTTTTATGTTATATAACTTTACCCTAAAAGCTTACACTGAGCAAGCAATTTATAATTTACTTCACACAAAAAATTCAGGGAATAATTAGTTTTGAAGATTCAGTGCTAGAGGGGTTTATAGAATTCAGTAAAATTTTTTTCTATGATAAAATATGAAATGCCCAGTTAACAAGATAAAGTTAAATAAATATTTCAAATATTACTAATTATGTAGTAAAATGTTTTATCTGAAAAAAAATATACAATTTAAACCCAGTAACAAAATGAAAAAATAAGAATGAACAAATTTTTTACTATATAATTTGACTACAAAAAAGTTGAAAAATTTTATTTGAAATATATTAAACATTATACGTATAATGGTAATTATAAGTCGTGATTTTAGGTACTGAATCTGTTTTGAGATTTTCTATTCCAAATTTTTTTGTTATGACTGTAGTTATTCTTTAGGTCCGCATGTTCTGCGTTGTTCTGTTTTATATGTTCTGTTCCATATTTTTCTATGATGCTCCACAAACCAACCAATAAGAATGCATCTAGTCACTAAGTCAAAACTAGTCATGAGTAGTTTTTTTACATTTCATGTTAAAATTTTCATTCATTAGTGAAAATACAAAAGTTAATACACTTGTTTTTCTTTCATTCCTTTTGTTCCTCATCTGCTAATGCTATTAATCTATCTCCATTCTTGTTCATTCTTTTCCTAATTCTATCATTTTCTCTGCAAATCTTAACACCTCTGGGCTCATTCCAATCATGAATTAATCTTTTACGTAAAAAATACTTGAAATATTTCCTCTGAGGTTGTCCAAACAGGTTAAAGAAGGAATATGACTATGTTTTAAAGTTTTTCAGCTCATTTTAAATCCTCATTTTATTTAGTGCCAAAATTTTAGCGAGTGCTCATATCAAATTTAAAAAATAAACGGAACAGTAGGATTCTTTCAAATATTCGCAAAAAAATTGAGCTATTCCAGAGAATCTACTTCATTCTGGATGAGATATGTGTAAATGCATTACACATTTCCAACTAACATTCTATTCTGTTTGTTAAACCAGCATTTGAAAAAAACAGGATACAAAAAGTGTCCATGACGGCGATACAAAAAAGTAGTTCTAAATTACAAAAATTTACTTTTCACAGGCTATAGTTGGGATTGCATAATATTCCTTTCAGTAGCATCTCATTATAATAGGAAATGATGCCTATTAAAATATAATATGCAGCATACCAACCAGTTATTTTGAATATAGACTTCAGCAATTTTAATTTTTAAAGCCCTTAACGAACTCATGCAATCATCCATGTTTTGAAAGGAAGAAATAATCTCAGAAAGAACTGTTGTTTAAAATTTCTTGCATCTTAAATACTAAATTATAAAACTGGAAAATATACATATACATGTGCCGATAATAAAAAACAAATAAATATCACATAATTACTCCGAGTATAATGTACACAAAGATTGTAATAGGAAAGAAAAAGGGAATTATCCTTAAAAGTACCAAAAACATTAAACATCTACGAATCAGAAACTATTATAGGAACATGGAGTCACGTTTTAAAATTTTTTGGAAAAATAAATAGTTTAAACGAAGAATTTTCTAAGCTACAACGACGATGAACCTCTACACTACATATATTTACATTATAATTCCAACAACCCATCAGTCAATGATTTTGAAGTGGGGGCTTTTCTGGGCTCTTTTGCAGATCTTTTTTGTCTTTTTACTGCACTGTTCGGGGTAGAGAGGGGAGTCCTAGTACCCCCTTCCCTCCCCACAGATCTATTTGTGGGGGTAAATCTACCCAAATTCCCCCCAAATGGAGAAGCATCAACCCCTTTTCCCAGACGTTTTGCTAAGGATTGGGCTGCGGGTGTCAGGGGAGTTGCTTTCCTCCCGGAAGATATACTAGACAGGATGGTATGTGGGGATTTCATGTGTTTTCTGCTATTTGCTAGCCGCTTTGAGGTATCAAGCCTATGTGCAAGGGCTTCTCGAGGGGGTTGTTCATGCAATCCAAACTCCATTGTTCCTGAACGTGAGTTGCCATCAAGAATTATTGGCGTACCCTTTATATTATAAACCAATAATAAAAAAATTAGATGGCGAAAGACATGTCCTAAATGAGAAATAACAACTATTGCAGGAATGATTCATAAAAAGGTTGAGAAAAATATCCAAAATGAAGCATAGAAATGATGCAAGAAATAATCATCATATTAATGTCACATAATTCAAAGAACGAAATTCAGGTTTCAGAAAATTATTAATAGTTCCTCAGTAATTAAATATTCAGCTTATATTCAGCATGTAAAATTCGTTTCATTCACTACAACCTTAATAAATAAAATCTAATGCCCCAAAATGCACCAATCGGATCAAGTAGATATTGAGTAAAAGAATGATTAGCATGTTCAACTTGAGCTCAAAATATCTCTTATCCAATCAGTTATCTCAGTACTAGTATCTAGTGGTGTCAATATTCGGCATCATAAGATTTATTTCAAAAATTTATGCAGCAAGTGCTTTAAAATAAAAGTCATAACAATAATTAATAATTACATGCACTGAATCAATGCAATGAAATGTTGCTGGCAGTAAGTTACTTTACCAATATATAGATGATAGAATTAAAATAATTTTATTTATAACATTCAACATAACTGGATGAAATTATGCTTGGAGATAAGTTATCCAGTAACATGTTCAGCAACAGCAAATATGATTCCTTAATACTCTGTAACAGTTACTGTATAAAGATTATACTCTTCCAGTACCAATTACGTCACTTCAGAGATACTCCAGTAACATCAAATGAATAATTACCTCGTAAGAGTAATATTGCAATAAAGACCATGCAGTTTTGTCAAATTTACTTAAATTGTGCTGCATTAATCCAGAGAAAAAAAAGATCCATTATTGTATATTGTACCTGTATGTTACCCCAGGTCATCACCGGCGATTCCCCCCCAGCTCCTGGCAAAATAACGGGGGTCATGGGCACAAATTCATTACATTTTTCAAATCTTTCATTCACAATTCCCTCCTTCAAATTAATATCTCTCACTGATGACCTCTCCGAATTCGGCTTTTCAAGAGGAGAAGGGGAAACTAGACTCTTTGGAGTGAGTATTTCAACATCTTCAGAGCAAAATCGCGTTGATTTTTTCTGAATCTCAGGAGGGGCTTTCAGGGCTACCCCTACCCTACCATTTGTAAGTAATCCTGATATTTGAGAATTTGAGTTCTTTGAAGATTCAATTATGAGCATGCGCTCCTTGTTAACTCCGCATGTGGCATACGAGTCGGCAAGTTCAGGTTCGAACATAAATGCATTTTTTGATCGATAGGGCCAAGATTCAATTGCGCCAGGTCTAATAGTAAAAAAGATCAATATATTGGTACTTTAATGCTTAAATATTTTGTATATACTTATCTACATTGACAATGATAGCTCTAGTAAATATATAAATCACGTTTTATTCACGTTAAAGCCTCAAGAAAAAAAATTTACTAATTTTGATACATACACTAGGAGCAGAATGGTCACAGCATGAAAAACATTTAAGTTTGACTGCTGTAGATTATATGCCATAGAGAACAATTAAAAAATATGAGGCGCATAAAAAAAAACGATGTAACTGAAGGCTGACTAATACTTTTCATGTTATTTTTGCTGATTATTGTTCAAATGAATATAGAAAGCAAAAATACATGCATTACAGTCAAAATCCGACATGCTAGGAAGTATTTAAACTTTGAATAAATATGATGCATCACGAAGTTGACTCTTGAAATTTCTAGAAGGTCGTATGAAACGCTAAATTGTTGAAAAATAAAACACAAACCTGTCATCGTCAATGCGGGGCTTAGCAGCTGCCGCCAACTCCATCTGAATCTGACGAGCTTCATCAACTCTCTCGCCATTATGCAAAAGTAAGTGAGATGCAGCGGCACCTTCA
The DNA here is from genome assembly GCA_032358265.1 of Vaucheria bursata. Lineage (NCBI taxonomy): Eukaryota > Xanthophyceae > Vaucheriales > Vaucheriaceae > Vaucheria > Vaucheria bursata. The sequence goes on along the minus strand of JAULBW010003316.1, from coordinate 178,706 downwards.
TATGCCCACCAATGACTCCTTCTATGTGCTTCTTGCATTTTGTGAAGTAATTGCTGAAATGACTCATTATCTTCCGATGTATGGTTAGACAAGAAACTGCTCAGGCTAACATTTCCCACGTCAGATTCATGAGCTACTTCGGAATTATGCCATCGATATGGAGTCGAAATTTGATTAACATCCCAACTTCGTTGCTCCGACATAATTATACGTTTTGCCAAAGTCGCATCATGCGGATTTACGCCTTCTAACCATTTCAATTGCTCCTTGAGACGAGGAACATCAGGGAAATAATCTCTCCCAATTATTCTTTCAAGAACATTGACGTAATCCTCTTCATCTAAAATTCGTTTTCCCTGAATAGCTGGAGGTTTCGGCTTTGGAGGAGCCATATCATGGTGTACCAAACACGAGGGTAGAGGCTCCTCCATTCTTCGGAGAGGAGATGGAGTTGGGGCTCCGCTCCAGTCGCATTCTAGAGCATTACTTTTTGACATATAAAAGTCTACCACAGTGCAAACATCTAGAAACTCAGGATGTTTTCGTAATTGCGCACTTCTTAGAAAGCTAAAAGTTAGTAAACCATAAATAAAGAGGTTTATTCCGATGTTGTTATACTATTCTTAATTGCGGGTCCTGGGCAAATTTGTGATAAATTTGATTGAATATTTAAAAAGCGAAAAATGACCTCTTGCATATTAAATAATGTAGAAAAATATTATCGCAGCAAAAAAAATAAAAATTTCATCACTCAAGTAACTTGAAAAAAATTTCATTCAATTTTAAATCTTTTTCTAAATTAAGCTGCTGATGATTTGGTGATTTTGCTCTGAACTTGTTTCGAAAATGTTAGATGTGCTTTTACAATAAGTGAATTCACAGCTTTTCTATTTTGATCTAGAATTATGTCTGAAACAAAAGGTTAATCAAATAAATTTTACACAATAACTATTCTTTTCAAACATATGTTAAAAAATTTAATTTAATGTGAGCTTTCAATCGGGAGAGGATTCCTGGGTTTAAGGTTGAAATGCTGTTAATATAAATAAATTAGCAATCATATTTTTATGTACATAAAGCGCCTGCAAGTAATATATTCCATTGAATTGAATTACACATGTTAATATTACCATTATGTAGATTGTGAAAGAAAAGTGTGCGCAATAGTAGGATTTGCTGCTCAAAGTTAAAATTGCAAAATCTACGAGAGTTAAGCTAAGGACTTGCATTGTCTTAAAACTTTGCTAGAGAAGAAATTTGTTTTAAATTCATTTGCACATTGCATTCATTACCTTTTTGAAAAACCAATTTTTTAAGAGCAGATGCATTTTGAACATGTATACATTTAAAAGCTTAAGCTAATAAATGTGCATACTTACAGAAAGGAATAAAACAATTTGTTGTTTTATTTTGCGATTTTCTATATATATTATGTACATTTATTGCCATCTAGATAGTATTTTTTATCCAGATATTCTTCTATTGAGGCATGTAAACTATTGCAAGCAGTATTTTTTTAGCATGCTTATTAAAAAACATAACTTTTCTTTGAAGCTTGATACATAATTGAAATTATTTCAAGTTAAGTTTCTGTTAAACCATGCAATCAAGATGATATGGCTGAATACTATATGCCAAATACTTCAATGTCAAAAAACTGAAAACACAGTGCTAAATTTATAGAAAAATTCATAAATAAGACAAAGGCCTACAAATTTCTTTAAAAAAACAGGAGCAAAAATATAGCCCTTTTCATTAAAAGTTATGGCTTCATAAACTTTTAGTAATCATCCATCATCGTTTACATTACATTACAAAATCTAAAAACTGGACTCAAATAAACCTTATTGGTATTTCTAATGTAAATATTTTTTTAGTTTGAAAATATTTTATGTTTTTTAGTTGTATAACTGGTCATCTTAATACCATATTGGAATAGCACTATTTGAGGGTCTAGGAGGCTAAAACCAGCTATAAATATATGTAAAGAAACAAATTCAATTACAACAAAAATACAAACTTTAAGAAATATTGCAGAACAGTGTATATGGTCATGGGGCTCAAACGTTTTATAAGCAGCATAAATTTTATCTTATACATCTTCATTGGAACTTGTTATATGGAAGATTTAATTTTATAATAAATATGCAAGTATTGAAAACTTATTAATGTTGAACTTTGTCATGATGAAATGGTAGTTGATAAATCAATTTATAACTATACAATTTTAAAACTTGATTTATCTTTTTGAAAAGACAAGCTTCATAGTCCTGCAGTATGAAAGTTTACGACCTCTTATAGAAAAATACAAAAATACAGTGTAACTAAAATTTATATATCAACTCGCATTATCAGTTGTGACACTAAACATACAGTATAAGCATTTGATGATGATTTTGTCCATTAAATTTACATATAAATACTTCCATCAATTAATTCAACTGTTGGTGCACTCATTTTTATTTGTTCCTATTCTAGAAATTTTTAAAACATCAATTTATTTACTCATTCTTGACAAGTAAAGCTTTTAAAAGTTGCAGATACTTATCATAATTAATTTTACCTGAAAATTCTGCTTATGGAGCATATCATTTTATCCATCTTGAGTATTTGAGTTGATATTTTTGTTGAAAGTTTTTTTCTTTACTCCGTTGGTACACATTGTGCACTTAATCTACACCATTTTTGAGTTAATCGAAAATTGCTATTATATGTCATTTTATTCCATCAATTTACTTGCAGATTGTACATGGTTTGCTCTTCACCTAATAATACTTTTCACTTATAGAAAAGAGCACTTGATTTTCATTGGACATTCTATAGCAGATTCAGCATATAATGGTAGGTACCATACTCTTAAAACAAAGTTGTATATAATCTTTGTTTTGTTGATATAATAAGATATATGCAACTTGCTACAATGTGCTAGGAATTAACCACTAAGGGAGTTAATTCAATTCTGTAGTTGTAGTACATTTCTCCTGATACTATGTTGAAGTTTTAGTTTAGACTATGAGAATGTTAGGAATTAACTGGTTAACGGTTAATCCTATAACTATGTTAGCTGCATCATTGTTTCTGTTCTCAGTTTAAGAATTCTAACTGCTGACATCATGTTCTCACTTTAATCAATGGAATAGTGCCACAGCGCAATTACTACTGGTCCATCATATGATTGAACAATTGTCTGTCTTGCATTGCTAGAGTTCACTTCTAGCAACACAGTAATATATACTGTATGATTTATGCTTAAATGTCTGTTTGTATTACAGAGAACAAGTTTCAGTAAGTAATATTTTATTGTGTTGATGAAATTACCTCACTTCTATCAACACAATTTAAGATGTAATAATATACGTATTCTGTCACAGATTTCTTGTGTTTCCGTTGTGTGATATATTCCTGGCACAGTGCTTAGATCATAATAAGGTGTGAGAAATAATAATAATGAGAAAACAAAGAAAATAGATGAGGGATTATGAAAACAATTAAATTATAATGAATAGCAAAAACATATGAAGCAGATCTAACTGCATTCCAGTAACCAGCACTCCATCACAGGAAAAGGTATTCACAGATTAGGAGGAATGGAAGTGAAAAAAGCACAAAACAGAGTAAAAACTATGAATTTGCACAAATGCCATTGAATGATCTTATTAAAATTACAAAAATGTATCAAAGTCTATAAAAATGTGCAGAATTTTCTATGCAGCAAATCATGTTCCAAATCTCATAATTGAAAATTCATGTATGATCTTAAAAACTGAGCTACTGATTTGGAACCATAAAATTTTAAATAGAAGTACAATTTAAAATGCAAACAGATAATGAATATTGAGTCATAATTTAAAATAGGAGTTGTAGCAATAGTAAGTCACAATCCTGACAGGTTTAAATGATGCAATACGCAAATAAGATACTCTTGACAGTTGTTATAAATTGTAATGAATTGTTTTCATATCATCACTGTTAAGAGCCGTACATATCAGTTCCAGAACAGATCAGTTAGTTACTCGGTCAAGACTGAGTGACTTGTATTGGCAAGAGTATATTTCATGTAACATTTGTTTTGTTGCAATGATCGTTCTTTGCAACTCTAGCAAGTGTCTTATAATATTATTATGTACTGTTTTATTGTGTTCTCATGTGACTTTGGCTATGTTTCTGCATGATACTTACACAATGTATGACAGAGGACAAAAAACAGCAAAGCAGAAACAAAATTTAATTAAAATATAAATGTTTTGTTAAGCTAGAAATGTGAACAAAAACTCTAGACTGAACAAGTAGACATGTCCCTGCTAGCTCCTGCAGTATACCTTCTTGAAGCGCCCTTGAAACTGGCTCTCCAGTGAATCTTTTACTCCATAAATAAATGTAATAGTTTTCACAGGTAGGTTGTGACTATTCTAGAATTTTTAAAGTAATCCTTAGAAACTATCTTTGATGGAAATAAAGTGGAGTAAGGCAGAGTAACTGATAATAGAGCCAGATCAAGCGGAAATATAGTCTTGATAATGATTCTAGAATAATATGCAACCAGTCAAAATGGAGTTTGAAGTAGAATAGAAGATGGCAAAGAAGAGTTTTGAGAGAACATGATGAAAAAAGGTCAGTTTTTTGTTGGTTGAACTGGTTACATGACTGTTCAGAAAATAATCAGAGATTTCTAATTAACCATACAAAAGATGACACATGGTAAATTGTGAAGATATAAAACAAAGGGATCCATTAAGGATTATAACAAATGTGTTGACATAAAAGTTTGGTATTAAGGTCCAATTAGGATAATAGGTGCAATTTGATAAAAGAGGCAAAAAGGTGAGAAAAGGTATAGGCAAAATATAACTGAAAAATATATGAACATTGGCAGACATACATGAATATAGTTGAGCAGTTATGCCATTGTAATTTAAAGGGATAATAGTACCAGCAAATATCCTGACAGTATCCATGGTAAGCGTTAAACTTGGCAATTACAGATTCTGGGTTTTTGCTTGTATTATTATTTGTATGCAAGCAGACTTGAAGAACTGGAGTTGGCTACATTGTTCAACAAGTCTATGTTTTTGATTGCTATCAAAATTTTTAAATACTTTTGCAGATTGAGTTGACATGTCACATCAATACTAAAATTGAAATAATTCTCATAGCTTTTTCATTGAAGTTCATTTTTCTTTATCGGTAAAAATGAATGATACTACCCTTCAGCAATCAGGCAGGTATTATTGAAAAATAGGTAGTTCTAAATTTAATATGTGCTGCTGGTTGTTGTACCAGATAATTTTTGTTTATTTAATCTGAAAGCTTCACCACTTGTACCAGGTTTCATGTTTCACGCTTAATTTGGTTTTTAGGCTACAAAAAAATGTAGCTGATGCCAGTTTTACTCTTCACTTTCAAATTTTTAACTAGCATGAGCAGACAAAAACGAGTTGCAAAGGTACCAAACATAAATACGCAAGCACCTAATTCAATCAATTACATTTTGCAAGCATATGTGGATTCTTTAATCGTAAATTTGCATGCATGCAATTTATAAAGTGAATGCAAAAACCATTATTTCTCTGAGGAATTTTGTCTTTGGGATGATCAGAAAGGGATAAAGAGCAATAGAATGATTTGGTTATTGCAATCGTTGCATTGCAGAATACATGCACCATGTGTTTCAATAAGCTGAGGCTCTTTGACAGTAAAGCATTCATGTGACTTTCTAGCGCGGTACACCGTGGAAGCATGTGACGTAAATCCGAAAAATGCCTTTTTTTACAAATTCTCTCTTTGAGCATGAATGTTTGAACCATAAACTGCCAAAATATCTTTATATCAATATCTTTTTACAGAGAGTGTTGCAGAAAAAACAAGAAAGATTCTTCCGAATAACTTGCATACAATAACACCATCTTTGCCACTTATTCCATTCGCTTATCGCTTAGAACTTGGACTCAATCTATTTTTTGCAGGAAGCGTTGGAGTTGGCATCTTAAAATATTATTAATTCATCGTTATCGAGTGTGAGACCATTGATTTAGTTTCGTATTACACCTTCTTGTAAAACACAATTTCAGTTTGATTCGAGCCATTCCTTTCATTTATAGAAATGAATCTTGTAGCAACAGGAATGTAATCGACTAATTTTAAAAATAGTTATCTTCTTTATCTTGTAGCATTCTCCGTATCTTGAATCAAGTAAAATTCTAATCAGCAATAGAACCTAGATACAGTAATTTATGCAATCATGGTGCTCTATTTTGCTTTCAAATTAAATTGTTTTTGGATGAGGAGCTTTATTTCTGTATCATTCGCTTTTATGAGCTCCTCCACGGCTGCGACCATCCCTGACCAACCAAACTCTGTAAATCTATCGGTACTTAGTGGTGATAGCATTAGTGTTTCATTCGAACCTCCTCTAAGTGACGGTGGCTTGCCTGTTCAAAGCTATGTTGTTGAGTGGGACACGAATCCTGGCATTCGCGAAACTCAATTGATTTCTACATCAGTTAATACCGGGCCAAATGAAGTTCAAGTCATCGCCACCTCTTGTGCCGATATAGACGAGGTGTGCATCAAACAAGTTTTAAATGAGTTTAAGCCTAATACTATTGATTTGTATTAACTGTTTATAAAAGCTGTCGTAGTCGACAAAAATAAAATATTTCAAACTACATAATTTTTAGTTGAAATACAAATTTGAAATATCCTATCTTCAACCATCCAACTTGATTACTTTATTTCTGGACTTGTTGGACTTCTTCAAGCACATTACTCATGAGAATGTTAGTGTTCAGCTCACCCTTTTTGATTCCATATTTCAAAATTGTACATTACATGGTTATTTTGATAAAAATCATACAATGAGGTTACAATTCGCCTCTTTATTTTTTTTATATTTAAGAGGATAACTAAGTTAATTTTTTTCTGGAAGTTCATTTTTGACTGTTTAGAGGATACCTAGTAAAGAATCATAATATGATCAGTACTATAAAACATCTCAATCTATTTTTAGGTGCAAGTTGTTACAACGAGTGCTACCTCAATTCCTGAGGTTCAGAGGGTCACAGTGTCCTCGGCAAGCAGTGGTACATTTGTGCTCGAGATGGATACGAGTAATTCTGGGGGTAGTATCGAAATTTCAGGGGATTTGGCCTACAATTCGCCCCCCTCGGGGAGTCGCTATGCCGTTTATGAGATACTTTTAGCCATGCCAAATATTGGAAATATGGTCCTCTCTGTAACTGCAGTAATATCTGTAGATGCTGGCGGCCTCATTACCACAGTATATGTAAGCATGATAGTAATTCTTAGAATGACATGCATCAAAATGCCAAAAATAAGAATGACTTGGTTCAAAAGTATTATTTAAAATTTAGACAAGTTGCAGTTTCATGAAAAATGTATTATGCTCAAGTGCATCATAAGTCTAGCATAAACAATTTGAAAAAATAGAGCAAAAGTTTTTTGCTCATAGCAAATAAGGATGAAAAGTGCATTTATCATGAAATTCAATGAAGTGCTCATGAAATAGTATGGTGGATACAAGAAAATGGGATATATTTATACTTAAGTAAAATTAAGTAGTTTGATAACCATAATAATTTTGCATTTCTACTCTCTGACATATAGGATATAACCTTTGATGCATCTTTTGGAAATGTACCAGAGCTTCGACCATCGCCGAATAATTCTGCATTGGGCCCGCTCGGAGCTGATGTAACTGTCACAACCTTGGTGGAAGGAAATGTGATTGAATCGGGCAGTTTTATTCTTTCATTTGGTGGGGAATCATGCTTGATATCTTACAATGCACCCCCAGAAGAATTTCGAACGGCATTGCAAACTTTGCCAAATATTGATACAGTTGATGTAACGCGTGGACTTCCTGACTACCAGGTAGAGGTTTTATTTGAATAATATTCAAGGGGATGCTGTGTACTTCAAAAAGCCTTTATTTCAAAGCTAATCAACTTTTATTTGTGTCATAAAAGTTTTAGATATACAAAATTTGTGTTTTTTTATGGTAGAAACATTGATTAATTTTGCACTTATTTATTCATTTTAAAATTGCAAGTATACATACGTACCAGTACATACATACTGAAACATGATGTACCGTACACCAGCAGCGAATGTAATGTAATAAACATATGCTTGAAAAATGTTAAATGCAATAAATGTTCACTAGAGAAGTATGTTTTGCCAATAAAAGTAATTGTTCAACTTTTCAAAGAAGAGTTATCAAGATAAAATTTTGTAAAAATGAAGTAAATGGGTTTTATATTGTTGTCACTCGAGTGAATTGCATTGTAAATACTTTCCCCAAATGAATTTAAACTGAACAGGGAGGATACACGTGGAGTATCACCTTTTCTAGTTCGAGTCAAGACGGACTTCTTTTGGACACACTTACATTAGAGAGCCACACTTTGACAGCTGTTGGAGCCACAATAAACATATCTGGTAGTATTATATTTGGTTTTTTTATATGAAAATATATTTTATAGGATTCAATTTGGCCTCAGTGTTTTTTTAAATTTTTATAAACCTGAATAAATCCGGGCATTTAACAACATCTATATCCTGGATAAGTGCAAAGGAAAAAATACTTTGATTTATAATATTTGAAATAAACAAGAGTTGACAAATTGAATCATTATAGTAGTATAACATCTTGTATACTAATTACTAGTGAATATGCAGCTACAACGAATGATTCCAGAACATTGCTGCAGTTTTATTTATATTCTGATGTACTTCAATTTTTGATTTTGTTACGATATGTCGCTGACTACCTTTAGCTATATATTGTTCATATTGATGCAAATTTGCGTAGTATACTCTCTAGTATACTTACCTATATTTGAACAAGCAGTTACAGAGCAGTACTCTAGAACAGTTCTATGCAATAGTAAAGTTGGCCATATTAGTCTATAATATCACTCAGTCTTTACTATCTTCTTTCACTGCTACCCCTTTCTCTGTGCACTGAAAGACTCGGGTCTCAACATTTTTCACTCTCTGCTAATTATTTTTATCACTCAATTGTTATGAATTGAATCGAAATGATGCATACATATGTCGATGTATATGTTATTGCTTTTTCAAAATACGGTATTTCTTACATCAAGCTATTGTATTTTTTTTCCTTTCTTAACATTCTTTTTAGTGATAATTCCTGGCAGCACATTAAGTGGCTCATTTAACTTAGAATGGCCAGGGGGATCTGGATTTCTTACACCAGCTCTACCTTATGATGCCTCAGAGTCAGCAATACAGACCTCTCTGGAAGCACTCAGTACTGGTTCAGTTTCAGTTTTTCGTACAGGTCCAAACCGATTCAATGCTTATTCCTGGCAAGTATCCTATTTAGAGCTTATTGGAGATGTGAGCAATATTGTTGCGCACTTTGCGGGAACGCTTTTAGGAGATTCTCCAAATATTACTGTTGAGGAAATAGCTAAAGGTACAGTCAAGGAAATTCAGTCGATTGAGACTACTTCAGCGGCACCCGGCGTCTTAGTTTCAAGTGATACGTTTTTTACTCTTCTCTTTGGAGCAGAAGAGACAAGGCCAATACAGGTTAACTTTCTATAGTTGTTTTCAGTAGTAATTGTCAAACCTTAATAGCTACATACAAAATACTTAAACAATGTAAGTGAACAAAGTCACACAAATTTGATTGATTTAAGCCACTGCTATGCATGATTCGTTAGTATGCGGTTTATTTATGCTTGTGTACTCTATACATTTGTCAGCTTTTCTGAGCTACAAGAGACAAAATTTATCTTAAATTTTGCCTCAAAGATCATCAAAGGGTAAATTAGCTAAAATAGTGTGAAAAACAAAGAATTTTTCTTGCTTTTTACCAATATGGCACAATCCCCTTGGTGTCTGGTACATACCCACTCATAATTTCTAGATGGCGCATATTATGTAAACATGAAAAGATCTTTTTTGATTATGTAAAGCTAGAGTCGAGTTGCTTTGAACTACTGTTTCATTGATCTTTTGAAACAATTTTTCTGGTTCTAATGTAGAACTACTGTTTTATGAATTATAGAATAAAAATGTAACATAAGCGTCAAAACCTGTAACAATAAGTCATTTTCTGTATAGATTTGTATTTGATTTAATCTACGATACATACTGCAATGTAAAAAAGTGGAATTTTAAAGAAATAGTTGAAGAAATTTATTTTATAGTTGTCCAATCCAATCATTTTTCCTGTAGTTTTGGCTCCAATTTTCCTTGGTAAATTGTAGTCACATATTTAAAAACACTGTTTTTTCTCTATATTCAATAACTTGAAACTCATACATATTTCAACTTGCATGCTTACTTTTACTATCATATGCAGCAGGTAATAGATGCACAAGAAATACCAAAATTGGTATTATTTTAATATTTTTACTTCTAAATATATATTGTTATCATCTAGGCTAATGCTCTTGGAGGATGTGAACCTACAGCACGAGAAGTGCAGGTACTTTACCTCATTACTGCAGATACAACATCTGCTGGAGGGGATAACTCAGTTGCACCTAGCCTTCCAATCTCTTTACTATATACTGATGGCTTTGGTTCAGTTCACAAAACCGAAAATATTGATATTGGAGGTGGCAACTGTGCCCAAATTTCAACTAGAATTTCCTTTGCATTACAAAATTTGGATTCAATTTCAGGGAATGTTAGTGTAGTATCTACCCCCTCAGTTGCCAGCTCAGAATGCACGTGGACCATCAGTTTTGATGACATGCCTGGAAGTTTAGACCCTCTCCAGGTTCAATCCGGGGGATACGGCCCCTCTTCAACTATTACTGTATATGATGACACAGTATATATTGACACATTAGTGGATGGTACGGTTGGTGCATTGCAGTATGAATTGGAACTTCTAAGCTCAGTTGGCTCTGTTTCCGTTTTGAGTATCTCAGGGATTGATGGAGCGTGTTTATGGGAAATTACATTTGAAAACAATGCTGGACCTTTGCCCCTATTATTAGTGGCTGATTTTGATACTTTGAATCCTTCTGCTCCCCCAAGTTATTCTGGGAGTTCAATAAGTGCTGCAAATGATGTAATCACTGTGGCTAGAATCCAGACAACTACAATTCAACCTTTAGGCGGGGTATTTTCCATTGAGTTAGATGGTAAACGAACCCCTTATGTGGCTTATGATGCCACTGATTTTGAAATCAAACTTGCCATAGAAAATATCCTGGAGTTCGGGCCAGTTGATGTGTCTAGATTTGATGACAATGGACCAATTCAAGGGGGGTATTCTTGGGAGGTAACGTTTACTTTGGTACCCGGAAATGTGCCATTAATGGGACTTGATACCTTGGCCATTACTGGTACATCCCCACTAGCATTTGTTACAGAGCTAGTTCAGGGGGTTGAACCCCCATTTAATTCCTTAAATCCTCTTGCGTCCATTCCAATTGGAGCAGTTTCATTGACTGATCTTATTGAATTAAGGATGGAAATTGGAGGTTTAGATCAAGGGGTACCTTATTACTTCCGTGTGTCCGCTTTTAATGGCCTCGGTTTCGGCCCCTCGGCCTTGTCTCTGCCAGAATTTGGGGCAGTTCCAACCCCCCAATTGGCATCCCCTCCTCAAGATATTGGATTAGAAGTGGTAGATACGCATACAATTAGGTAAACACTAATTGACACTTGCCATTTAAAACATTTACTTGGTTCTACCAGTTCCGTATTGTCAAAATGAACATCTAGGATTTTTGTAATTAAAGTAGATTTTAGTTTCCAATATTGTTGTAGGACCCAAAAATGGAGCAATTTCAACCCCTAAATTTGAAAATAGCCTCTTCAACTTTGTGCTTTATTCAGAAAGATTGAGCTAGTGGTATCCAATATGATTAAAAGATATTGATTTCTCAAGTTGAGCTTTTCACATATTAGTTCCAAGTATTCCATATTTTGCATAGTTAGCACATAATGCCATAAATAAAGATTTGGCCTGATATCAACTTAGTATTTCATGAATCTTAGTCTTAGATGGCAGGAAAAATCAATTTTTGCAGTTTAGCTTATTACAGAAAAGAATAATTTTGACTGCAATTTTCAATTTAGTATGTGATTAGGCAAACCTTTTCCTTTCTTGCTTCAATCTACTATATCGAACTATAGGAATTTTAATCAGTTAATTCAATAAGAAATATTTGATTAATATTTAAGTGTAATGAACATTTCTTAGTAAAAACACTGCCAATATTTGTTTATCATAGTAAGAGTTTCAGCGTAGCTTCATGAACTTGACTGTATCTAATTATCAATGTTCAGAAGCATCAAACTATATCCCATGTTGTACGAGTTATCGTTATTGGTTGTCACAGCATTAGTATATAATTTTTTAGGGTAACATTTTCTCCCCCAGAAAAAACTGGGGGGTCCAATATCAATGCATATCGGATTGAACATGCTCAAGTTCCATTTCAAGATGAGGTTCAAATGATAGAGATAAGATGCCCTATCCTTCCCGAAGTTCAAAATATCGAAACTAGTGCTACGGTTGTACCAGAAATTCAAATTGTTCATGCACGCATGAGCGATGCTTATGTAGCCCTTGGACCTACCCCAACCCCTATTGCTGAGGTTCAAAATATAAACTGCGATGCTAGTGGGGGGTCGTTCACCCTAAATTTTAATGGAGAAATCACGGATATGATACCCTGGGATGCTTCTGCAAGTGCAGTACAATCAGCTTTAGAAGAACTTTTCGGCATTACACAAGTGACAGTTACATATCCGGCTGGAGTTTCATTAGCTTGTTCCCCAATTGCATCTGAACGAGGTTGGACAGTTTCGTTTGATAATGTGGTATACTTTCGGGGAGATGTTCCTTTGTTGATCGGTAACAACGCGTTACTGCTTGGGTTAAGACGCATTGTGATAGCAGAAAGTACCCAGGGGATTGCAGGAATGGAGGGTACTTTTAAGTTACGGTATAGGGGGGCTGAGACGGGGTCAATACTGTATAGTGCAGCATCTTCGGTGGTGGAAAATGAGTTGAATGCTCTTAGTACAATTGGCTCTGGAGGAGTACAAGTGACCAGTGCCGGGGGATTAGTTAGTGAATATGCCTGGTATGTTACATTTATTGGAGCAAATACTGCTGGGGATGTTGAACCATTGCAGGTAATTCAAAACAATATATATATATGTGTGTTTTGTAAAAAACTTCTTAAAAATCCATCAATATCACTCTACTGGATCTTTTTAAGCTTCATTTTGAAGTTACATATCATGGATTAATCATATATTTTGATTACTCATTTGTAAGAGCTGAAATACATTCCTTCTATAATTTTATGCATTTTTTTATTTGCATTTTATCATCATTGGTATTTATTTAAAGTTTAAAGTGCATGAAAAGCCTACTCTCTTATTAATGTACTGTAAACTTTGGTTATGGAAAATTTGTTGGAACCAGCAATTAATCAACTTGTTTTATTCAAAATCTGAAGCTGACTTGAAATTATCGAAACTTTTTAGGCTTTTTGCAATAAGTGAAGATTCATTAAATGTGAATTTGCTATATCCCAAATTTACAGTTTTTTTATCTATACAGGTGCTGTCTTACAACATGAACTTATTAGGAAATGGAGCTACAATTGTTGTATATGCAGATAATGATATACCTCCAGTAGATAGATTATTTTTGAACCCCCAAAGAGGGAACCAACTAGGGGGAAGTTTTAAACTCGGGCTACTAGATCACTGGACTGATGCTATCTCTTTTGAGGCGGCAGATAGCAATATGAAAGCTGCTTTGGAGATGCTTCCTAATATTGGTACCGTCGACGTAAGTTCCTAAATGATATGGATTTATTACATTACGATTTACAGTACACAAGCAAGAAAATATTGCAAATTTTTCAGAAAACATTCATCTGACTAGCCTGTTTTGTCATCAATACGTAAATTTTTGTTGACTTACTCATTTGTATTAGTCGTCGAGAGAATGTAGTCATGCAGAGACAGTAGAGCTAGTATATTGAAATAGATAGTACAGATAGACTTACACAATTAGGCTCCAATAAAGAGTTATCTTAGGAACTTGTCCCATTACTGATGATGATATAATTGCTAGTATACTAGATTTTATACAATTCTAGTCTACACCAATACGTACAAATACAATTAGACACAGCTAGCAGCATCTAACTTGTAATTCATTTGAGCACCTGCATATGCTGAATTTGCCCAAAACGCCAATATTGCAAAATTTTTTAGTAAAGTAACTTTTAATCATATAGATTTTTAGCATGCTTCATATATAATTTACACCTTCTTTGTTTAAAGGGATAGTATACATTTAAGGAGATAATATTATTAGAGAACCGTACTCTATCAGAAGATATTTTTTATAATTTGCTCGTAACCGAATGGTGAAATCGACTTTTTTGCATTTAATTTTAGGTCACCCGATTAGGCCCTAACGGACAGCAGGGGTACATATGGAGTGTAACATTTATCTCAAATCCAGGGTCATTTCCCCCCTCAGCTGAAAACGTACCCTTGTTATCATTTGACTCCTCTAAATTATCTGGTACTTCAGCAACTATGATCATAACAACACTTACTGAGGGCAGCTACGGCCCTGGAGGGAATTTCCAACTTGAGTTTACCAATGATATTGGTGTTCTGTATATGACTGATGACATTCCAGTAAATGCGGATGAAACTTTTATTCGTGAAGCCCTTGAGAATTTACCAGTTATTGGATCAGTTTTTGTCACAAAAACAATAAACTATGACTCGTATGTATGGGAAGTCACATTTGCAGGCTGTCGTCGAATCTCTGGAGTTGATGTATGTAATGATGGTAATGTACCCCTATTAACATTTTCTGCGGGGGGGTCGGGACTCACAGGTTGCACTCCTCTTGGGCCGGACAAGGTGGTCTTGCAAAAGCTTGAGGGATCTGGAGGAGTAGCTATCTCACTTGAAAACCCCACTGACAATGGTCCATTTATGGTGGATATCGATGGGCTGGAGACGGGGAAGCCGGTGTATGTCCGGATTAGTGCTCATACCGATGTTGGGTTTGGCAGGAAGGGATATCCAACTGATCTTTTTATTACACCAAGCAGCGTTGAGCCAGGGAAAATGGAACCTGTAAG
Source organism: Vaucheria bursata (assembly GCA_032358265.1). NCBI lineage: Eukaryota > Xanthophyceae > Vaucheriales > Vaucheriaceae > Vaucheria > Vaucheria bursata. Next base: position 163,563 of record JAULBW010003316.1, on the reverse strand, counting down.
ATTAGTGCATAGTACTTCAAGTTCAATCGGTGAGGGCATATACATATACGTATATATCTGCAGAATTTACCTTTACAAAATGTTCATATAAATACGTATACAATCTATAAAATTTAGAAATATAAATTCACCGATGCCTCTAGATATCTACAAAATATACTTATATAAATATACATATGCATACGCATGAGTAAAAATCCTTAGGCATGTAATCCTTATGCAAAATACATAAATATACGTGCAAATACATATCTGCATACAAATGCATGTGCATGTACGTATGACCTTATTATCATTTGGTTTCCTGTCTTATTCAAATTGTGGGTTGTTGAAAGTAAATAAAAGGTGCTTCTTTGTAACCTGATAATTTTTGCGCTCTTGTCAGTTGTCGAATGGAGAGCCCCAACAAATAATGGTGGATCTCCAATTGCTGGTTACGAATTGTGGTTTGGTGAATTTGCGGGAGATAATATGTCCATCATATACGATGGAACAGGCTTCCCACTCATAACTCAGTTTTCTATTAGCCCTTCTAACTTTGGCAGTCTAGAGAGTGGTGTACCCTACCGTTTTTCAGTACGCGCGATTACTTTTTGTCTTGCACTTTCCCCCTTAGTGCCCTGTTCCGGCAAATTTAGTCAGGAGGCGGTATATTTTATAAAAGACCCCTGGCCTCCACAGCCCCCAGGTCAACCCCTGCGTTCGTCAGGTACAAATTTGGGGGGTACAGATGTAATTTCAACTGATGCAGCAATTGAGATAACATGGATGGCTCCATTGGATAATGGAGGTACCCCTGTGTTGAGCTATAACGTGTATGTTAGAGACCAGTCGGGGGTAATTGGAGCTCCTATTGTGGTTTTGGCGGGGGTTTCTTCGTTTGATGTGTTAACTGTATTGGTACCTAATTTGATTGATGGAGCAATGTATACATTTTTTGTCCAGGTATACCAAACATTTATAAATTGAAGTGAAAATATATGTATTGAAATAAGTTCTGTCCCATCCTATTTGTACATATGGATTTGGGGTTTTGTTCTACTACACACTTGGCTCTACAATTCATTGAAAATGTTCATAAGTTTAAATTTGAGCTCTTTCAAGTTATCTATTTTAACTAATAAATCATTTTAATCAGTATGGAGTCCTCAGTTTCAATGCTATGCATCAATATGATATAGAGTTTTATCCCACTGCGTACTTGGTTTACACTAATATTGAACAGTAAAAAAAGTATTCAATTTGAGCTTTACAATATAGGCTATTAATGCTGTTGGTACATCGGCTTCAAGCCCGGCTTTGACAGTAATTGCTGGCACATTGCCTGGGCAAAGTGCCTTATTGGTTCCAACTTACAGCTTAACAAGGCCAACAGTTCAAGGTGTGAGCGGGGACACAATAACGTTTTCATGGGACCCTCCTGCGGATTATGGTAATTTTTCATTCTTGAATTTTTTTGTATGCAGATATTTAGATGCAGGGGTTGTTTTGTTCTGTTACTTTAGATTTTTTTGCATGTATCATAAATTTCATTTTTATTGAATCTTATTTAAGCTGTTATTCACACTACAGTAGTGTATATACGATATATTGCTGTACAAAAAAAATATGCATGATTTTTGGATGTATGACAGTACTTAAGAATATTTTTATTAATGTATTCATTCTGGATTCCATGAGACAATGAAGTACACTATTGTTGAAGCCATGTTCGGATTTTGAATTTTTGGAACCCACTCATTATGAACTACTGATCAACCAACTCGAATAAAACAGCTTCCATATTTGTAATGTTTAAATAATGATTTGATACGTATCTTCATCAATTTTAAACATGGTTGAGTATATCAATTTCTCAACTTGAGCTCTTCATAATAGGTTTTGTTGTACCAATTTTGGCCCAACTGAGGTTAGAATTGGTAGAAAATGGCTTATTCAAGTAATGCATATTAATACGCATTCTACAGGAAAAACTCCCATCACGGGATATATGGTGTACATGTACCCCGGGGCCCCGTTAAATACGCAGGCTATCCCTGAACCGGTTGTTCGAGCCGTGCAGACTATTACGTCATATGCAAAAGGCGTGACTCCCGAAGCTCAACGACTAGTAATAACAGGCGCAATCTCAGGCGATTTTAGTATGCACATACAGGCGCTATCATCGAGGTAACATATGTACACAATTAAACGTCTAAATTCAGTTACTATCTACATGAATAAGTGCACAAATATTGCATACATTTTAAACTTTGGATACAATAAATTTGTTAAGACCATCAAATCAATTTGTTGCATCCGAATGTATGAAGCTAACCAGAAATAATCGGGACTTTTTGGGTTATTTTATAAAATACTTTAATATGTATAAAAGGGTAGGAAATTTGAAATTAGAATGTAGGCGGTAATTGTTCAAGTACCCAAACCATGTGAGGAATAATTTAAAGTTAATTCTTCATCTTTTTTCCACTACAACGTTATATAAGTATTACTTCATTAGAACTGACTACAGCCATGTTGTGATGATGATGATGATGATATATATAGTAAAGTTTGGATAGAACGAATAAGCTTTCATATGTTCAGTTATACTGAATAAACAAAAAAAACATAATTTGCTAGGCTCAACTTCAGACTTTTAGATATGACAAATTTTGGATATGACACGATAATTTGGTGGTCCATGCAGATTTGTTGCATCCAAGGTTAACTGTGCATATATATGAGGTGCTTTGATTTGGTAGTTAGCATGATTTATTTACTGATATTTTCTATATACTATAATATTCAATTATTATAACTTATTTTTTATAAACATGTGCTTTACGTATTGTCATGGGTTACTTTCAATGTAATTGATATAATTCCCCTATAGTTGAGATTTATTTAAAATTTTACCCTGCTGTTTTAAAGTTTTGGCGGGGCTTTTGACATGATATCAGATCAAGTACCCCTTGGAGTAGATAGCCTTTCAGTTCAACTTGCCCTTTCACCATATGCCACTGTCAATGTTATATTTGACCCCCCGAATAATGCATATACGTATGACATTACTTTTGACGGGTACATTGGCGATGTACTCTCGGTAGTTGTGGATACAAATGGCTTAGTTGCTGCACCAGCCACTGTCATAAGTACCTCAGTTACTACTATCACTGAGGGATCGTGGCCATTGGGAGGGACTTTTACACTAGTAAGTAGCTTACATTTTTTACTTATTTGATTGTATGGCAATTTTAATATTTGAAATGTACCCAAAGCATTTCAGTCTTGAATCTAGTATATCAATGTTATTTATTTTCTTATGAAATATTACTATTCACTTATGATCAAATGTTATATATTATTCCAAGTTTTACCAGCATATAATCCAGTATATATAAGTTTTATGGTTCAGTTGCACAGTCATGTAATCTATGGCAATTTGAAATTACTTTTTATATTTACAGCTCCCTTTTCTGGAATCTAGTGCATGTATGTTACAGCCATTCATGGCTAGTATTGAATGTTATTTACAGCAAAACCTCTAAAGTTTGACATCATGTTGTTTAGGAACTCAAATGTCCAACTTAATGAGGCATCCAGATTTATAAGGAAAAAATATTTGAAAAAAAAATATTGCAAAATTTTTTTTGCTGACACTATTGCTCAAACTAAATATCTTTCGAGTCACATAAAAACATGATTTATACAATTCATGCCTCTTCCATTCTATTTCAGCCATTAAGTTTTTGCTGCTTAGAAAATAGTTCTTTACTATCCATTTATCAAGCTTTTCCTTAAAAATATCTATCACGTTAAAATTTAATATGTTATGTCTAATGTAACGATGTGTCTGTCTATAAAAGGCAAATCAAGTTCAGAAACTACTCATCACCTTGTTAGCTGTCCAGGCTTATAAGGTGTCTGGAGATGTAAACTTTCTGACTTCAGAGGTTCCACTCTAGTTGTACATAGAGCTTACTAGTTTAAAATCTAGTATATGTGTATTGTGTAACATTTCAATTAAAATGCTATGCCATTCATGACTGGTCAAAGTCTATATAATTATTCCAAAAGCTTAGCAGTCTTGCTTGCATACATACATATGTTGAGATTCTAATGCAATGAAAAGATTATGCATTCATATTTAAAGTGAATTATCGAATTCGATTTTGTATCTCCTGAATTTATGCTTCAACGCATAAAACTACATTGTAATTCTGTTGTGCTAGGTGTTTAAAGATGAAGAAACAGTTCCTTTGCCAAGTATTGCAACAGCGTACCAAATGAAAATTGCCCTTGAAAACCTCAATTCTATTGGCTTAGTAGACGTAACTCGAGCAACTGGATTGGACAATAACTGCGTTTGGAATGTTTCGTTTGTAACTGAAGTTGGAAAGTTGCCCTTACTTATCCCCACTTTGGGCCGATTAGAGGGGGTTAATGTTGATATCACCGTGGTTCAAGCTGTCGAGGGGACTGAAGCCGTTGTACTTGGTATGGTATCCCCAGGGGTACGTATGTATACTGCAGAAGATCTCTTGGAAGATGAAACGTATGCATTTGCAGTGGCACCAGTGAATGCTGGTAAGAAGAACTTTATATGCATATAACTAAAATTTAATGATTTGATTGATATATTATTTGTAGACTTCAAAACTTATGTTTTGTAGATGCAACTAGTGATTTGAAGAAGTTTATAAAAGAATACGCTGCCAAAGCACAAATTTGTATGCCTTCTCAATATCATTATTTAATTTCGAAGGTGCTTTTTAGAAGTTTTTAAGATGCAAGAAATGCCTCGTTGTCAATTTTTTGGCTCAGAGTTAGTAAAGCTATGCAGAGTATGCATAATTATGAATGATGCACAACTGTAACAAATGCGTACAATTTTTTTGGATGCTAATGAAGGAGCATGCTTGGATATTTATGCGGCTACAAATTTAATTTTCAGTTTACGTTATTTCTTCAGTTTGTTATTTTTATTATTGCAGATGCATATAATGGCAATTAGAGTACAAATTATAACTTAAAATGTGCCTGAGTATGAGTATTTATCTGCCTCTGCCTGTCTGTCTGTCTATCTGTCTGTCTGTCTACCTAACTGCGTAATGAGATTTTCTGAGTTTTTTTCTGGTTGTGGAATATGCATTTATATGTTAAAAAATTATATATTTGACCATGCTAATGTATGTAAATAAATGTATCTGTACTTAAAATAATGTATTAACCTTGTAGTGGGCATTGGCATTCCAAGCATGGCATCTCCAACCACAATTGCCCGAAAGGGGGCAGCTGCAAAGCAAACCACGGCCTCTGGTCCAGCCCTACATCAAGGTATGGCAGGCCATATATTTGAGCAGCAGACAGTTTTTGCTCCTGCCGGATTATCGGGTACAGTTTCATTCATAATAGACCCTCTAGGGCCCCAAACAACTCCCTTATCCATGGATACGACGTCAGATGTTACGGCTGCAAGTATTGATGATTTTAAGCTTGCATTGTATCCCATAGTGGGAAATGTTGACGTCTCTAGGTAAAGTAGAGTTGCTTTTGCGGAAAATTATTGGTCCACACAAACTGTCTCAAAAGTGAAATTTTAAACCAGTTCATTTAGTTTGAAAATGTACTAAGTTTTTATGGATATATATTTGTTTATGTTTTTCTATACGTGGTATCTATTTTTTCTAAGAAATAAGTGGTCACACGGATAAAATATTTAGTAAGCTATTAACAATTTTAATATTCCCGTATAAAAAAATATTCTAATTATAGTAAGATTTTCTCGACTAAAATTTTTTATAGAATCTGTGAAAATGTCATACTTATAAAAACTGCACTAATTGGGGATGATAGTCTGATATGCAGACATTTGAAATAATAATCTGCTTTCTGCAAAAATCATATTGAATTTCTACCCACATCTTTGAAATTTATAACTTTGAAACTGTGCTTATTCAACATATGCATTGATCATAAGTGCTGTAATTGAGGGATTACTATATATCCTTGAACATATTTTTTTGTAAACTTAAGTTGCATTTAATTTCCATTTTGATAATGTCAAACATTTATACCACCAGGATGTTACCCCCTGGTGGGGGGTATTCTTGGACCATAACTTTCCTGGACTACCATGGAGATGTACCTAGTTTAATGGTAGCATCCGGGGGAACTGGGTTAGTAATTGAGGAGTATATTAAGGGTCACAATAACCACTTCACCATCTCTCCTATGAAAGCCAATGGCACACCTGTTACCGATACATCTGCTGCGTCAGCATTTGCCTCCACAGGGACTTATGATTTCAAGGGATCCGATATATTTTTGACTGAGTTGTATAGAGTTGACAGTGGAAAGTTGCAGTGGGAATCGGATGGGGGGATAGCAGTGTATGAGCCTCCAAAACTGGAAGTGCAGGATGTGTATATATCGGGAACTGCAGCTTCAGGGCTACTATGTTTGACGTATACAAGTCCAGATGGGATTGAAGCAACTACAGTGCCGTGTGTACCTTATGATGCAGGTTTGAATACATCTATGCAGAAAACTTCAGCTATAGTGAATTTATTTTTTACAAATTTTTACATATAACAAACTAACAAAAAGTTACACCGTGCCAGGTTCATCTTTAGATTTTTGTGTATAATAAATTTGGGATGTAGTGAATTGAATTAGTGGTCTTAATAGATTTATTATGACAGAATCTTTTATTTTGAATTGCATCATTTAGTCGCTATAACATTTTTGAAGTAGAATGTTGCTAGCTATGAGGATTTTTACAAATATAGTCAGACTAATATAGTATACAATTCAGTATACTAGCCACAATTTGAAAGTGTAGTACAGATAAGCTCCTAGAACAATGTTCTAAATCTCTGTACTATATTAAGCCTAATTTTTTGTATTGCCTGAGATGTGTTTTTTACTCAAAGTGATAATTCATTGAATGCATGAAGCTGGTACAAATTTTTTTAGTTTACTTTGTCATTTGAAGTTTCACATTATGCAGATCAGGACAGTTTTCATAGTCTGGGTTGATCTGTATAACTTATAAAGTGCGCAAAATCAGTCTATCTAAGATTGCCATTATTGAATAAAATCAAGCCAAATTCAGCCCTTGCAATTACATACTAGCTTTCATCTATATATCTCCAGATACTGCATGCGTTATTTACTATTTTTTACAGATACTATGGACGGAAGTTTCATTTTTTTTACAAGTATGTGCTTTTTTTATGTTTAGGTGCTGCGGCTCTGAAAGAGGCTATGGAAGCTGGTGGTCTTATTATGGGAGTTAACCCTCCTATTTACATAGACGTAACTTATACCTACACAACAGATCACATTTATCGTGTTTGGATTACAAGTGTATATGGTGATCTGATTCCACTTTCCACAGGACTCAGTTCAATTCTCGACAGTTCTATGATAGCTCTTTCACCCACAGTGCTTACAGTTCAAGATGGTTCAACTGAAGTTCAATCTATAGTTATAAAGGGTGACACCCCTTCTAGTTATGAAGTACAGAGCTTGGAAATCATTGGGGGTACCGGGGGTACTTTTGAACTATATTTAGGTGGGGATTCTGTTACTATTCCCTATTCATCCACTGCTGATGAAGTTGAAGATCTTATTGAAAGTTTGGGTGCTATTAACATGGTCGCAGTGTCAAAAACTAGTCCAGATATTTGGATGGTTACGTTTTTAGACCCTATTAGTGATATTGAAAGAATGACAGTAGACTTTGGTAATTTGACACCCCCAGGAGCAATTTTGCATGTTGTAGAGGTGATGAAGGGGGTTTTCCCCCTATCGGGTACATTTACCCTTAGTTACCGAGGAGAATATACTGAAAATTTGGCTATTGACGCTTCCCAAGATGAGGTCAAATTTGCTCTTACGATGTTAAGTACGGTAACAAGTGTCGAGGTCTCCCGGAAAAGTATCGGCGTTGGTTATGCATGGTGAGTCTATAATTTTTTATTCAACTATTTTAAATATATATGTCTATATGATTTTTTGAAAGTTTTATGTTCTTCACTTGCATTTCTAAAATTTTGAAGTACATAATTATTCTTCAACTTATTGCTATTCTAGAGGCATACTTTGTAACTACAATCTATACTTAAATCTTATTTTGTTTTGTACTTATTTACATTTTTTTTACTATTTATTTGTCTGGTATAGCTTTGAAATTTTTAAATTAGTCATTGCTAGCAATATTTCATTTATTTATTAAACCAAATTTGAAGGTCTGCTGAATCTATTTTCATATACAACGCATATAAATGAATATTTTCACCATTTTTTTCAAATATAATGACAGGTGGGTCACGTTTACGGGCGATCTTGGAAACCTTGAAGCTATTCAAGTACATGCGTGTAATTTCGAAGTCCAGCAAATTGATATTTTAGGAGGATTCCCCACCCCCCTAAAGGGAACATATACCCTCTCCTATAATGGGGAAACAACAGTACCTATTTCACATGATGCATCTTTGGAAGAAGTGAAGTCGGCATTACATGCCTTAGTGTCTGTTGGTCGGGTGGATGTTGGGTACACACAGCTTGCTCTACCAACCCAGTACTATGTCACATTTAGGCATGTACACACTATTGTCATATTTAATATAGCCAAATGTTCAACCGTAGTTCATTACCCATATTCTTTATATTAAAACTAATTCATATGAAACAGTTTTTAAAAAATGGCAACTTTTAATGTGAGCTTCAATTTTTTATTTTAAGTTTGTTAGCACGAATAAAGATATATTCATGATTTTTTAAAAACTTTAATACTTTCTGGCAGTCTCATACTAATAGACAAATTTCTAGCAATAATATCATTGAAATTTGTCACTTATCCAACTTATACATTTGTGGCCATAAAATTATGACCCAAAAACTGGCCATATTCTTTTCAAAAATTCTAAAAAGAGTACTTGAAATCATTTGTCGGCGTAACTTTAAAACGATTACAAAAAAACGCCCTTACTTTCAATTTGTTCAGTTTTTTTGCTGCTTTATCTAATAATTCAAATATTGATATGTTTCGGAATTCTATCTATTTTTTCTTATAAAATTGTGTTTTAATTCTTTCCATTAAACCCTTTTCTTTTGATATTGCAAACATTTTGATTATATGACAGTAATGAGTTATTTCATAGGCTGGTAATAATGCATTAATAAAAAGTAAATTCTGTAATAAGGAATCTATTGTAGCAAGAATATTTATTCAATTTTATTTCATTGAAGGGATGTATTGGGAAATGCTGCATTACTCATCCCCAATTTCAAAGATTTAGAGGGGACTGGGGCTTCAGTGAGCGTTACGGAGGTAAATACAGGGGTTCACCCATCTGTAACAGGTGATAACCCGCAATTCTCAGTACGAGAAGAGGTCGAAGGCCTGCCTAAATATATCGGAGCCTACTCTCCCTTGCATACGGGCTCTTATCAAGTTGCGGTATCTCAATTGATTAAGGGGGGTATTTTTGCTGAGTACTATGACAACCAGTGGCTGATCGGACCTCCTTCAACTGAAAAAATTGAACAAAAGGTGGGTAATAATATATTTTTTAGAGCTTTTGTATTTTAAGTCATATGTTTTTATAGGTGCATATTCTGTATATGAGATGTATTTGATAAGTATGTATGATGTGCCGTATGTTTTGAACTTTTTGTATCAAAGTAGTTGATATACATACATTCACACATCCAGATACAGACCCACATGTGGAGAGGTATATGCAAACTTACTTACATTTGCATGTGGGTGCAAATGTATGTCTAGGTAACGCATCAATAACAATAACTCATGTATACAAATAGTTTCATCATTCTATAGTTTATTATTTTTCTCACTCGAATGGAATTATTCTTCGGTTAACACTTTTATTGCTGCATCTATGTATATATATATATATATACATAGATGTATCATTACTACTTTATTTTGAAAGTTTTCAAGGTGACTTTGATATTTTAATTTTTTAGATTGACTTTGACTGGGGAACTGGACCCATAACGACATACGGACGTGATTATACATCAGCGAGATATCGGGGAAAACTGCTTGTACCCAAAAGTGAAGAATATACGTTACTTTTAAAGGCCGATGATGGTGCTCGCCTTTATATAAATCACAATTTACTCATCAATACTTGGGATAAAAAAACTTCCAGCAATAGTGCTAGTGCCACAATTTTCCTTCATTCCGATACGTACAATGACATTGTTCTAGAATATCGAGAAGAAACGGATACTGCATGGTTATCATTGCACTGGTCCAGTTTCTCCGTAACCCCAAGTGTTATTCCAAGTACAGCTTTCTATTATGGAATCCCAATATCTGAGTCTCCTTGGGAGGTGGAAGTAGTACCGGGGGCTGTTACATACCCCTGGACGGATGCGGAGGGTCCCGGTTTAGTTTTGGCAGTTGCTGGGGAACACGCCTATTTTTATATTCAAGCAAAGGATGCATTAGGGAATAACCTTGTTAGTGCTGCTGAAGGAGGTAATGTTAGTTATTTGTATCAATTCCATTTATGGATTGTGATTATACAGTGAATCCTCTTAAATAGGGCATTAATAACAAATTAAGAAAAATTGTCATCGTTTCAGCTGTGTAGCCTATCAAAATGTTCAGATATAATATCCAACATTAGAAGCTTCATTAACTGTATATTGAATCTGAAATGTCAAACCCGTACTCTGAGTTGAACTGTGAACTGATAACAAAGAGTCTATTTGTATTTTAAATTTGATGACTAGCAACAATGCATGTGGATTGCTCGTCAATAATGGTTAATATTACTCTCTTTTATTTCAATCCAAAATTCATTTGGGCATTTGACCAATATATTGATAAATACAACAGGCAATGGGATTGATTTCTTGATATTCTTAATGGGGCCCGAAAATGTGCAACTTGGGGCAGGCAGTATAGGTGCCCCAGAAGATTTGGGGTACGGGAAGTATAGGATTATGTATACAGTGACAAAGACTGGATCATACTTGTTGTACATACAGACAGCTGCAGGAATGGATATCTACTGTGGTAGGGGGCAGGTATGTATTGAACTTTGCAGTTCTGAATCAATATGTAGTAATAATTGTAAATTTTTATCATTCATGCATACAATATTTTTGATTCAAAAATATTTTTATCTTGCACATACACACATACATAAATATATATAAATGTAAAGTGTACCTTATGAAGCACTTTTATGTATATTCGGTTTTGAAGAAAAGATATAATTAAGACAAAAAAATTAATTGACTTATCTCCACAATTTTATTAATTATATGTGGATAGAGTATGTCATTTCAAATGTAACAAAAACTAAAATATATATTTTGAAAGTAAGATGATACATTGCAGCTAGAAGTCTGGTTTAAAGTAACCTGATTGGGTCCTATTTGATTTACTCACACATATCCAAGAATATGTACAGAAGTTGACCACCGCAATAGTGCACTAATGATGTCTTGTACTGGAGTTTATGTAGGATTTTGATTTTTTTCGTAACATTGCTAAAATCAAATGATTTACTTTGAGATGCTTTTTCAAAAAAATGCACATTGAATTCTTTACTTTTACATTTCTTCATTTAAACCTTTGATTCTATACAGAAATCAAAGTCAAATTTAGCTGGAAAAAAAGGGCAGTATAAGCCTTTTTTCAGCATTTACATGTCCAACACGTCAAATTTTGTGATCTAAACATTTAGATTTTTAGCATAACTTGAAATGTGTAATTTGAAGAATATTAGCATAAATGTTGGTTTCATAACTGCTGTACAGACAATGTTTACAATGAATTACTACATGTCTATTTATATAATTAAACAGTGGGGAACTTATTGATTAATATCCTTTTTAGGATAAAAAGTGCTCACCGTTCAGCATTTCAGTTCTGCCAGGAGCAACAGTGGCAGCAGTATCGGAGGCCCAATCCGATCTCACTGCTTCAATGGATTCCTTAACAGCTGGTATTGCTGGTAGATCAGGTTACTTTAAAGTTGTAACAAGAGATGCATATGGAAATTTCCGAAACAGCGGGGGCGATGAAGTTCGCTCTCTCTTCACCTTGAGTCATCCCCCTTATACTTCCTACCGTGCTGCAATTCAAGACATGGGCAGTGGGGTATACTTTGCAGTGTATACAATTCCATTAGCTGGGACTTACAATGTTACTGTTACCATTAACGGAGAGCAGTGTCTGTTGTGTAGTCCCCCTGTTACTGATTTGTTATCATCAGCTCGTCAATATAACGGTGTTATTCCGTATCAACCTCCAATCGAGTGTACATTAACTTCGTTACTTTATATTACCCATGGGGATTTGCACGACTCATCTTGCACTTCAGTAGGAGACGGTTTGTTATCTGCAGAGGTTGGGATACCCAGTACATTCTCTATTTATGCTAGGGATAATTTTGGGAATTTGAGGGATGGATCCGGAGCTGGAGATGGAGCGTCTGATGTGTTTAAAATTGTGTTACTGGGTCCTGGGGGGTATGAGGTGGTTACATCCACTGCAGTTATGGTACTAGTTCTCCCTGTTTCGCCCCTTGGAACCAGTTTTAGACTGAGTTTTGGTGGGCAGAGTACACATACTATAGGGTATAACCCCAGTCCCGAAGTAATCCAGTCTGCTATTGCTGCTATATTCGATGGAGATCCAATAGTATTGACCACCGTAGTTCACGGAAATGCATCAAACGAGTACATAATTACATTTTTATCTCATCTCTTGGAGTTCTCAGAAGCTCCTCCAATTGTATATGCGGATAACATTTCAGACGATGCACTTATTGTGTTCGATAAACTTGCCACTGGGGGTGTATACCCTGTGAGTTTCATTCTATGGTACAAGGGTATGTACACGGTGACAATTACTGGAGCTATTGGAGGTCAGCCTATTCAGAGTAGCCCCTCTTTCTTGACCGTATTGGGTGGAATCCCATCTCCTTTTACCTCTACGGTTATAAGTACAATAGGTAATGGGCACCCAGCTGGGGAGCAGGTATCGGTAACTGTACAAATAAGAGATAGCGGTGCCAGTGAGGTGCAGTCTATTATACTGTCCACTGAAATTCTTGCGTCAGTTTCGGAAATTCAAGAAGTTTTATTCATCGGAGGGGCAGGAACTTTGGTCAATTTGGTTGTAATTGGAGAAACATTGCCTATTATTATTGGGTTGACAACAGTTAGTTCCTTGCAGGCCAACATTGATTTGTTTACCACTGGTATAGTTCTCACTGGTACAATTGTAACTGGTGGATTGCTTACGTTTACCTTTACAGGGGATGTGGTTGCAGGGGATATTTCGTTGATTCTAACGGACAATATATTAAATGCTGCAGTAACTAGAGTACAACAGGGAGTTACCCCTTTTAGAAAAGAGATTCAGGCATTTAGTTGTATTTTAGGCACTGGTGCATTTGTTATGACCTTCCGTACTTCGAGTATTTCGATTCACGGGAGTTCTAATGTGCCTAGCGATTTAGTGACACTTTTTAGGGGTGCTTCTGCCCCCCTGGTGGTCAGTATTTTTGCTATCGATAACTCTCAACTGTGTACTGGAAATGCAGTATATGTGATTTTTGAAGAAGATATAGGAGATTTGCCAGACATTACGTTTGGCCCTCCATCTGCAGCCACAATTGATACAAATAGAGGTTTACCAGGTAAAAATTTGCTATGAATACCAATCTTCATATACATATTTGACCAGAACCATCTTTTTTTAATTCAGCCAAAAGATTTTTTAGTGATGTGAACAAAGATTCACATAAATATTCATCAAAATAATGTTAAGTGATACAATTTATTTTAGAATTCAATATTTCATATAATCAAGTGCTTAATATGTTTACTAATTTCTGATGAAAAATATTTTGTTCTTGAGTTTTTTTTTTGCTACATGATGGTACACATGAGCTCTAAAGCTTCTTGCAATCATTTTATTAAATGTTATTTTGAATGCAATATGCATATATATCTATGTATTATTTATATTTCAGTTGCCTTAGAATTTTTTGATTATTTTACCAAAATGTTAAAAAATTTCTGTTTGGTCAGGGAGGGCACCTTTCTGGGGACGCTTCACTATATCATTTGATGGTGAAACCACATATGATCTGCCTGCATATGCTACAGCTCTTGAAGTTCAAACTGCTCTTAATACTCTTCCAAATATAGGGGGCGTTACTGTCACATTGAGCTACATAGGGGATATAGAATTATTCCCTACCACCCCTTCTCTCTTCCCAGTATATATAATAAAATTCGACAAAGATTGTTCTGCTGGAGATGGCTACATTAACTGCCCCCCAAATATAGGGGATCTACCCCTTATGACTGTTGATGTTTCGCAGTTAGAGTGGCCGGTCAGTACGTTTGAGCAATCTCCTCGCCCTGTTGCACATGTAATAGAGCTCATAAAAGGCACGTTAGGAAATCCGCGTGACACTGATTCTGACATTTCAAGTGACATTTCAACAGTTGAAGTAGCTCTAATGCTTGATGCAGATGTGAATATTGGGGTAGGAATGACCGAAATTCAGGAAATTTTATGTACTATATCTGACCCTAACCTCTCTGCAAATGCTATAATTACGATCAAATTTGGGATCCTTGTTTCTACTGATATCCCTGTAAATGCAAGTTTGGCTGATGTTCAAAATGCCTTACGAATAATAACAGGAGATGATGGTTTACTGGTGAGTTCGGTGGGGGGGCAACTGGAACTCTGTGCAGTAAATGCTGTACCCATTCAAGTAGAATTTGTCACCTTGTCAGATACCCAGCCATCATTTTCTGGTATTGTTTACCCCTCTTCATGCGCAACCGCTACTTTCACTGAGCTACAAACTGGTATAGATAGTGTGCTGGTCAGAGGTGGGGGAGTTTATGAGGTCCTATTTACCCCAGTCAAATCAGGTCACTATGGGATAACCATATCGGCGGCAGGGGGGTACGTCAGTGCAGATTTTTCTACTGGGTGGACTACCCTGCCTAATGAGGCCAGTGCACCACACTCTTACTTTATCTCAGTGCCATTTGGTGTCCAAGGAACCCCTTTCGATGTCATCATTCAAGCTCTCGATGGACACAATAATGTACTAAATGGACCCGTTAGCGGAAAACTATACATTTCTACTTGTGGACCATATAAGGAAATAGAAGTTTTTGAATTAATGGAAAGCTTTCCGAATACTGATGGCATGTACACTGGAAAAGTAACCTTACAAAATGCTGGGCAGTATACTTTAAGCGTGTTGTACAGAACATCAGGCGGGTTACTGACTACATATTTTTCCGATATAGGGCTGGGGATATCGAATAATCCGATTTTAGTCAACTACGATCACATTGAAATATTTCCGTACCATAAAGTTTCAATTTGCCCCGATGGTTACCCGTGTAATACATCAGCTATTTCCCCACAAGTTTCATTTAATTGGGGGATAGGATCCCCGTTATCAAGTCTGTACAATGTCCCAGCAGACTATTTTAGTGTCATTTGGGAGGGCCATATTTCTGGTCCGATAACAGGAGAAGTTATATTTATAGTAAAATCCACAAATTTTGTACGCCTCACCATAGATGATGCTGTAGTTTTTCATAACTTTGATTCTTTGGAATTCAATTTGAACGTATTCGTCTTAAAAGGAAGTGTTTTTATGACAAAAGACAAGTTACAGAATATAAAACTTGAATTCATTGCTGGGATGGATGAGGCGTCAATATCCCTACTCTGGTCCTATTTTGGGCAGTTGGAGCCTACTTTGGTACCCTCCTCTGCTCTATTTTTTACACGAAATTTAGGTGGTAGTCCCCAGTTTGTGAAGCTTGTTCCTGGCATTATTTCTGCATCTCAAAGTGAAATATTGGGTCCAGCATTTTATGGATGTACTGCGGGTTCTGAATGCATGTTCACAATAATATCACGCGATTCAGCTGGTAATGTTAGGCAAAATTCTGGGGTTGATCCGGGGTGGGTCATTGACGCAGTGGGCATTGAAGATTGGGCATATTCTGGCCGCATTGGAGACTACGAGGGGGTATCGGGGCCCATCCAAGTTGCCTATACAGTCACTCCTGAAAATTGGGTGCCGCTGGGGATGGTTGTATGCTATCGTTGGTTACTGCATTGCGATACTTTGGTGGACTTTAGGGGGTTGGTTTCTAGGGGAGAGACAGTGGTAATTGGAGGCCAGACACTGGAAATTGAAACAAATATAGGCTATAATTTCACGAACGTGCAGATCCCGTTAGCGGAGGCTTATGTAGGTGATGATTCTGTGCCGCTTATGGCATATTTGTCTGGTGTGGGTACTGGTACATTTACTGTGTTGCTATCTCCTTTGGTAAGTACAATTTTCTAGTTAACACAAAAAATTTGAAATTTGCTTCAAGTGAAAATGTTGCATTTATGATTAATTAACCTTCGGATTCATATGTGCATATATATATATATGTTCTTAGAGAATGAAATATTTTATATTCATCAGCCCAGCATATGTTTAAATGCTTATGTACTTGCTTAGAAAATATAGCTTAATCCTCAATTTTAGTTATTTGATTTATGTTAAATATTATATATATATATAGATGATTTATATTTGAACAAAGGAAAAAATGGACTAAACTAAGCAATTGAATGGATTTTACTACTTATTATATACATTGTATTTTCAATTCATAAGAAGTTGAATTTTTTCAGTTTATGTAAGAAATGTATAATGCTTGAACTAACATTTTAAGCTAAAAATACATTTATGGAATAAATATCAAATTGCAGGTGCGCGGAACATACAATATTAGTGTTCAAACTCCAGCGTACAGTACAGTACAGAGAGTTACGACATCTGGAATAAATCTCTCTGGATCATTTTCTTTATGCAAAACCCAACTTCAATGCACCAGCCCAATATCTCACGATGCCAGTTCTGCAGTTGTTCAAACTGCACTTGAACAGCTGTTTTTAAATGAGGTTAATGTTTCTACGAATACTTGTACGAATGCTAGTCTTTCATGTTCCTGGGTCATCACGTTCTCCCTTGAACTAGGTCAAGTTCCAAAATTAAGTATTAGCAGCTTAACAAGCTTGGAGGGAAATGGAGCTGTGTTGGTGGTTGAGGTTTTAGACCCCGGGTCCTCTATGTACCCTCTGAAAAATTCCCCTAATTTGGTTAGAGTGAAACCTGGTGAGCCAGATCCGGCTGAAACAACTGCTTGGGGAAGGGGGCTGTATAGGGGCATTGCAGGAGAAGTAGCACAGTTTGCTATACAAGTGAAAGATGCATTTGGGAATAATAGGTAATTTTGATTTTTCTATACTGTCTAGTCATCAGAGCACCCTCCATTTTTATAGTTCTTTGTTCGAGTTATGGATTATTTGGTTCTATCTGTTAAAATATTTTTATGAATTATCAATACTGAATTGTCCTAGTGAACTACATCTGTACATTAATTACTTATTATTATAGTGTATCAGTAAGTAGTACCTTCCATAACGTGCATTTTGTAGTTGAGTATTTTTTATTCGAATAACTTGACATTTATAGTTTTTATTTGTTCTTATAAAATCAGTTTTTTAGCTTTAAAAATTATCTCTAAGTCAATAAAGATTCTGAGCAATATATTCTAGAATAATTTTGAAAATTTTCAAGTAGTTGGAATACAATACTGGCAAAGGAAATGAAGTTATGGAGATATGACAAAAAATCGTTTGCATACTTCAGTTAAATAACTGAATTGATGCTATCTACAATAGAAAAAGTGTTTAAAGCTTTTTTGTTTTCTGATTGATAACTTTTCATAATGCAGGTTAGAGGAGCAGACAAAATCGTTACTTAGCGTACTTGCTTTTGTTGCGGATACAGATCATGATGATAGTCCACCAATAGTGGCCAATATTAGTTATCAGAGCCATGGGCTGTACAATGTAAATTTCACTCCAACAATTGCTGGGATTCACACTGTCGTAGCCCTAATGAGTACACAAGTCTCTGTGAAGAGTTTTACAATGAACTTTTTGAGCCTTGCAAGTGCAGGAGGATATTATTCTGTAACTGTCAATGACGTTTCAACTAGTTCATTGTCTTGGGATGCCACTGCAGATGCTGTTTCAGAAGCAATATCAAGTCTCTCATGCGGAAGAGTTGAAGTTTCACGAAAAGCATCTTTATCGAATTCAAATATTTTTGAATATTCAATTTCTTTTACTTCTTATGTGGGGGAAATTGCAACCATGACAATAAATCGAGATAATTTGATTGGCCTATCTTTCATGGATGATACTTCAATTTCCACTGTTTTTCCTGGAATGGCTTCTCATATTAAGACCTCCTTATCCCCTATAATTAACGAAAAACAAGTCATTTCAATGGTCGGAATAGGGGGTGCTCCAAGTCCACTTTCAAACATCGGTGAATTTTCACTGAAATTTCGTGGTTATTCAACCAATAGAATTCCGTTTGGCTCGGCTGCTTCAGCTATTAAAACTGCTCTTGAGGATACTGGTATAATTGGAACAGTGTCAGTTACCTCAGTTCCAATATCAATATCCGGTTTGTTTGGTATTGAATATGTCATCGCATTTGAGCCCTTAGCAGGACATGATTTGACACATTGGCTCATTTTAGGAAATCTTCCTAGAATAATAGTTGACGACTCGGGGCTTCTAGTACCTATCGACATTACTGTGTATGAGGAGGGTATGGTAAGTTTGGAGGGGCAAATGTCAGTATCTGGAACTTCACCCTTTAACGTACTGATTTCCCCTTCAGAAGTTTCTGGTGTCCATTCGGTAGCATTTCATCAACCAGGTATGTCAACACTTTTAAAGAAATCAAATTGAACAAATAATTAAATATGATGAAACATGTTCTATACCTTTTTGCGTTTTGTGAAACTGCTAAACTCCCAGGAAAAGTTTTGAAATCCTACATATACACACAGTTTAAGTCAATTTTAGGCATAATAGGTCAGTATGCTCTTTTTGGCCACTATGGCAAGTTGTATTTTTATGAATACATTAGAATTTCAAATGAAAATACCACTAGTTTTTTAATGAGTTCTATTCTGGTTTGTTAATAGATTATCTGATATATCAAGTTATATATCTGTTCATAATGATGTAGACTTGTTTACAACCCAGTTTACAGCAAATGCTGGGATACGCAGTAAAAGATTATGTTCTTAGTAAGGTTCAAGTAAAAGTGTAATTGTGTACCTAAATTTTTGTATTAGCATTGTCTATTTTCATTGAAACTACTTGGTTTTTTCAGCAATTATTATGGAAGGATACAAAGGTTAATTTCTTGCTAGTAGCAATTAATTTTAAATAACTGAACATTTTAACCGTGCACTTAAATTTTTTTTGCCTGGATGTGACCTGATGATTCTTTTTATTGGAGTTCCTGTTATGTATGAATGATCTATTCAGTCAGTTAGTACAACATTGGAGAAGTAATATATTTTTTTAACTTAAAAGGTTGAAATAGTCTGTCATTGGCAAAATAGCATTTCTTATTGCTTGGAAAAGTTTGTTGAATACCTAATTTAGGATATTTGCTGATATTTTAGGTACAATTGATAAAGAAGGGTTAATGAGAGGACAAGAAGGCTTCACATCAAGTTTCACCATTGAATCTTATGATGAATTTCAAAATCGAGTGTATACCGGGCCAGTAGAAGAGGTCCAAATTCTTGAAATATCATCTACCGGTGGTGGTGATTTGGCAGGTTCTTTCACTCTGAAATACAATCAAAATACTGTAGAAGTTTCAATTGGCTCGAGTCTTGTCCAGATCAAAAGTGCTTTAGAATCAGTCAGTGGGATCGGATCTGTAACTGTAACAACTGATTTGGTTAATTTGATTGTATCTGGAACAATAAGTACAACCTACGGATCACCGTCTGTTTTCACAAGTACTGATATGACAACGGAATTTGTTGTGGAGGATTTTATTAGGATATGTGATCCATTAACTGGGCCTGTTTATTCAATAAGTGGGCTTAGTTCTACTGAAATTCAACTCAATGGGGTCTATGATGGACTTTCTCTCCCCACCTGCAATATTTTCAAGGGGACAAAAGCGGCATACCGCTACATTATAAGGTTCGATTCTTCCTTGGGTGATCTACCTGCTATCCTTATGGATTCTTCAAATGTTTTCGATACAGTGGCATTGTCTCCACAAGATGTATATACGTACGTTCACACATGTGATCACTTCTCTTATCAAATTATTTCAGTGAATCCAATGTCAATTGGGGGCCATTTTTTCCTTCAGTATAATGGTTTTGTAACCCCTTTGATTCCATATGATGATGATGGCTCCGTACTGCAAGCGTCACTTTTGAGTTTGGGTGCTAGTGTTACTTTTGCTGTCTCCTCGGTAAGCATAGGTGTAGATGGTACTAGGTCCTGGTCTGTTACGCTAACTAGTACGGGCGATGCCCTTGAAATGTTGATTCCCGAGGAGTATTTAATAGGGGGATCGGGTGCTTTTGTGAATGTGGAAGAGTCCTGTCCGCCTGGCACTGCTGCGGGTACTGTAGGGGCATCATGGCTTGTTGAGATTTTGAATAGTGCAGGAGATTACGTTGACACTGGGAGTGTGGGGTATGATTCGATGGGCACTTATACAGGTATTTACTTGTAATTATGAAAATAAATGTAATTTTATGATAATTTTAGAATGCATGCACATCTTACATATCGGTATATGTTTATGCAGATGTACTCTCTCACAAAAAAAGTAATTTAAATCTTAATATGGTACGCATTTGTGGAATATGATTGTATTGTGCCTTTCTGTAAACATTAAAATATTGTGTGCTCTTAGATGTGGTAGTTGCGTAGATAGCTCCTACACCTAGTGGTAGATCTATCTACATATATCTATACTACTCATAAATATATGCATATATTGTAGCAACAAGTATAAGGTTAATAAAAAATAGGATATATATTTATGTATACATGCCTGATTAAGTAATTTTTTGAGTAACTAAACATTGTTAGCTGATGATATGGAAAATATGTGAAATTAAATTTTACTTAGAATTCAAAATTTCATTATGAACATATTTTAAAATATTTCAGGCATAACATTGATTTTATTTTGCTTTCCTAAGTATTAAACGTACCCAATGCATATGCATGTAGAAATTCAATACTGAGGACACCAGTATTTGATATATTGTTCATCAATGTAGATGTAGTTCATATGAATATCTCATATAGTTTTACAAATATTTTACATATCAAATGGATATATATATATATATATTCAATTTTTAGCTATACAAATATTTGAGATATTACTTATGACGGTAAATAAACTTCCTGAACTTCCTACGAATTCCTAGGTACATACATGACCCCAAGGGTTGATACCCATCCATATAATCTAGTAATTTCAAAAGCCATCGGTTTCGGCCTTCTCGGCTCATACTGGAATAACCGTTGGGCATACGGAGATTCAGTATTCAGTCGAGTAGACCCACAAATCGAATTTACTTGGTCTGCATCCGAAACCTTGACCACAACTGGAATGGATTATATATCAATACAGTGGACTGGGTGGGTCCAACCAACATTCAGTGAAAATTTCAATTTTGTTTTACACGTTAATGATGGTGCTAGAATGTGGTTTGATGGTGCACTTCTATTTGATAATTTTGAAAATGACATGGGGGATGCCTGCAATGGTGAATATTCAGTATTTTCAGGGGAAACCACCCGGCTTGTTGTAGATCGTCTCTATAGCGTTAAAGTAGAGTTTCGAGAAAATAAGGCATCGGCACTGGCTAAATTATACTGGTACAGTCCATCTCAGCTGTTAGAAATTGTTCCCACATATCGATTATTTCACTCTGCAGTTCAAATTCCAGGTTCTCCTTTTTCAATTTTTCCCTTTGCTCGAAAACCCTCTGCCCCCCAGATGCTCAACTTGACTATTGCTGCCTATGACCAGCTACAAGTGGAATACTTTCCACCTAGTAATGATGGTGGGGACAATATCACTGAATTCATGATTGAGTTTTGGCCTGCTACATTAGGGAGTTACGGTATTGCTGAGGTTCAAGAAATTCGAATGAAGCTGTCAGCTGACGGTGGATCTTGGAAAATTTCAGGCCCCAATAGCTTATTCGCTTTTTATCCTCGTCCATTGAGCCACAACGCTCTGGCCTGGGAAGTGAAATACGCCCTGGAATGTACAGATGGCATTCGTGAAGTAGAGGTAACCTACATGGAAACGATCACAGAACGTGTATATACAATCACATTTACAACAGAACAGGGTGATTTGAACTTAATCAATGTTGATTCTTCTCTATTAACTGCTTCAGATGGAAGTACATCTCTTGTTTCTGCATCTGAAATCATACCTGGCGTTTCTGGAGTTGTACAGTCAATGCAAGTGACATTGCTGTCCAACACAATACAAAATTTAGTTCAGTCTTCAAGTATTTTAGAGGGATTTTCAGTCCGTGTGTCGGCCAAAAACTCAGCTGGATATGGACCTCCATGCCTTGCAAAAACATTAAAGCCAATGGCTGTACCTAGTACTCCAACAAAAACTGAACTTTTACTCGTCCCAGGGTCCTCCACAAGTCTACACGTCTACTGGTCAGCCCCATTATATGACTACAGCTCCACTATTACCTCATACATTATTGAGTGGTCTCAAACTTCAAAATTTTCTAACCCAACATCTCATGTGGATATAGAAATTAACTTCAAATCGTTGCATCGGATTGATGCATGGGAGTACATAATAAAGGATTTAAGCCCTGGAATCCCTATATTTGTTCGAGTTTCTGCAATCAATGCAATGGGAAAAGGTCCCTATTTGCCTACTCTCCCAACTTTTCTTGCCCCAATTTCAGCCCCAGACCAGCTTGCTGGGGGCGGAGTCACATTAGCTACGATCCCACTATCGGATGCTGTATCTGTGGCGGATTCTAGTACTAGTTTGTTGGTTCAATTTACTGCCCCGCGGAATAATCATGGAGCGCCTGTCATTGACTATCTTATAGAATGGTGGCGTGCTACTGAAGCGCACAGATATGCTATCCAAGTTATTTACAGTAATGGAGCTTTTTATGGAGTATTTCGGTTAACATTTGGAGGGTCTGTTACGTGTTATTTGACATTTGATTCCCAAGAAAGTGAGATGGAAATTGCATTAGAAAGCCTTCCATTGATTCGAGATGTGTCTGTTACGGCAACAAATGCTGGAATTGAGGGGTATAACTGGGCCATCACTTTTCTATCAGATGCGCCAAATGAGCTTATTAGTGTACATTCTACTGAGCTATTGGGTATGATGGGGATACCCGTAGTTCCGACCATTGGGGGCTCATTAGACTGGGGTTCTCCAGGACAAATTGGATTTTTAGTAGTTACCATTTCACAATCTGATATTGATTTGGCAAGTCCTTCTGGTGGCTTAATCATGCTTCCTGTGTCAGGAACATCTGATAATATAGCCCTCCTTGCTGAATTGTTCTGGATAGATTTATTCAGTAATGACTATAGAATTGAATCGGTTAATATTTTAACAACAACTACAGCTGTTTTGACTTTAGAGGAGCCCTACACGGGTGGGCCAATAGTGTCCCAAAATTGCGCTTTTGGTGCCACAGTAAAGGGAAAGATCCCCCCTTCGTACTCTATTACTACTTTAGACCCCTCAGCGGTGAAAGATGGGTATGTTCTGACCTTGTTGTTGGCAGGAGAACCTTATGCTGTGCGAGTTAGTGCTCGTAATTTAGCTGGACTTTCGGCCCCTCAAATATCTATTCCAGTATTTTTGGCGCCCCCTAAACAGGCCCCAGGAGCTCCTCGTAGTTCCTTAGTTTTTTCTGCTGGTGCTACTAGTCTGCGTGTTGTTTGGAATGCCCCTGATTCAGATGGAGGAGCTTCTATTACAAAGTAAGTTTTGGAATTTTTGCTTCTATTTACACCTTCAAAAATATTTTTTTCCAAAATACTCACCAATATTTTGAAAAAGTTTGCTGACAATGTAATAATGATCAAAATTGATGGCATAACTCTAAGTGCCAAAATTTATGGTCACTTATAGCTGTTACTAATTTTAACTCAGTATTTAAATTTCACAATATGGACCAATTGTATTGCCCATGATATACGTATATGTAGTATCATCTTTTTTGGGTTTAAATGATAGATATAAAATTGAATGGGATACCAAGTCAAGTTTTAGTTCGAACAATGATGGAGGTGCAGTTGGTTCTCATCAAATGGCTATTTATTCAGCTGACGCATGCATAAATTCATTCTGTGAGTACACAATAAATTCTTTGGTGAAAGGTACTTCCTACTTCATCCGAATCTTTTCATACAATGCTTATGGCTTCAGTGCAAAATCGGCATCTACAAACCCAGTTTCAGAAGTGCCGTGTACCCAGCCTGATTCCCCTGGAAAAGTGTATGTGGCATTGAATACTTCCACATCGCTAACAGTTGATTTCGATGCTTCCCCAGATGATGGCGGACGACGAATATTAAACTATAAAATTGAATGGGATTCATTGGGCCTTGAAAGATTCTACTCAGGGGGGTCGTCAGCCGATTTACACTATGGAGATTTGGATATACAGTCAATTACTGTGGTAGCAACTACAAATTCACTGGGGGGAGGATTTTATATATCGTGTGGAGGGTACTCCACTGGTTTAATACTAGTATCAGCTTATGCTGATGAGTTTAAGGAGGCCCTGTGGAAACTGCCTGCATTCGGGAAGGTTGATGTACACCGTCGAGCCCCATTGGCACCGGGATATGGGTATTCATGGATAATTTCAAGACCAGTCCATGCATGCGCAGAAAATGGAATTTTGGGCCAATGTGAAGCCATCAAGGTTTCCTCGGATATAACAGCACTGCCCGATTATTTTGCTTCAACATCATTAGGGGGATCTTTAACTGGAGTAGGTGCCTCGGTGACAGCAAGTAGAATATCTCAGGGGTACATGGGCTTTGACCAGCAAGTAGTGACTCTACAAACTTCTTCTGGGGGGCTTGGGGGACATTTCAGCTTATCTTTGAATGGAAAAGGAACTCCTCCTATTTCTATTGGTTCTTCTTTAGGTGCAATCAAAGATTTTATTCAAGATTTGGTAGGATATGGTGTACAGGTTTCTCGTGAAACTAGAATAATTGACTCTGATGGAAGTTTTAGTATGCTAATTCTTACTATCGCCTTTACGGAAATGGTTGGCCCGGCTGAGTTGCTTATGCTAGACACTTCTAGAATTTTGCTATTAGACTCTACAGCTATACTTCAGAATGCATCTGTGACTAAATCAGTTGCAGGTTCTGCTCCCTTGATGGGTTCTGTCTTGTATGGCTCGACCATAGTGGATGCTCCCCAAAAAGTCCATATAAAGGGCCTTATCCCTGGGGAAAGGTACCATGTTAGGGTAGCTGCATATAATGCTGTGGGGAATATGTATGGACCATCAAAAGTTGCCAAACCCTTGGTTATTGTGCCATCTACCTTAACTGCCCCCCCTGGAACTGTGGAGGTTTCTGCAGGGTCATCAACCTCATTGAGGGTGTCATGGACCGGGCCAATTGACAATGGAGGCTCGCCGGTATTGAAGTATATGGTTGAATGGGATGGGGCTAAAGGAGCTTCGGAGGTACAGATGATTACACAGACTGGAGG
Source organism: Vaucheria bursata (assembly GCA_032358265.1). NCBI lineage: Eukaryota > Xanthophyceae > Vaucheriales > Vaucheriaceae > Vaucheria > Vaucheria bursata. Next base: position 137,851 of record JAULBW010003316.1, on the reverse strand, counting down.
GGCCATGGGGACGTTTAAGCTTAGATTAGGAAGTTTTACTTCTGCATCTATTCCTCATAATGTTGATGAAATCAGGCAAGTTATATTTTCTCAATTTACATATGATATTTTCTTATGTTTTAACTAAAATTATGCATAATATTTAATCCTAAATGATGAATTTGCAAAAAAAATCCTTTGTATGAATCTCTTCATTATTTCAAGTCTACCAGGATATGATAGGCAGAATATTAAATAACATAATTTTTTATATGAACACTCCATACTACTTTTATTTTTATTGGCACATCAGAAAAGTATTGATTCATATATTTTCATAGCCCCAAATATCAAAAGCTTATTTATTCCCAATGAAGTTTATATTTGTTATGTTGGACATAGTGGTCATTTCTGTAGTCAGTGCCATGTCTAATTAAGGAAAAAAATTGTTATACTTTGCAAAGATACACTTATATACAAATATATTAAGTATTTTCAGTTAGTTCCGATTTCCAGGTATCCACAAAAAAACTTATTTTCAATTTAATTAACCTAATATAAGAAATTAGAGTTCAGTATGTGATCATTTCAGTATAAGTATACGTGTCTTTTGTGAGGAGAGTTTAGATCTGTTTCTGCCTTTTCAATCTTTATAGCCAAGGTTTGTCATGTACATATTCATAAAAAAAATATGTTTTGGGTATGATAATAGGATGACATCAATTTTGAATGCTCTGCCGAATATTGGCTCAGTCGCAGTTACACGAGAAATTCTTCCAGATGTACAAGGCTTTTCATGGCTTGTCACTTTCTTGAACAACATTGGAGATATGCCCCCATTTGAACCCCTTTATACTGGGCTTCGGGGGGCTGATAATCGCAAAGTAACCGTGACTACTATAGTCCAAGGGACTAACCCTCCATTTAACCAGGGTACTGTGGGTATTCATATTGCCCCCCTGGGAAGAGCTGAGATTACCCCTCTGCCTGAAATTCAGATGATTACAGTTGAATCTGACGCATCAGATTTTTATGGTGGCTTCTTTGTTAGCTTTGGAGCAACATCTTCAATAGCATATGTAGATATATCTGCAGATTCTGACAATGTTCGGGCTGCTCTTGAATCGTTGCCCACTATGCCAGCACTCGGGATTTTCGACGTTTCTACTAAAAGCACAACAAATGGGCAAACTTGGACTATCACATTTTCATCGAGTCTAGGAGCACTCCCCCTTATATTAGTGAACACGTTGAATTTGGGGTTACGGTTAGAAGTTGCCTGTGCAGGAACATTAGGAGGTACTGCCACCCGGGTATACGTAACTCGGGTTCAAAAGGGGCATTTGCCGATGTCATATACCACTAGTTCAGCCTCATTGACTTCTGGTAATCAGTACTACATGCGAGTTTCCGCCTATACAGTGAATGGCTGGGGCCCCTATACTACTGGATTAATGGGGGTATACACTACCCCTCAGCCTCCTTCCCCCCCTAGAGAGGTTGTATCTTATGTGTACAGTTCTACTTCCATTTTTGTAGCCTGGATGGCTCCACTGTTTAATGGAGGCTCAAATGTATCCAGTTATTCGGTTCAGTGGTCCACTGATGGGTCATTTGGTACCTACACCAGCGAATCATTAGTCAGTGCACAAAACACAACCTTTATTATATCAACAGGTCTTGTAATCGGGTCTGTTTACTTTGTTCGGGTATCTGCTTTGAATAGTGTGGGATTTAGCGAACCTACGTTATCAATTGCTGACGGCATGGAAGAAATGCAAGTGTTGAAGATTGATACAACTTCCGGGGACCTGTCATGTATTCAGAGTTTAACCTCAAACTCGGGTGCAGAAATGACGTTAGAAGTTGTGGATCCGGTGACTTCCCAGTCTAAAGTTTCTGTACCACTGAGTTTCATTGCAACTGCCAACCAGGTGTGAATTAAATTTTCATGCACATTGCAAATATTTATGTGGATTTAGACATAATTATTATTAGTATGTTAAGTCTATGTAAGCTTTAGTTATTGGTATTAGCTAGTGCAATTCATGCTTTGACTAGTGATAGTAATATCAGTGTCACTCAACTTACAACACTCTCACATCTTCATAAAAGCCATGGTAATTTGAGATGAAAATGAGGTAGTAATATGTATTTCAGTCTTATATTTTAAAAATGTTAGCATCAAGTTTTAACTTTAGATAATCTCCAGTAAAAACTGGATATGGCAAAACTGTTACATGCACCGAATATATATATATATGTATAACCTGAAATTTATTATATCTATAAATTGAAAGTTAAGATCGACAAAAGATAGCTTTTTAATTTATCCATTATGATTAAAATTTAGTTATATGCAAAAATTCTTTATGAGTGAAAATTTATTAAAAAGGAAAATTTGCTATAAGTGAATCTTATGTGAATTTTTTATATCCAAAGTTACTATATTCTATATTTTTTTTCTTTGATCCATTCAAAACATCTTTTTTGTAATGATTTATAATATTATAATTTTCATGCAGATGGCAGATGCACTATCTATCCTTTCCATAGCTGGTACTGTAATTGTAACGCGAGAAGACCACTCTTCTTTTGACTCATATGACACTTCAAGCATACAAACAAACATACTTAGTGCTCGATATGTCATTCAATTTTTTGGAAAAAAAACTTTGGATTTTCCGCCAATAGTAGTAACCCGAATAGATTCGATTACATGCGATACTACCACCTTAAGTGTCGATACACTGGTTGAAGGAGGGGGAGTTCCTGGGGGGCTGAAAATGTGGGGCAAGGCACCCCCTAAGGTGGCCAATCTCAATGCATATCCAGTATCTTCTACTAGTATTGGCGTATACTGGGAGAATAATGGGGCAGATAAATATTTGGTTGAATGGGACACTTGGCCATCTTTTGAGAATGCTGTAGTAAGTGAAAGATATGGGAAAATACTTAGCCATGCACCAAAGCACATCATGCATACAAACTGCAATATATTTGAATGTGTTGATGCCATATTTAAGAAAGTTCTTTTTATGCAAAGTTTTATGTTTAATAATCTAATTGCATGCTAATTAAGCTATATTGCATGATTTACTTTTACATTTATTGGATAAATGGAAAGCACTCATAATCATTTTCTGAATAAAATATGTTGAATTTGCACTTAAATCAAAACTTAGTAGACACTTTTTCTTATGAACAATAGATTAAAATTTACTCCTAAGTTTTCTAGCACTAATCCTTAATATATTTTTTGGAAATGTTAAGCTAAAGTTTTACAATATGAAAAAACTGAATGTGCCATTCAAAATAGGTTAGAAAAGATAATGTTGCCTTTAGAATCATTTTGTACTTCTGAGTTTATCAGAGACTGCTTAAAATTTGTGGAAAAAAGCTCATAATCAATTAACTCATTTGATTTCTATGCAGGTTGGCTATGTTTCACACCTAGTTGCAGCTTCAAATTCTGAAGTGGTCACATCCACCAAGTACCTAATTCAAGGTCTTACTCAAGGTTTTACTTACTATATTCGAATAAAAGCCCATTCAACTTTTGGCTATGGCCATTATACAACATTTGGGTACCCCGTAGTACCCGGGGTACAAATACCTGGTCCCCCTAGTTTTATCAATGTGACCCCCTCTATTTCTCCAATGGTACCAGATAAGTTAATAGTGTCATGGAACTCTCCAGTTGCGGATTGTACGACTGGCCAGTTTACTACTGGTGTAGATCCAGTTGGCCTGATTACTCACTATCGAATACAGACTTCTGCTTCAAATGAGTTTTCAGCTGTGTTAACATCCAACGATGTCCCAAGGTAATGATTACCTCCAGTTTTACACTTATTATTTGAACTATAGCATAGTTGAGTCTATAGATTTCAAATTTTATGAATATGTAGTTAAGGCGAGAAGTTGATATATTATTTTGTGTAAAAAATATTATATATAAGCCAGTAGGCACGACTAACATACCAGTAAGTGAAAATGTAGGCAATGCTGGTAAAGAAGTAGGAGCTAGTGTAGTTGCCTATAATGTATCGATAGGTGAAATAGTAGAGACATGTAGATATTATTTAAATGCAAGCAGGAAAAACTATACTCACATATATATACTTATATTGAAAAGTAGTCTGTAAATGAGTTTACATATGCAAATTTATGCCTTTTTTTATGCATAATACAATTACTATATTATTCATTATTTTGTGGAAGCAATCACTTTCTAGGTTGTATCTCATATTTTAATTTAACTTAATGTAGATCTGCTGTTATTTGTATAAGATCAGTTAAATTTTTTATACCATAAAGTATGCACTGTTTTAATGGACAGCACTTAAATTATGACAGATCATGCATTATTTCTCAATTTTATCATGTAATTTTATTTACAGTTTGAGCGATTGCACTGCTGGCTGCACATTTCCTCTTGGCTCCGAAGTTCAAATCATCGAGGTATATTCGTTGTATGGAAGTACCATATTAGCTGGGGAGTATCAGCTCTCAATTCCCGGGTATTCTGGAATATCTGGGTGCATTTCTTTTGATTCCCCAGCTGCAACTTTACAAGGGGAATTGATGCTGTTAACAGGACTGGTTGACCCCTTGGTAGGTAACATTTTGGTGGAGCGAGAGACCCTCTCATCTCCAGGCACAGGGTTCAGGTACCATATTACTTTTGTTGGTATAAAGGGAGATTTAGCCCAGCTAATTTTAGATGAAGCTCCTGCTGGATGCCTTGCATGGGTAGAAACAGGTACGAATCATGGTAAGTTTTATAAATAACTGCAAAATTTGTCATTTTACAGTTTTTAAATGATTTCATCAGAATCATTTAGAATATTTAGAAGCTTTGAAAAGCCTTTAGCAATTAGTTGTTCAATGAATATAAGCCTTTTTTCTGTTCTAAATGTAAAAAAAGATTTATAATTTATTTTTCAAATTTTAAATGGAACTTGATAAAGCTGCACTTCAACATTTCTCATATATTATTTAAAAGCAACATTCGAAAAATTTTTTGTTTGCAAATATAATTTCTAAGTGATATTCAAATAATCCTTATGCGCGAATATTATTTTTTAGTAATAACTACCAAATTTTATGTTCAAATATTAGTTCTAAGTAACAGTGTTGGGAAAATATGAAAATCACTAGAGTGTAATTTGCCCTTGTGTAAACGTTGGAAATATGACTAGATTTTGAAATTGAAAATCAACTTTAGGATACCACCAAGTTGTCGCATACACTTCAACTCATGGAGGTCAGCTTATCCCCGGGACACCCTACTATGTCCGGATAGCAGCAATACGGGAAGTTGGGGTAGGCAACTATAGGCCATTTAGTAACCCGATCAGTCCAAAATCCCCCCCGGAACCCCCATATGCAGCCACTGTGTACGCTGATATTTACTCCGATTCCATACTTCACGTGGCTTGGGTACCCCCTGTGAATCTAAATGGGGGCCAAGTAAATCGGTATAGCATTGAGTATACGATTGATACGGATGTACTATGGTTGAGTTCTACTAGTCTTTTTGCAATTACTTCTCCGATTGAGATTGATGTTTCGATGCTTGGCTTATGTAGTGTTATTAAAGTGCGGATATTTTCAGTTGACGATTCTCAGGTAAAATCGATAATAGTATACATAAATATATATGATGAATATTTGAATATATTGAGGCATACTACTACATTCATTCCTATGTATATTTCTTGCATATCTACAGAAGTTATTGTCATGCATGAAAACATGCATGCGTTAAAAAATTGTATACATATTTTTTATAAATTCTGAGATATGCATACTAATAGGGAATTTTTATTGATACATTAATGCATATGATGGTGTACTAGTACCAGCTCAATTATTAGAGACCCATTTTCGTTTCTGCTGCATCATCTTAAAATAAAAGTTTAATATCCACATATTTCATAGAAAACTGAATCTTTTGATAAAACCTGGTTTTTTTAAATCAGAATTAATAGTATTAATTTGACCCATGCTATGACTTACAGGGGGCATCATTGTTTGCAATCGATGCCCAACCTGTTTGCCCTGCTGGCGTGACTGGTTGCTCTGAAGTTTTACTGGCTACGGGTATCATCGCTCGCCGATTACCCCTAATACCTGCCCTTGAAGTTCCTAGAGTTCTCGGGTCAGATAATATGTTTACCCATGATAGTTTACTGGTTAGCTTTGCAGGAGATACCTTGGATGTTTTGAATACTTGCTCTGCAGCGCAATTAACAAAATGGATGGTAAAAATACTGTGACTATGATTGATTTATGAAAAAATTTATAATTCTGAAACTGCACTGAGTTATTTTCAATGTAACTGAACTTATTATTCTAAAGAACTGTTTTGTCCAGTTTTTCATTCAGCATACAATAATTTTATGCTTAAACAATACTTTTGAATAAAAGCTGTTGACCCAAATAAGCGGTTGCATTACGTATATTATACTAATGTGGCATTTCTTTAGAATTTATTTAGAAACATTACAGGTGTCTTCCACAAAAAAAAAATTATGCTTATTTTTTACTTTTTCTTGATTATAAACATTTATACATCTATTATGGTATTTAGCTAAACAGTTGCAATAATTTGAGTTATTTATGTACTATGAGTAGCTCATTGATGCGTATCAAACTATTGCCATTTTGTAGGTGGAATGGAATACCTCCCCCACATTTTTTCCCCTTCAGGGAGTTCAGGTTGTCACCGATATGACTGGTTCGGGGGAGGCTGAATACCTCATATCCGGATTAACTATGGGACAGTTGTATTACATAAGGGTTTCTGCATCAAATACCCTAGGGTATGGGCCCATCAGTACTATATCAGAGGGTACTCCCATAGCCCCCTGTGACCCTCCCTCTCTCCCCGCAATTATTTTTCAACTAGACAAAAGTAAATATTCTACTGAAGTTATAGGACGAGCATTAGGGATTAGTTGGACCCTGCCTTCAGTAAATTTAAGCCTAACCGACTACTATGGAAGTGGAGGATCCCGTGTGTTGAGTTATTTGATTGAGGGCTCTGTTGTTTCATTTTCAGATTTCATTTTGACAGTTCAGCATATTTCTCTTGTTTGCTCCTCAACGGGTGTCCTATCTGGCACTTTACGCCTCGAATTTGACACATTGATATCTAGTGCTATGGTAAAAGGAAATTTTAAGACCTACTCATTTGATGTAAACAGTCCAGTATCAGCTGTTGAATTTGCATTGGAAACTCTTGAGAATATTGGGTCAGTTACAGTTACCGGTACAACAGGGGATTGGTACATCACTTTTACTTCGGAAATGGGACCTCTATCTGAATTAGTGGTTGATGATAGCAATATACTATGCAGTTTTGGAACTCTTTCTACCAGTGTCTCAACCACTGTGCCAGGGGTAATTCCTACTGGAGCAGCATATTCGACCACTGAAATAGCCCCGTCGAATGAAAATAAAGCTATTTTGGGGGATTTGATATCAGGACTTGTATATTTTGCTCGAATATCAGCAAAAACTGTTCTAGGATTTGGAGCAAGAAGGCTTTTCTTGCCCCAAGGTAGTGGAGCAGAGCCTAATGGGGGTATGCGGATACCTTATCAACCGCCTGATCAACCTATAAATTTCTTTTACCCAGGGGGTAGCCCGACATCTACTTTATGTGGCTACTCATCAATATTGCTGTCTTACGGGGCACCACTGTATGATGGTGGGGATCGACTTGGTTCATTTATTATTGAATGGGATACAAGCTCAAGATTTAATTCGGGAATTTTAGGTACCCCCCTTGGGGCTGAAAGAGTGGATTCCACCCTGATGCTATGCTCAAACTGCGTGCTATCCTATGTTCTTGCCTCACAGACAATTATTTTAGATGGATCTACAGACTTCTTTGGTCAAATTGAATCCGGTCAGCAAATATTAATTGGTGGTCTTTATGCATTTACAGTTGATTATATTCGGATGACCAATACAAATATTTACGTGATTAGTGATCACAATGTTCTCAGTGATTTGATATTTTTTGGAGGTGACTCTTTAGAGTTATATGGGGGGACATATCTGCTTCAAGATTTGATTCCTGGGGTCCCGCACCATATTAGAGTGTTTGCGGTAAACCAAGAACGAGGAAGTGGCCAACCTGCCATATTACCCCCTATTGTCCCAGTCTACCCTCCAATAGCAGAGTGTCAAGTTATACTCTCTCTAGCTGGTGTCAATGCTCTGCATGCCTCATGGCCAGTACCAAACGCATATGGTGATACTATTGATTACTATAATCTAGAAATCTATACCTCATCTCCCATCATTTCAATAACCGGTTCTTCATTTGGAATTCGAGATGTTCAAACTATATTCGTAAGCCCAGCTATTACCCCAGAAGCAAGGGCGCAGTCTACTTTCATGCTATCCTTTGGAGACCTAGAAATCAAGTTACCAGGTACTGTATCAGTGGAGAATGGAAGCTCAATTATATATACTACCCACGATTGGACGGGAATATTGAGAAGAGGAGATCTCATGAAAATCGAAGGAGAAATTTATGCAGTTCATAGTTTCGGATTATTTACTGGAAATACCGTTACCTTAGCTGACCCCAGTGTTATTGCATCACCACAGGGTTTCGGATCCATTTTGAAGCCCTTCATGGGTCTTACAAGTTATAATGCTTATAGCTACTATACCCCTACAACTATACCTTTAACTCCAGTTTCTACTGCAGAGGAAGTCCAAATTGCATTATCTGAACTTCCTTCCATAGGAACTGTAACTGTAACCCGAGATGGCTTGGAAGTTATTGGGTATACGTGGAGTGTCACTTTCACTAACAACCTTTCTCCTGTAACTAGTATATTATATGCTAATGGTCGGCATTTAGGAGATGGGGCGCATATCAATGTTTCAGTTTTATATTCTGGAGTACCACCGGATAACTATAAGGTAATGAATGTTGAGGCCGCCACGTATAGCCCAGAAGTGGGATTTTTAATCCCCCAGCTATCTGTAGGGGTTGAATATTTTGTATCTGTGACTGCAGTTGGAAGAATATCTGGTATTGGGCATATGAGCACTAGTGGACCTGAAAGCCCCAAAGCTCCCCCTGGGGAGCTCTCTTCTGTGCTATTGCAGAGCTGGGATGCTACTACACTGAGAGCAACATGGGAACAGCAGGCTGAATCTAATGGATCTCCCATAATTTCGTATACAATTGAATGGGATACTTCATCAAGTTTTTCAAATGCAAAACAGCTGGATTTGCTTATTCAAGATTCTAATGCTATACAGGCAATTCGATCTGACACGTGGCAAGCTGGCTGGGATCCATCTGCAACATTTACCCTCAGTCTTCTTGATTATGGAGGGGGATATACGTCCCCTCTAGGAGGTTATGCGCCAAACGGATACCTCACATACTTATCTGCTGTTAGTGGATCCAGTACTGTAATTCGAGTTCCTCCCTCATTAGTTGGTGGATATGGAGATTCTAATCTAAGTGATAGTGCCCCCCGGGGTACAATGATAATGATATCTGGGCAGTATTTTCGAGTTTGCTTGAACCCTTCATTTGTTCATACAGTCGATATACTTACGCTCTGTGAGCCAGCTGATCCGTATATGCTGAAGGCATTTTTGGGGATCCCCTTCTCTCCTTATTTGTCTGCTTTTGTCTTAGATACTTTTGCGGGAACTGCCATTACTCCCAGTTTTGGAGATAGTATTATTTATACTTCTTTGGATCTGACGAGTAGGTTAGAAGGCGGTGACTATATACGGTTAGGCCACCCAGTGGATGGTTCTGTATTTCGAGTATGCAGCAATTCTATTGTGATGGCAAATAGCTTTGAAATATGTGATTTTAATGATGTTAATCTTCCCGTGTCTTTGCTCTCAAATGACCTTTCAAGTTCAGTTCAAACGGTTGCGCTTCTCTCTATAAATTTGGATACAAACTTTGCAAACTACAAGGAAACTGGGTTCCGTATCAGTTTTAATTCAAAATATTCAGTAGACTGCTTTGTAATTGGAGAAAAAAGCTTTTCTGCTGAAGTGATGGAATTAATGATCGAGTCACTTTGGGAAATTGATAATGTCACAGTGTCTCTCTCAACAGTACTGGATGGCGGGGGACTTGGTGTTAATCAATATGATTATTCTATCACCTTCACAGGTAAACTGATATTTTTGTTGAATAAAGTGATATTTATCAATTTACTATAAACTTTCTTAGAGCTTATCTGCTGATGATGATCATGTATGTTTTTTAATAAAGCTTCATTTGAATTTTCTGGCAATGACAATTTTTCTGCTGAAATCATTTCACTTTTAAAGTTCTCTACTTCTTAACTTGTTCTGGATCATTTCCTACATTTTGAAATTTTTTTTAAAAATCTCAAAATTTTAAATTCATTTATTGATAATTACTTGTGTTCACCTTATTTGTAGGGGATCAAGTAACAGGCCAACAGCCAGCAATTCAAATAACGGACATCGGAATAAATGGGTGCTCTGCTGGAAACCCTAGTTCTCTCACATTCCTGGGTATTATAACCCAAGATAGCTCAATTCCAATATATCTTGTTGAAAAAACCTCTGATTTAAAGTATGATGCAAGTTGCAAAGATGTTAAGTATGCACTTGAAGAACTTACAAGTACATGTTTTATTGATTGTACCCGATCTATCCGAAATAATGGGTTTGAATGGCTTGTTACTTTCAAGGACGCTTCTGGGGATATTTCAAGAGCAGTATCACCCTTAGTTCCTCTTCGATCTAATCAACTTCTGCTTAAAAATATAGCCTCCTATGTTGAATCTACTCTTGAAATTGTATCGATTGTGCAGGTTGATATTTCAACTCCTTTGACAGGGGTGCCGTATTATGTCCGTGCCTTTGCGAGTAATGTGGTTGGCCCAGGATACCCCACGTATTCAAGACCTACCTCACTTCAACCCTCTGTTCAAGCCCCAAGTACCCCCCGGTTTGTTGTGGTTACATCAATGTCAGACCAAGAACTACTGATTCAGTGGGAGGAGCCACTGCATTCAGGTGGTGCGCCAGTTACCCAGTATGTAGTAGATTGGGATATCTCAGTAAATTTTGAAAGTAGTTCTAATGGATGTGCTATTGGTTCAGTTACAGTTCCGGCAAGTTCTACGGGAACGATGGATGTGCAGTCACTGATTTTATCTGCCCCGAGTGGAAAATTTCTTACTGGTTCATTTAGTTTAGTGTTCTATGGACAGAAAACTTTAGAATTATATCCTTCTGCCTCAGCCAGTGAATTGGAATTTGCATTGGAAAGCTTGTGTACAGTTCGTGATGTTTCGGTTACAAGGTTTTACCATGGAGAAAGTGGCGGTAATGCACAGTGGCTTATAACCTTCATAGATACCGTGGTAGATGGGTCATTGGTATACGGAGGATACTCTAAAGACTACAATGTAGCAGATCAAAAGGGTCATATGCTATCTGTGATAGTAGACCACCTTGCTGCATGCGACTCGTTATTATTTATAAACTGTACACCAGTTGGGGGTAGCTTAGCAACCGTGGGGTCCAAACAAGAAGTTCAGTTACTCGACTGTAGCCTTGGTAGTAGCTCATTGGGCTTCTATATTACACACATGGGCCTACTAACAGCACTGATATCCCCGACTGCTACACTTCTGGAGGTACGAGAAGCTATATGGGATATAGCCGGAAATGTAGAAGTATCGATTCCCAGCGGTGGAAGTTCCCTGACATGCGGTACTGGAATTTATGATCCAATAATGTTTACATTCCAGAACTCAATAGGCGATGTACCTATGCTTGCATCATCAGATACTGGTGCAGTATTTTATGAGATTGTTAAAGGACGAGCTCAAATTTCTATTGGTAAAAAGAAGTTTTCAGATGTTATTTCAACTTATCATGCTGGACTTTTTCTCCCTGGGCCTTGGTATATCCGTATTACTGCATATAATGAATTTGGTTTTAGTACTGGATCTATTTCAGATGCACCTATCCTAGCCTCAGTCACTGTATCTCAGCCCCCTGCAAATCTAAGCATTGCAACAAGTTCTCAACTAGATTCGGAGATCTGGGTAAACTGGGACCCTCCAGTTACTAATGGGGGGTCTGCAGTCTTAGCCTATGATATAGAGTGGGACTACTTGCCTACCTTTTCTTCGATGTGCAGCAATGCCCCTAAAGTTCAAGTGGTAGTTTCAAAATCTACAAGTTCATTTCGATCAGGAGAGGAATTTTTGCTCGATTTTGGTCCCTTAGGGTCTACTCCGTGTAATCAATATGATATCACTGCATTGCAACTTCAGACTTCTATCCGCTCTTTGTCTGATCATTTTTCATTAGTCCAAGTATCAAGATCGGGAGATGAGTTATTATCTTGGGGGTTTGGGTATGCATGGAGTATTACATTTTTTAGTACCACTCTTCAAAACTTGCCAGAATTAAAAGTTGTCGATTCAATTTGTACTCAGGGCTCTCTCACATATTCAGCTTTTACATTAGTACAAGGAGGCATAGGAAATTGTGCTGCTGACCAAAGAAGCTCTTTTGGTCATGTTAGTATCACTGACTTAGCATTAGCAGCTTCATTTGCTGGAGAAGGACAATTTTCAAGTCCCATATCTCCAATCATGCCAGGTCGCCCAATATATGTAAGAATTGCGGCAATAAATGACAAAGGAAGTAGTATGTGGATCACATATAAATCCTCTCTAAATATTCAACCATATATACCTATTTTCCCCCCATTACCCCCTTCAACAGCCTTTTTTGGCGCATCATATTTGAATGGGGCTTTATATGCCGGGTACTTCCCCCCCTCTCAAATGCGGGCAGAAGGGAGCAACGGTGGTAAGATTCTACATAGTCGTTTTGATCTGACTACTAGAGTGATTGCTTATCAGCGAATAATTTTTAATAATGGAACTGATGGCAGTATTTCAGGAAGTTTTAAGTTGCATATGAACACTGAAGAAACATGGTGTATGGATATTTCTCATTTAAATTCAGCTACTATGAGAGATGCGATAAACATTTTTTCTGTTGTTGATGGAGTTTCGGTACTTCTTAGCACTCCTGGGGTATATGATGTATATTTTGATGGACCAATATTGTGCAATGGACCAGTGGAAAAGCTTCAAATTGTATCAATTGGCTGTAGTGCCCCATTATCTATTGGGGCAAGTATTGAGGTAACTTCTGTTGTAGATGGGATACAAGGGGCTGTATCCCCTGTATTTTCAATACAAACGTCCGGTCTACTCGGCCTATCAGACCGGTTTATGCTTTCTATTTTTAGCCCAACACGTTCATTTACACCAAACGACCCCTTATTAGTGCGTCTAGGGGATTCTCAAGGGGGGCTACTTGTATCGACCATGGCTGGAAGTACTAAAATTTCTAGTATATATGATGCAAGTAGGTACTTATCAGTTGGGGACTATATTCGAATTGGAGATCAAACTGCTACAGTAGCAGGAAACTTTATGTGTGCCAATGATATCCAGGATTGTAGCTTTGAGCTGACTAGTTACTTTCCAACTACACTCAATAGTGTCCCAGCGTACATCTCAGTGTCAAGCTTAGGGGTTGTTCTAGTCGAGTTTGGCAGTACTCTAGTGCAAACTGCCTTAGATTTGACGACAAGAATAAAACCCGGCCAACTAATAATCATACAAAATCAAAAAGAAAGCATTAAATATGAAGTGCATGTTGCGTCAACGGGTTTAATCAGTGCCACCCAATTTTACCTAGAGAATACTTATCCTGGATTGATGACGTCTTGGGCAACAGCATATATTCCATATAGTACAATTTTGCACATTGACTCAACTGCAGACGAAATGAAAGATGCGCTGCAGTCTATTCCTAACTTGGGAACAGTTGAGGTAACCAAAACTTCCTCCAATTTGAATGGGGAAAGCACCTGGTACATTACTATGAACGGAGCTACTGATGCGGTCATTGATATTAGTGATAATACAGTTGATTATGTAAGCATCAGTAATGGAGGGGGTGGCTGCACCATTGTTGGAAATTTCATTGTCGACGGTATTATAGATGGCCGAAAAATGTATAAATTAATTGATCGACCGTACTTCATGCAGTTCAGTACTGCCCGAGACCGTTGGGGAATATACCTTTTTGATGTATCAATACCGATAGCTGAGAGTGTGTTTTCATACAGTGTTGATGGGGATTTTGAATTTCCACCGGATGGATTCTATACCGGAGCTGGTCAAGATTGTGTATCTTTGAAGGGTACAAGTTTAACCCCCCTATCCCTAATCTCCCCTGGGAATACCCTCACGGTGGTCAATGAAATTAGCGGACTCCAGCCAAAATTTGATCCCCCAATATACAGTACAAACTCAACACAAGGGATTTCAGAAGTTCAGATGATTGAATTGTCTGCAGATTTGAATGATATTGATGGTTATTTTGAGATTTTTTTCAAGGGGGAAAGTGCCATTGTTCGGTTTGATGTTTCTGCTTTAGAATTGGAGGCAGTCTTGGAAAGTTTTTTGAGTATTGGTGATGCAGAAGTTTCAAAAGAGGAGATATATTTTAAACCTGGATCAAGGTGGTATATCACGTTTATGTCCCCATTGCAGAATTTGCCGTTAATAGATATATCCATTACCCCGTTATTGGCTAATCCGTTAAGTGGTACCAACATTAATCTAGTTGTCGAAACAGTGCAAGATGGAAAGTCAGAAGAAAATGTACTTGAGATTTCAGGTTGGTTTTATCATACATACGTGATCATAATTGAAAATCTTAATTTTAAGCTTTCGCGCAACTTTTGATTCTTTCAATGAAATGGTGTTTCTTCCTCTTTATACTTAGATCTCAAGATTAGTTTTTAGTTGAAATATAGTCTTATATTGGACTTCAAGAAATAAATGGTATGTATGGCAATTGGTGTGAATCTATATATATATGTGCGTTTTGCTATAGCTTACCCTGGTTTTGAATGCATAGTTATTTGAGAAGGTGGGGGGCTAATGTGGTAGGTCAGTCTATAAGGCTTAAAATATTTGCATTTTATGATATTTTCATTGTTCATAATACTTTATAGTAAATTTATTACCTTACTCACAAACAACTTTGAATTCAGGGTTAGAGTCCTCTGGGGGGGTGTATACTGGGAGATTAATGGTGGTAAATGAGTATGGTGATGGAAGGAATGCAGAATTTGATAGTATTACTATAGTAACTGGAGCAGCACCATCACCCCCTGTGATTTTCAGTGCCATGGCTATATCCGGGAATGAAATTGAGGTGAAATGACTATCGTAAACTACCAATGAAAAATACTATATGTATGCATTTCTCAAATGAATAAGGCTTTTAGATTGACGTCAAATTTTAGATAACACAGGAAAAAAATGGAATTCGTATGGTTTTATGCTGAGAGTTGAATCCTATTGTTTTCGAATAATGTGTACATAATTGGTATGCAAACTGAATGGTGCTGTATTTTGTGCAATGTTTTTACAGACCGCATTAATATAACAAATCTATAGATTACAGTATGCATTACTACCATGGCACTTGAACTAGTAATAGGTTTACTATAGAATCTGTTTTCCAGCTCCCCCCCCCCATACTTAGCTTGGGGGAGTATCTTTACATCCTTAATCAATTATGATGAATATTAATCTATGTTTTTATATTGAAATATTATTGAAAGTGTTTATTTACGTGTAAAAAATCATGATAATATCTGATTTATTGTTGTCTCAATGTACTCATTTTTTCATACTTTTCTGCTTGTAAATATTTCTATTTTTTCACTATTTATATTGAAAATCTAACTGTAAATCAATTGAATCTTTAAAACAGAAGAGTAATGGTTTTGTAAGGAAATTTTTTCATTTCTTTAAAAAAAATAACCTATCCAACAAATTGAAATATACGCTTTGTCTTATACATTAAACTTTCAATATAGTGAATTTGCTCTAACTGTTTTATCTTAAGTTCAATAAACAAAATTTTTTATCGTACTAAGCTTAACTTCAGATTCTTTGATACAATGCAAATTAATTCTGTGGCTTGAAAAGATTTGTTGTATTTGAATTTTTTTGTGCTGGAGTATTATTTTAAAAATTTTAGTAATATTAAATGTATAAATTTTGTTTGTTAATAGATTATTGTGGAACCTCGAGAGGATCCTGTTGATGAGTACTTCATTGAATGGACAGCCGGTTTGGACTTTGGGATTTCAGAAGTGAAGCTCATAACCATTTCAAATACCCTTAAAAACGACACAATTGGTAGCTTTTCTTTATCTCTTGGTGGCATGGCTACTTATCCCTTGCTTTATTCAGCCACTGAAACTGAAGTTCAAAATGCATTGATGGCCCTCAATACTGTGTCAGACATACAAGTACAGCGACAAGTCTCTTCAGTAGGATTTGGGTACGAATGGGGGGTGACATTCAGGTAACTATTTTCTCCCATTGAACCTCCAGAACCTGAACCAATTAGCATCTATTTGTGCGCTTTCCTTCATTTTAGTTTGATTTTTAAATAGAGTTCAACCAAATCAATAAATTTTTCGAAATTTATAAAATTTTTGCAGTCTTAAAGGTGCGGTACCCACTGTTCCTTAGTTCTGAAAACTTCAATTCAAAACATTTGTGTTGAATTTTACTTTCAATTTATGACTTTTGAATTTCAATTGATCCAATTGGCCAATTTGTGTACAATTTTTAGAAAAATTAATATTTTTAATGATAAATTATCCAAACAGGTTGAAAATATTACTAAATTTCAGTGAGGTTATGTTACTTTGTACATAAATGTAGCTTATTTTGGGAGTAGTATTGGGTTTTAACAAATCAAAAGTGGTGCATTCCACCTAAGGTGCCTTATTGAATGGTACTATGTAATTAAGATGACCTGTTAAAAGTTATAAGGGAATACAGCACAAACACGAGAGATAAAGACTTGGATTACAACAAAGTAATGCTAGCCATGAAAATGGATATCCACATTTAAAGTGGCATGTTATCGAATTCAGATTTTAATTCCTAATAAAGTAGTCTCATCAGTTCATAGGTCAATATTCAGTTTGGCTTGTACAGTTCAATATTTATGATTCATATTTATAGCATAGTTAGCAAATGTCTACTATAAACTTCTTTATGTTCAATCTAAAGTTTTTCATATCCAATTTCAGTTCAAAAATAAAGTATTGCGTAGTTTCTCATTACCGTTCCATATAATCTCCAAGAACCATATTTTAGATGCATTACGTATTCTTGTTACCACCATGGATGTAGCAATTTTTTCTGGGAGCAAATCAATTTTGAATTACAAGACTAACAATTTTCCTCTAAACATCAAATTTTTTTACATAATAATTCTATTTTTATGTAGGGGTTATTTTTATCGAGGCCATTACTTTGCTTGTATGAGTCAGAGATGTTGCTTATGCACAAAAAGTTACTTTTCTAACTCATCAAGATATTGCTTGTTGGAGATTTAATTTTTTTCAATTTTGTTAAATTTTAGGGGTTTCACTGGACCATTACCAAAAGGAGGAATTGCATGTAAATCTTGTGTTACATCCCTTAACGTGGTTAGCAAAATCATCAACGTGAATGCTGATTTAACTAATGTAATAACCACTGGCATGTTAGTCCACATAGATAACGGTGCTACCCCTTGTCATGTAGTTATTGACCAAGTTTCAGTTTTAAACCTTATATTTTCATATGAAAGTTCAGGATCGAGTTGTGCAAATTTTGTGGGTAGTGGTTCAATTTCATTTTTGGATGAAAAGGGGCTAGTTATCAAACAGCATAATATAGAATCTATATCCGGACTAGGAATCATAACAGCAGAAATTTACGAGACAGTTTCTGGGGTATATCCACCCCAGTACGGCTCTATCTCAGTAAAAACGTTTGGCTGTACAAGTGATGTATTGACTCTAGGGAAGCAGTCAGCATTACAACGAATTGAGCTATGGTCAACAGGGGGTATCATCACCTCTGGGGAGTACCGCATCAAGCTTGGCAAGTATTCGACAAACTGTATCCCCCATGGTGCAACAGCAAGGGAAATCCAAGCCTTCTTGGAGGTTATACCGGGGGTTGGTGTTGGCAGAGTCCAAGTATCAACTAGGGCGTATGATACTGATGGAGAATATTACCCAGTAGGAAGCAATAGTGATATAGGCGTAGATAACTTTTCTAGGACAATTTTGGTCCGATTTTTAGGGTTTTATATGAATGACAACTTGGAATGGCCAACTTTGAGAATTCCAGCAGAGTTTATGTCCAACAACGGAGACTCTTGTACGGCATTTGTTGGTGGTATTCCTTATTCGCAGGTCACTTCTCTAGGCATAGAAGGGGGGTGTGCAAGGGGTAAACAAGCTGTCCAGGTACACTTCATTCATACTGCTTTAGGATATACTCCTGATTTTGTTTGTTGATGAATATATATATGTAGCCTGTATGTTGCATAACATATTTATTTATGTAGATCTATATAGAAGATTCACATTTTTAAAATATATATGTGGTTCACAATTGTATCAGCATATCATTTATTTTTTGTGCAAAAAGTTTCCATTTAAAAAAATAAAATTTTTTACTCAAATTTTTTATTCTCATTATCGGAACAACATTTGCACTTACATTGAATTCATATGATCAATTATTAGTAACAGTAGCGTACCTGCACCAAAATTGGAACTGTTTTTTATTTAAATTTGAATATCTAATTCTCGTCACAGCATCAATAATATTATTGCTATAAATATACTATTATTTGGATTACTTTGAATGAGCTTTTGTTTATTACTTTAAATAATCTTTGATAAATACTCGCTACATTCTCATCGAGAAATTTTCATCAGTAAAATTATTTCAAACCTTTTCTACAGTACCCAACTCTTTCTTTCAATTTGAATTGAAATTTCATCGAGTCAATTCACATGAGAACTCTGCCAATTTATTTGATTTTTCAAATATTCATTTGCATTAATAATAAACGAAATTTACAATTTCATGTTTAAGCAATTACAAAATTAAACAAATGTCATGCGTGTTAATCCATTTGATTTTTCGCATTAATTTTTAATTTTTTTCATGCCTACAGGCTATAATGGCTGAGTCTATTACTCCTTTATCTGGCTCTATACTGCTCTCATACCCCAATGAAAATTTCCCCACCATCTCAGACCCCAGTTTAAGCTTTAATTTACCACTATTATCATCCTCAAAGGAACTTATGGCCTTAGCAGAGTCTGTGGATATGCCTAGCTTCACAGCCAAACAATTTACTGTGCTAGGAACCCCCTATTCATCAGCATGGCTAGTTGAATTTGACGAGCCGGGATATAGAGATAAACTAGGGGCTTGCGACCGTTTTAGCAGTGCTTCTGTTGGGGTATATGATGTAGTAACAGTGGTTACCGAAGCAGAAAGCAATGATATTACTGGAAGTTTACGCTTACGTATAGGAAATGAAGTAACTGACATTATTGCATATGACGCTTCATTGAATCGTGTTTCATTTGCCTTGGAAACACTTACCACAGTGTCTAAAATTTCAATGTTAGTACCTCTGGAAGGCGTTATTGATGCTATTTCTTTCACTAGTATCACTGCGGTAACTGGAGATGCGGATGTAGAAATTGTAGGAGATTGGACAAAAACTATTGCTAAAAAGGACCCATTTACTTTTGATAGCATCACTTATACTATTTCCAACCTTATTTATGACTCAGTACTTGATAAAACAGTAGTCACACTTTCGACTCTATCGATGTCTTCAGGAGTTTTTGCTGGAACTGCAGGGGTATCGGTACTGTCAAAAAGAGTACTTCCAGGAGTATTTTACCTGGTCAGTAATGTGTATCTAATCTCAAGTTTTGATCCATCTGTACTAGTCATAAATGAAGGTGGTGAGGTGGAGTTACTAGCATTATCGGGGGGAAATGTGCCTTTTGATATATACATTTTGACAGTCAGATATACAGTCACTGCAATGACTGTCGGGGGTAGTGGATTCCCTTCTACAATCACCCTAAGTTCCCCATACATTGGCTCATCGGTATGGAATTCTGACCCCTTGATCAAGGTATACCTACCTACCATGAGTGTATACTTTTCAGACAAAAATGTTGCAAGTATGGTTGCTAGCGCTGGCAAAGTCTTAATTTCGAATCCCACTGGTGGCTTTGATGAGTTAACCTATGTCTCAACTCTAAAAAATCAGTTAACACTTGCAGGTATTTTTTCTGGCGATTATTTGGCCAGTGCAGGATATATCTATGGATTTGGCCGAGAATGGAATATAGTATTTAAGGCAGCACAGACAGAGTTAGGTAGCTCAATTGATTTATGTCAATTTAGCGCAATTCCAGAACTGAGTTTCTCCGGATCAGGTATGCAATTTAAGAACTGATGGCTCACTTATATATAAAGTGATTTTTCATAATAAATGACAATCTTGTCAAATTTTCTATTCTTGCATTTCTGCAATATCTTCTTATGAACCAATATCTATTGCAAAATATCTTTTTTAGGCATTGGTATATCAGTTAAAAAACCTGGTGGATTCTCTTCTGAAAGGCTTGTGATTGGTACAGCTATTGAGGTACAAACTGTTTCTTTAAGGGCTGGAACACAGTCTCAATCATTCAGTAATTTAGTTGGCACCTGGGTTTTGGGAATGTACGACGAGTACACTACCAACTTAGCATGGGGTGCAACTGAAGAGGAAGTTCGTGTTGCCTTGGAAAGTTTAAGAGCAATCGATGTTGCTCAGGTATGTGGACAGTTCAGAACTGTTGAATATACCTTAACTCTGTTTTATATTCAAAATATAGATGCATTAAATAGTGAGTTGTACAAGCTAGACTCTGATTATTGAACTGTTAGAAAAAAATCTTGCTATGCTACAAATTTGATGAGAATGTGAGGACTTGCCACTATAACTATTTCAGAATTTATTTTGCCTTAGTATTTGATGCTTTTGGTTAATCAAATCTTCATCTATTGTACTTTTTACTCTTTCCATATGGGCGTAGCTATAACAATTTACGTTCCTCCTAAAATAGTGCATATCTTTACAGAAGTGATCTTGCTCAAATACTGAATTCGACCATAAAAATCAAAAGTCAATGTATCATTCTCTCAGTAAAAAAATATGAGTGTCAAATAGCTGTAGTATTTTGAAATTTCAAAAGGAATAGAGATAATGCTAAAGATGGTTCTTTGTATTTGCATGTAAATTTCCATACCTTCAGGTACAAAGAACTGGTGATCCTACATCTGCTGCCTTTTTCTTTGGCTACATATACACAGTTTCATTTGCTGGAACCTATAACGATCAGGTTGGTCTCCCCCTATTGGAAGTCATTATGACCTCTATGGGGGCCACCACAGCATGGGTAGATACGCTTCAAGAAGGTAAACCATAAAAACTAATGGTGTCAAGATATTGTAATACATTTGATTATATTGCTGCAGTCTAGTATAGTATACAATCCAGTACACTAAGCTAGTACAGTATAAAATTCAGTATACTAGCTACTTCTAAATATAAACTTTGACTTCTCATCTCTTTTTGCTATCTCTGTATTGTAGTGCAATATCATCACATCAAAAAAAATCTTTTAAAATCAGCGCAAGCATTTGCAAGTAGAAAAAGAAATTTTATATAGTAAGTTTTAAAAATTACCCAGCAAAATGAAATTTTTATTTTGAAAATTAGTTACAACAAAACACCCCTTCCCCCTTTTTCCATCACTAAATGAAAAAATGTATTTTGTCAGTTAGATATTGATTGAACTTTTGCAGTGATAATTCAATACATAAGCATTGAAAAGTTTTCATCTTTATGACTAGTCATATGGGTAAATATATATATGCATGAAAAAATGCTGCTTACTTTTAGATGTTGCAAATCACTACAGGAAGTGCACGTGGGGGAGAATTAGGGTACACATCATTGTCTTCGAATACAACATATACCCTTCGAGTATCAGCCGGAGCCTCTAAAAAGGGGTTTGGGCCTCCTTCACCCTCCTTCACCGTGTCTACCCCCCTAGTAGGGATAAAGCCAGGTCCTCCTACTGCCCTAACTGTTGGTGGATGTAGCTACGGTAGAGACTTTTTGGGGGTAGAGTGGTCTCCTCCAGAGAGAAATGGGGGGAATTTGGTAGATGGGTACTATGTGGAGTGGGATACATCCCCTATGTTTTCATCGGATAGCAGCAATTTTGGGTCCGAATTTGTAGGAATTGTGCATGAAGTTCAAGAGGTATGCATTATTAATTTGTTAAAATCCTTGAATAAATTTGAAAGTTTTGAGAAAAAATCATTATAGGTGAGTAAGCGTAGAAACCATAACTACGTGAGTAGTGGAGCTATCAGAATGAATAATTCTTCAAAGTAATATAGCTTGAAGATTTGAATAGCTCAATTCCGATGCAAAATGATTATGTATTTATAAAATAATGCTTTTCATTTACCCAACATAAATATTATAGAAGAATGGCAGAAAGTTCTAGAATACTAAGTATTCTAGAACAGTGTATAAACTAGCTGGAAGTAAAATATGTGGCTTGTCAGCACATTGTTCAATGCGTACACCATTGTACATTTCCAAATAGAAACATATATGCCTAGTGCTTAAGGCAATTTTTCTTCCAAAGCTTGAAATATATTGATTCTCTATATATGATACTTGCTAGAAATTGATTGAAAAATTTCTACATGAACAGTAAAAGCTGAGAATGAAATGGTTTTTTCAGCACATTTTCACAAAAAATAAAAAATTTGAATTCCTTAAATCTAATCTTACGTCACTTCTAGAAGTCTGTTTTGAACAAAATGATTCTATTTTTTTCAGATTCAACTCAATTTTAGATCTGGAGATGAAATTTCAACTAGAAGTGGGACGTTTACACTATCATGGGGTGGCCGCACTACTTCAAATTTACCATGGGACATTTCGGCTTCAAATCTGGAGGTTGCTATGCACAGCATATCAGGAAAATTAGAGGCAAGACATTTGTACAAGTATTTTATCATGTAGATAAAATTTAAAAGTTACAATCTGCATATTTGTTGTGTACACAACTCCGATGAAAGCCGGCATTAGTTGTGATGTCATTATTTCACTTGAAAAGAGTAATTAATCTTGAAGTTGAACTATTATTCTGTAATCATTGCTCATAAAAAATTAACAAATTCTTCAAATTAGCTCAAGTAATATGACATTAGCAAACAAATGTCGGCTTGTTAAGGTATCTTTATTACATGTACATATCAGCAATCCAAATGCTTTTACAAGTTTTTTGCCAGCAAATATTCATTGTTTTGCTTAGTTTCTATCGAACTCTCTGTAATTATGCCTTTAACAATATTCAGTGGGTATATTATGGAATGAAGACTATTCTTTACTGATTACTCAGATTCATTTTAAAATATATCATAAGAAGTAATGCAAAAAATATTTTATACAAAATAGTTGGGGCTAGGATTTTTTAAATATCTCTGTATCATTGAAACTGTTCCTGGAACTATGTAACAAATTATCGATCGCCGCATGACATTAAAAATTTGATGTCATTTATTAATCTTTTGTTAGCAAACTGTGGCCCCAGTGATTTTTAGTTTGTCATCATGATTGTTTTATCTAGTGATACAGAAAACAACGCAAGAGAAGAAAGTTTGATCGTTATGGAAACAGTATCGGCTAAGAAGTCATAAATTCATATTCATAAAAGAGAATTTTCAAATAGAAATCTCAAATTGATTTTTTACCTGCTCACAGTTCAATAAAGAGTTAGCTTTTAAAGTTCACGATTCAACGTATTCATGGCTTGTGCATAAATGATTGCTTTGCAAATGCCTTAGTCTATTCATAGTAAAATTCAAGTAAATCTAATTAAAAAAGAAAAATTAATATTTTGTAATATTTGTTAGGTTGGTTTGAATCCCGTGGGTGTGACCCGCAGTGCTTACCGCAATGGCTATAGATGGAATATTACATTTCATGCTTGGAGGGGGCAGCTTGGCCTGATAGTTGCTAACCCCGGCTTATTAGTAGGGGATGCACCCTCAATCGTAGTAACTGAAACACAAACTGGGATGGCCGACATTTATCCAGGCATGTAGCCCCACAAAATATGATAATAACAAAAGCCATCAGCATTTTTCATTGGTGACAATTTTCAGCAAAAATCAGTTTTCAGTTTATTTTATTAGATGTTTGGGGTTCAGAAAACTTAACCGAGGATAAGTAAAATTATAACTATAGATATAGCTTTCATATAAGTACACAATTCTTTGATTCTTTTGGACGAGGTAATCCTGTGCTGTATCAACATTTACTCTGCTCTATTGTCACCCAGAAGTTTATCTATTAATTATTTTCGAATTCTTGGCAGTATGCGTAATGTTACGTAAACTTAAAAAAAGCTTTTTTTTAGAAATTTAGGTGTAGTTTTGTACTTGTCGTGATCGGCATTAGTTTTTTTTGTTTGGGAGCCATTATATTTTGTGAGTAAACCCTCTAATATAGCAGTGTTTTAATGTAGACAAAAATTTAAGTGAAAATTGAAAATAGCCTTTTTCTAGCTACATTTTTTATTTAATTTCTAAAAAGTATTAAGCTTCTTTTAAGGAATTACCTCTATAATGGTCTAGATAACTTATTATTTGAAAAACAAAAGAGATTCTTGTTCATTTTGTGATTTTTACTTCATTTTAGGTCAATATACTTTGGAGGTACAAAGTGTCAAGATTCATTCTCTAGGAAGTGCCTTAACTGGGGATTTCATCCTATCCTTTGAAGGCTGGCAGTCTCCTCCCATTTACATTGACGAATCTGCAGAATCATTCAAAGCAAAACTGCAGGAAATTCCAACCATAGAATGCACAAATGTAATTCGAACTGGTACAACTGCTGGCGATTACACCTGGCAAGTTACAATGGCATGGCTAGGGGGCCAGAGAGTCCCTGGGGCAGGAAATCTTGGATTATTACTAGTTTCAGATACTTCAAATCTTGTAGGTAGCAGTGTATCTGTAGAGGTTACTAGAATGGTATACGGTACAAATCCATTTTCATATGAAATTCGAAATCTTACGCTAGGTCAGAAGTACTATGTACGTGTCGCTGCACATAACTCAAGGGGTATGGGGGAATTCACAATACCCGCATACTCAATACCCCGAATGCAGCCTAGGGCACCATATGCTCCTACAATTTCAATTTTAAGTGACACTAGCTTGAGAGTAGGATGGTCTCCACCTAGTTTAGACACTGTTACTATGTATAAAGTGGAATGGTATGAAAATTTGGGCATTCTAGAGGAGCAAATGATAACTACAAGTGCCGAAAAGGGAGTATCCGAGGTTCAAATAATCGCTTTACGTTCGGATCAAAATAACTTAGGAGGGTCTTATTCACTTTATTTTAATGGCTTTACCACAAGTTTGATTGCATGGGATGCCCCTGGTTCTGGTCTAGGGAGTGTAAAAGAAGCATTAGAGAGATTGCCATCGATTGGTCAAGTTGATGTTACTCGTGATTATTCTAGGACAAATGTCATTGGACTGCTAATTGATGTAATGGACGGTTCCTTTACATGTTCTTTGAATCCAAACTCTCCGCTGAATTTTGTCCAAGCTGATATTCAAACGAACGATATTATTTTCATTGGAAATTATCGTGCTCGGGTACAAGGAATCTCTACAAGTATGTTGTCTTTTGGGACCTTACTGGATAGCACAATTGTGACCGCCTATGTTGATGATGTCCCAGGGGCTACATTGACTGGATTGTATGTTGATAGATGGGCATTTGGTTATGAATATCAAGTTGAATTTTACACATACAATGGTGATGCTCCAATGATAATTGCTGAACCAGGAGATGGGTGGTCCGGGACCAATCCAAGCATTGCAGTTTCTGAAGTTACAGCTGGGATTTCTCCCACTTTGGGCACGTTCCGAGTGGGATTTGGGGGAGAAACTACTGCGCCTTTACCTCATGATGTGTCCTCTGCGGACTTAGAGCTGGCTTTAGAAGGGCTGGTAGGAATTGGAGATGTGGATGTAAATATTGTAAGTTTTTATTTTTCTTTGTATTGCAGTTTTCAACAAATTTGCAATCCATGCTACCTATGTATTCATATAAACATATAAGCTGAACTGAAGAATCTGTAGAAGTTGAACCATTTCCTCAACTTTTGTCTAATAAAAAACTGTTTGAATTTTGAATTTGATGCCTTGCCAATTTGAAATGTAGGTTTTGATTGTAATGGTTAACATTGCTTTGCCCAATCTTTTTCTCTTACGTTTATGTGATATTGTTCTACTAACCAATAGTTACAACAAGCATATATATATGTGGAAACATACAAATACGTTAATGCTCATACAGCCGTAAAGTACTGATAAAAATGTATTTAATTATTCCTCTTTTGTACACACTATCTTGCCCCATTAATGTCAGAGCTCTATTGTTTCCACTTTTAAAAATATTCAAACCTTAGTTTAAAACAAAACATGGAATGAATGTATGAAACTAATGCAAATTAAAAATGATGTCATAAAGTTTTTATGTCCTAATTCGATTTTTCGTATTTTAATTTTAGGTGGTGAACGGTTATGGTTATACATGGATAATTACATTTTTATCTGAACTTGGCGATCTCGAGATGTTAACAACAGATGGTGAGGGTCTAACAGGCCCAAGTGCTCAAGTTAAGGCATCAGCTGGGATTAACGGGGTATTACCCATTAATTACCACTCAATAGAAGTTATGTCCTCCATAACATCCTACTCAATTACTGGGTTGACCCCAGGAGTTAAATATTTTGCAAGGGTAAGAGCAGGGAACGAAGAGGGGTTTGGTGAGGTGGCAGATACTGTTCCTTCAAATATAGCACCTTTAGGAGCACCTAGTGCACCACAGAATGTGGAACTTATTGTGATGTCTGATACTTCTATCAAGGTATTCCTATCTATATGACCTTAATTCTAAATTATATTCAGTTTTATCTATTTGCACATTTCATGCAGCTAATTTTCTCTGAACTGTCATGGCAAGCTGTATTCTATACCTTTATGTTACAGAATTTCTTACTCTCCACATATGTTAATTTTTTTGAATTTTTGGTCATGGGATATTTGAATTTTAATCGTATAAAGAAAAAAACAAATTTTGGATATTTCAACTAATTAGTTTTCTTGAATCTAAGAATATCGTGCCGTAAAACACTTTTAGAAAAAACAAGTTCTTAAATATTTAAAAGATGGCAGGAGGGAGGGGTTTGTTTATATCCTCTTTGTATATTCATTAGATTTGCTTCTTAAACATAGGTATAACGGTTGTAGAATGTTCAATATATGTTGGTCATGAATACTTTTTATTAAAGTTTGGTACAAGTTTCTGGAGATTTCTCAGAGCTGAGTTGATTGTATGCACAAACCCTGTATTTGCTCATAATCTAATTTGAAGCGCTATCAAAACGATTTTGGATAGGTCTTGTGGAAAACTCCTGCACTAGATGGGGGATCCCCAGTGACCATTTATCGCGTTGAATGGGATATTGCAGCAGGTCTTCCAAACATTGCAACCTCCGGCCTGTCTCATGAACTTCGATCTGATGATTCTACATTATATTGGTACAACATTATTTTTTCCTCTGCATCTAGCTCTCTACCCAGATATGTTCGTGTTTCTGCCTATAATGACTACGTTTGGGGGTCCTACGGGTACCCCTCCCCCCTCTCTGCCCTGCCTGCTCAACGCCTTCCTGGGCCCCCTCTAAACCCCACATTACAATCAACTTCTAGTGTAGTGCTGTTAGTACAGTGGTCAGCACCTTCAGATAGCCTAGAAATATACGGGGGGGATGGGGGGAGTCCTATTACAAAGTATTTAGTAGAATGGGACACAAGTTGGAGATTTGATTCCCCCTCAAAACGGGCAGAAATTTTTATGCCAGGGGTTTTAGAGTACAGTATCGGGGGTCGAAATTTGTTGACTGGCGAAGAGACAACTGATTTAGAACCTGGAGGAACTTACTATGCACGGGTATCTGCGTTTAGTTTGAACGGGTATGGTGAGGTAGCTTATACCCAACCGGGAAGTATTATGACTGTTGACACTTTGCCCTATCCGCCCAATTTAAGTACTCCCGATGAGCCACTGTGGATCACTACATTTGACGGAGTAGACTCCTCCCCACAGCTAGGTACATCAGAAAATTTGCTCATAAAATTTTATGTATAAATACAAATTTTAAATTTTTTATGAAAAGCTAGTTTTTAATGTGAAATAAATATAGCAAAAACTAACGAAAAGTTTTTGTATATTCAATTACATATATATCTAATCAAGAAGTGTAAATCTAGATTTCTATACGGTGACTGCACAATATTTGGGGAAATATTAAAAAATAGTAACGAGTGAGATTAGTTGCATATTTATGATTTCATTCAATTTTAAATGGGTTAAAGGTTTTGTTAAAAAAGGTATCTTAGTCACAGTGAAGCATTCTATTGTTAAATTTCAGTATTATCTTGTTGACAAATTGTGAGCTTTCGTTTGTTACCTTTTATTTAGAAAAATTGTTGAAAGCAACAAGGTAAAGATTAGATGCATGTTTATGATTTATTCAATTGTAATTGAGTTAAGGCTTTTATTCAAGTAACTCAATAGCAGTGCACTTATCTTGTTAATTATGACTTGTTTAATAATTTAAATGTAAGCGTTATCTTCAAAAGTTAAAAGAGTATATTATTGACTTGAACTTATTACAGAAATTAAAAAATTCATTTGTAATTCTATCTAGGGGAGGTTTGTCCAGCTGGAACATCGGCCATAAATGTTGGTTTATACTTACCTGGCCTAGATGGGGGGATGCCAATTGAGGGGTACCGAGTAGAGTGGGACTGGTCAGGGGGGTTTGAACATGTGAATGGTACATCCTCAGCGGGAGGCTGGGCAAAAGTGCCCTTCACAAAAGAAATTGCTTCCTTTTCGATTGAGGCAGATGTTGTTCAGGAGGAGCAGTGGGTAGTTGCTACAGTAGAAGTGACCAATGAAATTCAGACTGTGAGTACTCTCAACCAATCAAATACTTTATTCTTTAGTTAACTTTGTATGTAATTAATTTCTTTATTTTGGGCCAAGTTCAACTTAAAACTTTCCAATATATTAAATTAATTTGGTAGTTTTAGCAGATTCTTTATATCTGAGTTCACTGTGTACATGTACTTCATTTAATTCATTTTTGAGGATGTATAATATAAATAATTTTATTGAATATTTCGAGAGGATTAACTTTTTAGTAATAGATTATACAGAATAGAGCAGTTGTAAACATAATTTGTTCCTTCTGTGATTAGCCTAGTAAATATTGGCATCATTTTTCATGGGAGAGCTATATATGAATCTTGCGTTAGGAAGTGCATCATTTAGTACTCATGTTCTTTTTTTATATCAGGTAACTACTCAAATTGACGGAGTAGATGAAGTTCAATTGATAGTTACCAGTGCTGATGAAGTTGTCCCGGCAATACAAACCATCACAACATATGCCGATGACTACGATGAATTTCAAAGAATAACCGTCAATGCAGCCGATATTAATGAGGTCCAGTCTATATCCACCAGCCTTTCTTCTCAAGATTCGATACAGTTGGTCACTGTCGTTGCACCTAGAAAAGGAGAAATTCTGACGTTTGACATAACATTTACTTCAATCACAAACACGATATACAGTTCAGCAACTGATTTAATCAACCATGCATCCATTGATTTGGGAATAGATGTTCAATTTACATTTGATACAACAAATATGCTCTGGGCTTCAAATAGGGGGGTTAGTACGGGAGCAGCGAGTGTAGTATCTACAGGGGGATTTGGCAAGATTTCAATGGAAAATCACCTGAGTTCACTGGCAAACATAGGTATAGTTTTTTATGATACTGATGCACCTACCTGCTTTTACTTGAGCGTTCCTGCAGCATCTGTCTTATCGACACTGCAATTGATGCTACCAGTATTCTTCCCAAATATAATTATGTACAAAAAAGAGAATAATATAGTTGATGAACTTAAAACCAATGAGAATTGGATTATGTTGAATTATTTTTTAATTGAATATATCATTTTTTAATAAATTAAGTCTAATCAAAATTGTCGACCATTTTCTTTTCCAATTTGAATTACTAGGTACTAATCAGGTCACTTCAACTCGAACTGATCCGTTTACTTACAATGTAACTATGGCAATAGCAACTTTTGTTCTTACATTCACCGGGGACAATGTACGCGGAAACATTCCTGCTGGGGCATTTGCTTTTTCCACCTGTTCATCAACCAGCCTTTCAATATCAGTAAGTTGTGGGGCAATTTCTAGCACGACCGAGGGGAATGAACTTGATGGTAGCTACTATCTCCTCTATTCTTGTGAAAAAAATGTAACAGTTGCGAATGTAACAACAGCAGCGGCCGGGAGCAGTGTAATTGTTCTATCTACATTTTCTGGGAGTGTTGGTGATACAATTCGAATTAACCGCCTTGGTGCGTATGCAATAGGCGGGTTTAGCTGGCAATATGCGTACATAAACTCTGTAGCTATTGATGGAAATACACTTACAATAAGTTCTCCCTTTACTGGAAATACAGGTTATATATATATATATGTAGCCGTAAATAATCCAACAAGTACTTTGTTTATTTTTCTATTTCAATGATCTTTTTTTGAGAATCTGAACTTCAAAGTGAGTTTTTGGAATTGCACAACTTCAGAAGCAAAATATCTAAAAATGAGAAATAAATTTAGTTGAAAGTATATCATATATTTACGTAAAGTTGCTGAATACTTAAAAGATATAACGTCATTTAAATTTTGTATCTTATAAAATTCAATGGTTGATTTCATATTGTAGGCTCTGGATTTTATGCCGAATACGGGATTTTTTACTCTGATCCAAATGCCGAATACGGAGTTTCGAGTGGTTGTATGGCTGGAGATCCAGACACAAGCACTGCACTTGATCACGATGGCCTTGATACTGCACTGATTGCAGCTCTACAGGTTTTAGAATACCCATTTCATATACAAAAATATCAATTTATTGCTTGAACTTGGTCAAATACTTAGCAGAGTCTGAATGTATATTATTTTTAAATATTTTATAGAATTTTTAAGAAAATTTTATGTTATGCTATGCTTCTTGGTGAACTACAAAAAATAATAGAAATATGTCAATCCTGTCTTTCTCTTATTTCGAAAAATTTTGTTGCATAGTAAATTTTTTATTTTGAATGTAAGCTTTGTCACATTGCCTGTTTTGTGAGATAGTACAACTTATCTGTTTACCTTACTACGTAAGATATTGCTAGGTGTAAATTGGTTTAAATTGAGATATGCGGGTATAGTATACAACACAATGTACTAGCCATCATAAGAATACTTAGTTATAGGGCTGATTTCTAGAACAATTTTATGTTGAAGTTTAACTGCGTAATTCAATCTATAAAAATATACATTCTCCTATTCTCTCTCTGCTTTTTTCATCTTTTCACTATACTACCTACTGATCAGAACAAAGAACATGCATACATAATTTTGAACCTAAAAGTATTGGAATTATTTTAATATTTAGGGTATGGTTCAAATTAGCGATGGAGTTGGGTGTGTTAATTCAGTACGAACTGAAATTCCCGCAACGAATGCTACCTATGTCGGGTATACATATCTAATAACTTTCTCATGTGCAAACGGGTACCTACCCCCCTTGGTATGCATATCGGACCAGCTCACTAACACAAATCCTACACTCTACCCAGTTTGCGATGTCAGTGTAATACAAAGCGGTGTAATTTTTACAAAAAATGCTGTTTGGGCTGCATCGCTTACCTATCCACACTCCAGTCAGGGAACCCCGGTGTTATACAGCTCTACAGCTCTAAACTGGCATGCCAGTGCAGCTGAAGTAGAGGCTGCCTTCGAGTCTATACTGGATGTGAATGGCAACCAGGTTTGGGGGGATGTGATGGTTGTACGTACTGTACCCACCTACTTGATGCGTTGGAGCGGGGGGTACGAGTGGATGGTGACATTTATAGAGAGACCAGGGAATATACCTTCAATGACTTCTGGCGTCGCTACCTCATTATCAGCAAGTATCGGGTCAGGTTCCGTGGCGTTTACCTCATTAGTTGATGGTAATGAAGTAGGAGGTGCCTACGGTTTGACCTACTGTTACCCCCCTGCAGGATCGGGTACTTGTATTTCAAGCGCTTCAAATGCTTTTGCAATATCACTTACTGCTGATGAATTTGCCTATAAATTTTCATCTGAGTTCTTCACAATAGGGAACACCACACACGGTATTACTGTAATGGGGAGTGCTATAGTGTATGCTGCCGTCACTTCCTATTCAACTGCTGCGCTTCCTGATGTTGATAACTTTCTCTTTGTTCATGGAGAATTTTTTACCATCATAGGTGTCACAACCACTGCATTAGGCATTCAGAATATAGAACTGGATAGAAATGTAGGTAGTACTGCAAATCCGATTTTCATGTCATACGGAGTTCTAGCTGTATCTGCATCACGAAGCGATTTAAGCCAGTCGATGGGTTATACCTGGGAAATACAGTTCATCAATAAAACTGTTGGTGGAGATCAGCTGCTCTTACAGTGGGATACTTCATCTCTAAGCGGAACAAATATTGACATGAAGGTAGAACAAATTTCCCCAGGAAATGAGCTCACTGGTACTTTTACCCTCTCTTACGGGGGTTATACCACAGTACCCTTACCATATGATGCCTCTTCCTGGACTGTGGAAATGGCACTGAATTCATTAGAATCAATTTCTCCATCGAAAGTTTTGGTTGCCCGAACTGGTCCGCATGTCGATCCAGCCCAACAGGTTTTGGGGTATACTTGGACGGTTACATTTGACAGTTCAACCTGGCATGATCCCACGGATCACTCAGAATTAGGAGCTAGTATACCAGGTAAAACTCCGTCTCATATTTCATGGGTGATACTTAAATACTTTATATTATTGCTGATTAAACTGAGACAGTACCCGAACTATTTTGAATCTGAATTCAATAAATTGCTAGTATCAGATTGTAGTTATTGATATTTTGTTCATTAGAGTTTACAATATAATATAGCTATATTATTTATAAGTTAATTTTATTTAACTGTATAATTCTATACTTGAAGAGTTTTCATAAGCTGGTATTTTATGTTAAAAATTTGAATAATGATATAGTGCCAGAATTGAAGGTGCTGTAACTTAAGATAAAAAGCAAAAAATTACGGATGTTCTAGACAATAAAAAAGTGATAACCCTTAATTTTTGCGCAACAATTGAAACTGCACTAACAAATGAGGATTGCTGGTGATCAGATATTGCTATCCATTCCTAGTTGGATTACTTTATATTGATACAGACTAGTATAGTCTTCAATCAAGTATACTAGCCATTACTTAAAAATGTAGTTACAGAACAAGTTTATAGAACAATTCTATGTTAAAGTTTAATTTTGTACTTTGATCTTTAAAATACTCCTCTGTCAATTTTTTTATATCAATTGAAACTTCACAGTTATTGGTACACATTGATGCATGATCTATTATAATTTTTACTGGCCAAATATTAGGAAATTGGCAGGGCATAGCCTCCAATTGGGGCGAAACATGGTCGAGTGTGGGAAAAGTTGAGACTGATACACAATTTAGCACCGCATGGGGGAAAAATGTGGGTCAGCTTCTCCCCATCACCTGCAATAGTGATGGTCTTGGTACGACATTTGGTAGTGATCACACTGAATCCTGTGCAGTGGCAACCATACAAGAAGGTAAAGATATTATCCATGTGCTTTGTACAGGAAATGAATGTAGCTTTGAAAAAATTGATATTATTTCAAACATTGCTATGAGATGAATATTATGATAGCTTCAAATTTCTAGTTTCCAATTCTCTTTTTCAAAAAAAATTTTAATGGTTGCTTTCAAAGGTAAAATGTAATCTTTTAGTAATTAAATTATTAATCCAAGCAAAACCTTTTTTTATTTCAAAAAGAGCAATGCTTTCCTCAGGCGGGCTAAATTGGACTTAAAGCAACCAAAAAATTTATTAAACTAAATATGTGCTTTGATATGGATAGACTGGTTGATATTGTACACAGGGCATTTGAATATATGTGGATAAATTGAAAATTATTTTATTAGTTAAATTTACAATTGCTGAGATCAGCCATTAACTTTTATTAATGAATACATATTCCTTTATGAAACCTTTATCTATTCCTTTTTTATACCTATTCCTGCATTTTGTGATATCTTCTTGGATAACTCCTTGGCTAAGTCTATGCGTAATTTCTTGTAGTGATTAAACCTTTGTTGAACCCTTTGCTTATTCTTCTGTTATGCATATACCAAGTTCTTTTCTTAAAAATATCTATATCTCTTTCTCAGTTATATCTATGTTTGTTTCTTTGACATCTATATTTGTTCCTTGTTATACCTTTCGGTTGTATGGTAACTACTGCCCATTCCTCTCTTTTGAAATCTCATCTGAGCCTATCTTATTGAACTAGGATTCATATTAAAAGACTATTTGTATAATATTTTCATGATAGGGACGAATCCTATTTCGGGCTATTTTACTTTGGGCATTGACATGACTGGGCATTCGGTGGTTACCGGACGTGGGGTTTGTGTGACAAATCCAATAATGCACAATGCCTGGGCTTCGGTGGGGGAAAGTGGGGGGGATGGAACCTCTCTTGAAGAAATCTTGGAGTCCACAGACTGCATTGGTGATGTAGAGGTAATTTTGTGGATTATTTAGAATGGAAAATTATCAGATATTGATGTCAAAATGATGAGTTATTTTCTATTTGGTTGAATATTTATTTCATAAAAAAAACGTCACGATATAAATTCTTGTTAGTTTCCACTCAATTTTTGAAGTTATATTTGAATATATTTCTGTTAGTTGTCAAGTCACAGTACCTAAATAGTTTTGTTATTTTGAGTTTCTTCTCATATGAGTTGAAAAACTTCAAAACACACAACAATAATTTAACAGAGCATTGATTTAAAAATATGTTCTCCAATGGTATTTTCACCATTGGCCAGTATACTTGGTATTATACTGTACTAGCCTTTTGCAATCGGTATAAATGAATACTTGACAATTCTAGGCATGAAAATCAGAATATCTAACATTCAGATTAAGGATATATTGTATGAAATTCTACGTTTTGAAGAAAAATCTTTGATACTTCTTCCAAATGTATACATGCGCTTTTAAAGATTTCAATGCTGCTCTATATTTTTGTTAGGTGTCCCGTACGGATGTAAATCTAGGTGGAAATAATGGGGGATATGGTTGGTTGGTGACCTTTCTTAGGGATAAGTCCCCTTTTTGCCAGGAAATGAATGAAGTAGGACTCAAAGAGGAGTGCAATGCCCCCGGAAATGTCCCCAAAATGTATGTGGATAGTTCGAGTAGCCTTACTTTAATGGGTACAAGTTTGCGTAATGGAGGTATACTAAACAAATATGGGGATAGAAAATGTATTAATTGTTGCTAATTTAATTAAAATCTATTTTATTATGCATATTTATATATGAATATATTTGTGGTTGAGATTTTTGTAATGTGCAGCATATTGCCTACAATCCTAAATTCCATCCCATTGTAGACTCACAATTGAAGGAAGTATGATTATTCGGTATACTACTTACTCATCTCAAGTTATTTACTCTCTATATATACTTATATATTTGTAATGGGAAAACTCTCCAAGATGACGGAATAAATTTTTACAAAAAGTTTTGTTGAATAGGATTTGAAAATAGCATGTTTCTATTCCTTTTCTTCTTGAAATAATATGTTTTCAAATATAAGATATTAAATTACACTGTTCATCTACAGTTGTCAACCAGGAATCATAAATATATACATATATTTACTTTTTTTTTATATGTGAAAAGGAAGTTTTCAAAGCTAAAGGCCAATTATAATAGATTCCTTTTTAGAACAGTTCTTGAAAAGATAATGTGTTTTGATTCGTGATTTAATACTTTATATTTTGTACATTAATTTGTTAATTTCTAAATATTTCATATTTTCAATATATTTATTTGTTCTGAAAACTTCTTTTCTTGGTTCAGTCAATTCAAATAGTGCAACTGTGACTGTTCTCGATTTTTCCGATGGAAGTTTACCAGCTCCCCCTATTGCTCAACATCAGATTATCCGCATATTTGATTTAGCTGGAAAAGCTTCGGACCGATTTCTGAATTCTCCAAAGTTTAAAATTCATTTTACTGGATCCTCAAATTCAATCTGCGTTGACTATGATATTTCAGATTCAGACCTCTATATAGCGCTACAAAACTTGGATACCCTTGGCGGGACGTCTTGGACAACGGGTATGACCGTTCAACGATCCGTACCACCTGCCAACTATGAATGGGGGTTATCAAGCACCCCCGCACCTAATGGGTACTCATGGTTCATTCAGTTTTTATATAATGCGCCACTATTGATTGTTGATGGGTATGGTTGCACTGGATTTGAGTTAAAATACTTTCAACGGGTTACAGTTGAACTGTCAGCAAACTGGATGGAAAACCCGTTTAACTGTATTGACTTTAACTGTCAAGATGGAGTCGTACTTCGTGGCGATCTAACTGACTTTACAGTTAGTTCAGATGGATGTGTTACCCCATTTGTTACTCCATTACCGTGGAATGCAGAAAGTTTTGATGTGAAAATGGCTATCGAATCATGCGCATTACCAAATATCCGAAAGGTATATAATCGTGCATGCCTACATGTACAGATACTTAAATACATTAATGACTTTTTGACTCCATTTAGGTGGACGTAGCAAGGCGAGTGTTAGATCAATACGGGACGATTGAGTGGATAATTACATTCACGGAAAATCCAGGGGAAGTACCCCCTGGAGCGGGGGACGTAGACGCCCTTACAGTACTACAAAACATTGCAGGTTAAAATATGCTCTGAAATTTTTTAATTGTCTTAAGAAACTTTTATGATACCAACTAATTCAAACTTGTTGAACACATGTCAAATTTACACCGTTTTGATACTGCAAGCCATGACTACTTCAATTTGATTATACTGATGTAGATTAATAGAATATATAATCCAGTATATTAGCCATTATTTGAATAAGAAGTTAAAACCATTTTTTAAAACAAGTATAATTATTACTTAAATATTTAATATCTCACTGTCTTTTATTCTATCATCTCTCTTTACTGCCTCTGCTTTCTTGTGCTCTATTAATAACAACTCATTTTGAAAAAATTTTGATGAAAATTTAATAGTAACTTTGATTTTTTGTAAACAAATACATAAATTAAAAGGTTATGAAATTAAAAACTTAAAAAAATTCTTTGTTGTTTGGATTATGAAGAAAATTATATCTCTTTTATCCTTCATTCGTGCTTTTAGGCCAAACTGGTGGTGCTGGTACAATTATTGTGCTCAAACAACCTGTTGTTCAAAAGACTGTGCCTGGTTCTACCTCTCTAGGGGGGTCATTTAGTATAAATTTTGGGGACCCCAATGGCCCTAGAGATATATACTTTGATGAATCTGCTGCAAGGTAAAATTATCCCATTTTCGTTTGTGATAAATATTCAATTTTTGCTGGTAATTAGAAACCTACGCTATCCTTCGGCAAATACGTTTGACAGATTTTAAAAATCTGCATCTAAACTGAACTGAAATGTTATGCAAAATATTTAATAAGCTTAGAAATTATAGATTTGCTAAAAATACAACAATGACAAGGACCAGTTGAATGAATTACATCAATGTACTGCAGCATTTTTTTTCATATTTTCTCTACAAAATTTATGTATGCAATCATTTTTGCTTCATTTATAATATGAAGTTTACACCTTTGAAAAAAATAAGCTTCAGGGAGTTTAAATTTAGGGTAATAAGTTGAAGCTTTCTGAATAATTGTTTATATATTTACAATGGCCAATTCTTAAACGATACACTAGAATTATGCTGATATTGTACATTTTTATATACTCTATTTTATATATATTAATATTTTTAAGATTTGAAGCGAAGCTTGAGGAATTCAGTACAATTGGACGTGTAAACGTGCAGCGCAGCCAGTACCCTATTACAGGGGGTGGTGGTTGGGTGGGGGCATCAGTCATATCGGGTAGTCGAGGGGGATACGCCTGGCTAATTCGGTTCTTAAGAGTCCTTGGAGACTATTCTGGCCAGACTTTCCCTCCTGGGGCTGGCAATGTTGACATTTTTACCGTTGAACTTGGATCCTTACAGGTTTGATCAATATTTGTTCAATCTTTTTAATTTTGAAATTAGTGGTTGATAGTGCACAGATAGAAAGAAGGTAGAAATAGAAGAGTAAAAGAAAAACTACATTGAAAATTATACAAAAAATTTTTAATTCAACTTCGAGTGATTGTAGAAAGTTATACTGCAACTAACTCCTAATTTAAATATTGACTAGTATACTGGATTGTTTACTGCTCTAGTCTGTATGAACATATACAAATATAACCAGGCATGGCTAGCAGTATCTCCACAGGTTTATATACTAGAGCCCTCTTGCAAAAGGATTGATTTACCAACAAAAGAATCCTCCGTACTATGTTGTTCAACTCAAAGTTTAAAATCCTACAGTGCCAATTTTGGTATTGATTTTTCAATGCAACAAATTGATCCGGTGGTCCTGGCAGATCTGTTACATTTGACATTTTCAGTAGCTTATTGTCATTCTTAGAGAAAGTTTGGTTGGTACTTGTACTATTTTTTAAAGCTCAATTTGAAGTTTGGGCTTTATTAAAAAGACATTTGTTGAAATTTGAAATACATGCAGGGTACTGGTGCAATGGCAGCAACGGTCACCCAATCTGATGGCTCAATACCCCTAGGTGGTTCATTTGGGCTAAGTTTCAATGGACAAAGTACTGCCCCTATGCGATACACAGCTGACGGGACTGAAATCGAAGCTTCATTAGAAGACTTGTCTACAATTGGAGAAGTTGCTGTTACTTTTCAACCATATTTAAACCGGCTCGTTGCAGACGTGACTCTACTCGTAGACCGCGACTCATCTGAAGCTACAGTAATGTCACCATCTAATTTTGATATTCGAAGTATTCTAACAGCAGGGGATATAATCATGGTTGGGGGTACAAGTGGGATAATCCCTGGGACAAATGGGGAGCATTTTGTGGATTATTTGGGGGGTGTTGGTATGCAAGTCAAGGTCTCGCTAGGCCACCCTATTGTTTGGACAGATAGGGATTTAACCACATCTTTGGTGCCGGGACAGACCGTCCGTATTGGAGGTAATTGCAATATTTAACTTTATGATAGATATAAGTTAATATGTCCTAAACATTTACATTTGAAACCACTGCTGAACCGAATGTTTAAATTCTAGTTTTTTTGTGATCTAGACAGCATTTCATTTTATTTTGTTGCCTCCTGAAAATAGCAACTCGAATAATATATATAAAATGAGCTGCAGTTGGTATTTTTCTTCAATGTGTTTCAAGAATGTAAAATGCTTTATTTCATAAAGCGAATATCATGGAAAGTTAGGCATTGTTCAAATCATTTTTGGCAATATCTGCTCATATATTTCTGTAAGTCATTCACCTGAACTGTCTTAAAGAACTGTATTTGGCCCTGCCAATTTGAGCGCTTGCATTTCAATCTTCAAGTTCCATTGAATCTAAACATTATTCACTTAACTTCAAATTGCATTACATATCATTGTTTCCTCTTTTCTTTAAAGTATACATATATCTTACTATAGGAACATGGCAGGCGTCAAAAGTACATAAGCTTATTAAATCAGAACAACATGGAAACAAACCGAATAAAACCATTTTTATAAAACATTTAATTTATTAGTACTTTGAATTATATCCAGAAACCAATTTTTTTCTTAATCTTTTAATAGGTAACGTCTATGCACTAAGTAGAACTGGTATGGAAATTCAGACATTCAGCATCTCTTCAAGCTCTAGTACAACAGTTTTGGGAACATACTACTCATTGTCCTTTGAGCATAACGGTGTATTTGAAACCTCATCTTGCTTAGATTTCCATGCGACATACCTAGATGTTCAACAAGCCTTAAATTCAATGCTCAATATTGGAAGTGATGGAGTAAAAGTTACCCGAACAGGGAATGGAACTCATGGCTTGCCATACATCTACCGAATCTACTTTGAAGGTTCTTCTGTCTCTGGGGACATATCTGATATTATACTTGATAATTCGGGTGCATGCAATGCTGCTTTGCCAACATTAGGCGCTGGGGTAGTTTACAATGAAGTCCAAGGGGGCACAGTGTCCCAACAACAATTAACTCTGTCTATTGAAAGTGGGGAAATGACAGGGGCCTACTTCATACTCCAGGACTCCACAGGAGACCAAACCCCCTGTTTGGGCTGGGGGATATCTGGTCCTGAACTAAAAACCTCAATTGAGGCCTTAGAAGCATTTTCACCTCGTTTAATCCCAGGACTTACCCTAGATACCACAGGATTAAATGTCTTACCTTCCTCAATAATCCCCCTTCATGCCGGAACATATGTTGATGGTCGAGTAAAAATTGGCGATTCTGTTGTCATTGAAGGCTGTAGCAATGTTAACACAGTTATAGGTATATCGGATGATGGAGGATCACTAATATTCAAGGTGTCCCCAACTGTTCTAGTCTCTGGTACTGGAAAATCTGTGAGCTTAGTGTTGAACAACCCAGTGGAGGTGGTACACCGTGGTCCCGTGTATGGAGTGATTGAGGTGCAGCAAATAGTTGTGTCAGCCACAGATTTTATATTGCCAGCCTCAAACCAGGGTTTTTTCCAGCTTGTCTGGCACCACCAAGATTCTGTGGCTGTAACGGATTGCATTGAATTTGGAGCGTCAGCATTCAGTATGCAAGAATCGATTAACAATGCAATACTCTCAGCTGTTTCAAAATCTTCTGGAATGGCAGTTGGAATGGACTTGAATGATGATGGCAGTATCAATAATTTTGACATAGATCACATACAGGTATGCCGCATAAAGTATTTTTGATGTGCTGTATTTGAACTTTTTAGGCTTTGGAGTTTTTATCGAAAAAAATATACATATATATATGTATTTATTCAACCTTCAATTATATTAAGCTTATTATTTTTTCTCAAATATAGAAAAAAAGCTTGAATAAATTAAATTATTAATGTGAAAAATTCTATTTTTTTAATTGCATGTACAGCCATCTATACTTGATTAACATTAATTGTTGATATATGATTTTACGTGTGGTTGGTTCTTGGGATTTTTGAGTAGGGACCTGAGTGGGTTGTGTAGTTGGGATTGCTGATTTAGGGACACTTTTTTTATGTCAGCCTTGCTCAGTGCTTAAAAAATATGAAATATCTTCATGATTTCATCTAATCAGTGTCATATATGTTTTTTGAGAGAAAGTAGTAACTTTTTGAGGTTGCGTGTCACTTTTTTATGCAAATGTATTTTTGACAAGTCACTGCTGTACATCAGCATGAACCAATGGAACGTAAAAAGTTGCATTTCAAATTTGACTGGTTAAAAACTTGAGAAGGCGCTCGTGTAATTTTGGAAATTCAAACAAGTATACGAAATATATATTTATGCATATATTTATATTACTAGTGTCACTTGCATGAGGACAGAGTTTAAGTATTCTTTTCATCTACTGTGTAAAAACAATTTGTTGGAGATTATTAATGTACAGAAGTTAGCCATATCAGTTTTCTGTCCTCAAAATATCAATATTGCTCTATGGAGTGACCTCCTTCAAAGGAGAAATAAAAAAACACAAATTCCTAGTGGAGAAATAAAGTGGATAAAAAATAATGGTAGAAACTGAGAAATACTAATAAAGAACAATTTTTCTATTTTTTCATGCATGTATTTTTATGCATATATCCGTACGTGTGTCTATTTTTAGGTTACAAGAGAAGGCGATGGAAGTGCATTATGGGGGTATGGTTATACGTACACCTTGTCTTTTACAGGAGTATCCGGAATTTCGAATGTACTTGGTAATGTCGAACAATTTCAACTTTCATCATTAGGTGGATCAGGTGACTGTCACGATTCTGGGTCTATGACAACATCACTAAATGCATTGGTCACAGCTGTGTACGGTACGTTTCTACTAACTACCCCCACAGGGACCATTCTAAGTCCATTTTTATACCCCGGGGATCGAATTCGTTTGGGGGGCTCTGACCCCCTTGACCGTATATATACTGTAACCAGAGTGGATGATCTACTAAAGGAGGTGCAAATTTCTGAAAAATTTAGAGGAGACGATTCTGTGGGTATGACGATTCAACGCGTTCTTGATGGAATTCCAACTGTTAATATCAACACAATTGTAGATGGTACATCAGCTCATACATACGATATATACTTTACAAGTCCTATTCTAAGCAACACAGAGAAATTGGAGCTTCTTGAGGGCCCAACATTTTGTCCAGATTCAGGTTGGGTACACACAGGAGGAATGTCCCAGGATGCAAAATTGACTCAAGTCGATCCAGGTGGAAGTACTCCAATATGGGAAATTTTGCTTCAGGCTGACATTGACTATGGAATACCGAGTGTTCTGAATGAATTTCAGATTTTTGCATTTTTTAATAGTAAGTGGCATGCTACTAATTTTTTGCCATGGACATCGAAACCTAATGATTTGTCTTTAAGTCTTGATGCTATTTTTGGAGTTGGTGCTACAGATGTTTCTGTGACGACTGTTAGCAGTCTAAACATAATGAACACAGTTGATATAGAAGCAGGAGGCTATGGGCATACATACACGGTGAACTTCAGGATTCTCGAGGGAAATATCATGGCTTACGTTTTATATTCATCTGCCAATCACAAAGCTCTATTCTTTAGAACTGAAACGGAAAATGTATTGACCTGGACAGTCAATTCACTTGCATTAACGGATAACTTTAATTATGCTGTTGTAACCATAACTTGCACAAATAACGTAACGAAGGCTTACAAAATGGTTGTTGAAGTCAATGGGGGTGCGGGTACAATCACTTCGGGTACTTTTGTACTTAACGTACCCGTATCTGTACCTAGTTTGTTGAATGTACTATCTACTAGTATTGTGCACTTTACAGTGTTGAATCTAACGAGTGTTGTCACCGGAGATCAGTGGGTGTTGCTGATATCTCATGTTGGGCTCTTGGTACCCTTACCTACCGGTTCATCGATAGCTATTAGCACAATATCTGGCAGTAATCCAGTGAATCAGTTAACACTGAACACCCCTTATAAGGGAAGTGGGAGTACTAGCGATATGTTCATTTCCAAAGATATTTATGTACAGTCACAGTTCTTTACAGTTCGCGATCCAGGTTTCGAAGTCCAAGAGATAACCGTAAAGAATGTTGGAACAACTCCATTTACTACGCATTCTTATGAGATATTATGGAGTGGTACGTCGCTTGGGTGTGTTCTGTGGAATATAGAGGACTATGTACTAGAGCAAATTCTTCAAGTTTCTCCTGAATTAGAGGGTATCACAGTGACTC
The DNA here is from genome assembly GCA_032358265.1 of Vaucheria bursata. Lineage (NCBI taxonomy): Eukaryota > Xanthophyceae > Vaucheriales > Vaucheriaceae > Vaucheria > Vaucheria bursata. The sequence goes on along the minus strand of JAULBW010003316.1, from coordinate 94,190 downwards.
GCAGGCCTCACACAACACTGCCAATTATAGGTTATATCTATACCCTTTACTTTTCTGCGGGGACTTTGGGGGGTGCTGGAGGTTGCGATGCCTCTGACCCAGGCCCGGGTGGAATTCAATTGGTGCCTCAATCTGGAAACTGCAGCCCAGATTTCGTGTCTCCAGGTCATACTGTTACTGTGGCAGTCCTAGCACAAGGTAGCATTACGGGTGGTGATTTATCGATGGTTAACCTTCCGTTAGGCGATATCAATAACAGTTTGTTAACTGGCCGTTACCTTGGAGGGGAGGGAAGCTTTCCCCTTGCTTTATATACAGTGTCAGGTCATCTTTTTAACGTAGAATTTGATAGCAATCTTGGAGATGTCTCGTCACTAGTTGGAATCCCAAATGACTTAAAAGGAAATGCAGCGAGAGTATCGACATATGATGCACTGGTATCAGGAAATTTACCCCAAGATTATGTGGCAACTGGGCTTTGGACGGGAGTACCCTACAACATTCGAATTTCTGCCTATAATGGATTAGGATATGGAGATTACGCATATTTCATGAATACTGGGACACCATCAGGAATCCCTGAGCCAGTTCTAAACGTTAAAGTTGAGATTGCTGATCATGCGTATGAAATTCAGAGCATAGTTTTAGGGGCTACAAATATTGAAGAGGTTCAGGTTATCACCACTTCAGCCCCTCGATTAATTGAAGTTCAGTTAATATCTACATCTAGACAGGAAAATTCTCTTCTGCAAGTTTCAGGCAACTTTTTGTTGCATTTCCCGGAGATTCAAGTTGTCTCAATTACAGCAATTAGCCCAATGGCGGTGACTGCAATGTTTGTGCTGGTATACAATAAAATTTCGGATGACCTGACAAACACAGGAACCTTAATATCTAGTGTATCCACAACTCCTTGTATTCCTTGGGATGCAACTTCAGATGATGTAAAACTTGCTTTAGAAAATGTTATTTCTTCTGGCAAAGTTGAAGTAGTGCGATCGTGCGATGCAACTGACAAGTGCGGGTATGGCTACAGTTGGGAAATCGTATTCTCAGGGTACTCGGTTAGGGGGAATATACCCCCTCTACAGTTGCTGGATTGCCCTATCCCAGGTTTTTCTCTGGTAACGGCATTTAACGCTGTATCTGCCATTACATTGGTTGATTCGGTTAACGATGGTTATGCTGTAACAACTTCAACGCCTCAATGGGAAGTGAAGATTAAAGCAGGAAATGAGCTTGTTGCTGGAATCGGACAAATTCGATTATCACTAACCTACGCAGGTATGTACAAAGGAAAACCACCCAAAGATTTTGAATGTCTTTCTTTTGCCAATTGTTTATTTCTTGTGATCTTGTCTGTTTTAATATCTTTGGATTATCTCCCAAAAAAAACTTGTGCCAAAACTTTGAAATATTTTAAAACATCTACATCAAACCAAAATTTTATAATTAAGAATATTTTTATTTTCAATTTATTTATACATGTGTACAATGTGCGTATGTATGTATGTATGCGATGTAAAATTATTCGGCAAATTTTTTTGAAGTCATTTGAAAATTTTTACCAATGCCTAAAAAATTGTCTAATTTTAAATATTCAAAAGGAGCTTCTAGAGTAACAGCATGTATGGGTTGGGATTCAACATCTGAATACATCAAAACATCTTTGGAATCACTTTCAAATGTGGATTTTATCAATGTGTCCGTATCTGGTGACTTGAAAGAGAGAATATGGAAAATAATATTTGATGGAAATGCTATGCATGAAAATTCTTCAATTCAAAGACTAGTCCTTGCCCCTGCAGACTCGACTATGTGCACTGCATTTACGACAGTAATTAATGGAGTAGCCTCTGTTGAAACCTATACATTGAGTGTGTTGGAGGTGAGAAAAAACAGATTATTTAAAATGAAAATTTTATATAAAACTTTATTAGAAGATAATTTTATTGTTTTTTCATCAGAAAATCTTGATCAATTATTCAAACTCATGTAAACATTGCACTATTGAATGAACATGTTCTTGAATAAGTTCAAGAGCTTTTTTATCAATATTTTACTTGAATTTTAGAAATTCAGCCATTTTTCTTGCATGCCTCACACATACGCATGCATAATTATAACTAGATTCTTGATTAATGCTTCAAAATTTCACTAATCTATAAGCCTCATTTTCCCTGTGCTGAATGTTTAATCAGTGTAATACGCTATGATATATATATTACCAGCAAAGGAAGGTTGGTGGAGTGCATATCTATAAATAATGAAATATATCGATTTCTAGAATATCAACTGCATATACATTAATAGGTGGGAAATGTGGGTGGAGCATACATACCACATGATGCATCTGCCACAGTAATGGCTACACAACTAGAGGCTCTGCCAACTGTTGAACAGTTAATTATGTATAGAAGCAATGAAGATGCATATGGTGCTGTAGTATGGACCACAAGGTACTATGATACAAAAAACGTCAGTTTTTTAGTGATTTTTCTGGAAAAAACTAGTCTTGTATTGTATTACCATTTTGAAAGCGTAGCAATCTATGAAAATAAATGAGCTTTTCTCTAACTTTTAGGGGGTAACTGCTTTGTGATGTAATCAATTCGAAAGATGTGGAACAAAAAAATCAATGTTAAAAATATTTTTTTATTGACGTAACCTGTCTGATTTCATGCTACGTTTTTGTAAATTTTGAAATCATAGCAATTATACTGCCTATTTTCTAGCACTTTTGGGAGGTTGCTTTTTTGTAAAACAAAGTATGATACCACAGTTTGAATGATTTGAAAACTATATCTATGAACAATATCACTGGTTAGAAATAATCATTTTTAGTTACTCACCCAATAAAAATATTTTAAATTAATTTCAATTAAAATGTCAACTAGAATTGACCTGACCCCATATATATAGTGTATATTCGTTTACATATTTATTATGAGTCGTTCACACTGAGTTGTGAAAAACTGAAGGATGTCACCAGTAAATTTTCTCTTTTATCTTATCCATTGAAATATGTGTTTATTTTAGAAAAAAATTCAACAATGATTTTAAGCTATTGATGCATATAGCATGATAGCATACTGATTCATAATATACTACACTAAACTTTTTTTTAATCAATTTAAAGTAAAGAAATCAGGCGCTGATTTTGAAAATATTCAATAAACTTTAAAGAAAAAAAGTGTCCCAATTTGCTTGTCTATGAATTTTGTTCAATGAAACTAAATTGAATTTGTTTTACAGTTTCAGCAATAACGATGGAAATATACCTCAGCTCTACTGCCTGCCAGAGAGTGGCTTTACAGGGACATGTACTGTGTCAACATTGATTAACGGCAATGAAATAGGGGGCTACTTCTACCTAGGTGACAGTGTCCCTATCCCCTCAAATGCATCACCTGAAACCATACAAACTGCCTTGGATTTGGCAGGATTTGGAGCTGTGAACGTGACACGTAGCAGCCCCGATGATCGAGGGGGGTATACATGGTATATTACATTTATAGAGCTTCTTGGTGACATACCCCTTATTGTTGCGGATAATAAGTTAACGGGATATGGGGTTGAAATAATGGTAACGGAGCTTGTCAGTGGTAATGCGTTAGGGGGAACATTTACTTTAGCATATGACTACGAGGTTACTGATTCTATTCCTTTTGATGTATCTGCAACTGAATTGAAAAATACATTAGAATCCCTAAGTGGGATTGGTCTGGTAACAGTATCTAGAGGCCAAGAGTCCCCAGAAAAGGGGGGTTCATATGCAATAACGTTTCTAGATTCGATTAATTCCGGCGATGTGGCATTGTTTGTTGCGGACGGAAGCAACTTAACTGGAATTGGAGCAACTATTTCTGTGCGTGAAATGCAAAAAGGATCTGAAGCTTTAGGTACTTCACAAGTTATAAATACTATGAAAAATAATCATAAATAAATTTAGATGAAACTTTTACCCAAATTTTTTATAAATTCAAATAGGAAATTGCTGGTTTTGAGTTGCTATATTTAAGTGGTTATATAATTTCTTATATTAACCAAGATAATGAAAAATATGACTATAAAATATGTAACTAAAAAGATTAATCTTGAAATATAGCAAAAGTTTTATGCATATTTATATTGCCCAAGGTGCTGGTTTCTTATTTAAATTCGACTTCATTGATGCTAACTCCTATAGCATGTACTTTGGTATGCTATTAGATTTTGAATATGAAGTCAAATTTGAACTATAGTTGTATAGTTCAATACAGAATTTTTCTATCACTCTCTGCTGTTGAAAAAGAAAACTTTTTACATCTAAAATTTACTATAAATGCTGAATAATCAGGAAAAATACATAAAATTTTTTTGTACTTTTTTATAGGTACGGCACTCAAGTTAAGCTTCGATGCACCTCGAAATTGTGCCCAAGCTCAAGTTTCAAATGTTTGCGGAGATTCTGTGGAAGGGTATATCATTCGGTGGGACATCGTGCCAACTTTTGATAGTTCTGTATTAGTTACAAAGACATTGACAATATCATCTCTTCTATACGAGGTAACTTATCATGCTTTATAACAATCATCAATGGATTCTTAAAGTAATACTTGATATATTGTCATTTTTTCATTCCTTTAAGCTCATTTCTGTGAAAAAATAAAATTTCAGAAAAATTTCTTAAGGGTTGGGAAGAATAAAAAATTCAGTGGCTTAATTTTGTCATTTGAGTTTTTATGTACTGTTTGTGTAAACAAAACCATTTAGATGGGTACTTCAAGCTAAGTTTTTCCTGTACATGTAGCTATACCTGCAATTTCAGGTGGCTTTGCTCATGAAAATTTGTCAGTTGTTTTCTCAAATATAAAGCATATGCAGTTTGTGCACAGATATACATATAAACATACATATGAATTTGTATGCATGTATAATGTATGGATGTAAGTGTACGTTATTCAATTTCTCAGGTTCAGTATGTACGCACAACATATGCAACTTCAGGAACATTTCAACTTTCCTATTCTGGCTATACAACAAATCCTATCAATGCTGTAGCATCTGAAACAGATGTCCGTATTGCACTTGAGATACTTCCAAGTATCACCACACTATCCGTAGAACGTACGTATAATTTTGAAAGCCTGGGTGCAGCATTTAAAGTAAGCAGTGGACAAAACTCTGCTACATGTGTAATTCCAGGAACGTGCGATTACTTACAAGCTTGTAATTTATTATACTTAGAAGGGGTTATTTATAGGGTGAGGGCTACACATAAGGGGGGCGTTAATGTGTCGGTGATACCACTGAGCAATGCAAATGATTGTTCGCTGTCAGTTACGTATTCTGGGGATACGTCGGATAATGTGGTTGTGTATACTTGGGCAAGGGGCTTCGAATGGAAGGTCCAAACATTTTTATTCCTGATTTTATTAATTAGAGTAAATTTCAGATATGATAATTCTGCTTTACCAAATTACCAAATTTTTTCACTATCGCAAATAAATGGAAAGAGCCACACCATGCCAAGTTCGGATTCAGACTTTTGAATGTAATGAATTCAGTGGATCTGACAGATTTGTGGCGTTTAAAGATTGCTGTACAGTAGGACTCTTCCAACAATATTTTCCACAATACGATAATTTCTTTACCAATACCACTGGTTTTGAATTGAATAGAGTGGCTTTTTTACATCCCTAAATTTGTTGTCAGTGAGCAAATCTGAATTTAATTTGGTTGCATTTCATTATTGCTGATTACAAACAGTTCAAAAAAATGCACAAAATTGATTTTGTTCTAAGTGAGTTGACATCGACTATGAATACTCTTTTAGTGAGCAAGAGATTCCCAGTTTGAATCTGGATTAGAGCTAAAATGCCTAAGATGCTAATCTGTTTCTATATAATTTTATAACATTTCTGGTACCAAGAGACCTAAAATAGCTATATTACAGCACAGTATGAAGTGCATGTAAAATATGAATTAAAGTAATTTTTAAAATAACATTACCCTGCGCATTACAGTTACAATGAAATTTGTCAACTTTAAGTGTTCTAACAAACATTTAGAATTGTTGTTCCATGTGATTTCTGCATTTTTGTTTATAGGTTTCTTTCCTCAAAGTAAACCATGAGGGGGAAATATTCTCTTTAACTAGCCCTCCTCATAATCTCTACCCCCCAAAAGGGTACTCAATATCCCCATCAGTTTCAATCTCTGGGGGAGATTGCAGCGGGTGTTTCTATATTGGAGTAGCCCCCGATCAGCCCTTATCATTGGGCAGGCCATACTATGTACAGGTTCAAGCATACAATTCCATTGGACACAGCGATGCTGCCCTTTCGGATACCGTTTCAGGTGAGTAATTTTTTTAAATTAGTTGTTTAACATTAACTTTTGAGAATTTTTTAAGCATCTTGAGGGTTTTTAGATGACTACAGTTCACTTATTCCATTAATTTTGTAGCCGCTTATAGTGTATTCAGCGTCTGGTGTAGATTCCAGGATTCTGATTGGTCTAAAAATTTACATCACTACCAATGGAATGAAATTGTAGTTAAATGCAGATCGTCTGAATTTCATCCAATTAACTATATATTTTATTTTCATTGCTAACTATTCATGGTTTTTGTCAAATAATTCATTTTTCTTAGTTGGGATTCCATACTACGGTCATTATGTGCATATACAGAAAATTACTGGAACACATTTATAGGTTTATTTATTTGTGCAAACAGTAAACGAAAGTAGAAAAAATTTGTTCTTAGCAATTTTCACTGAAAATAAATAAATCAAAAAGTCATATTACATCCAAGTTCTGACGGTTTCTGGTCTTTGTTCTCTCATTTTTTCTCTTCCTATATATGAATAGTATTTCTACAAACATTTGCATGACTGTAGACTTTAAAAATATCACAGTGAATGCGCAGAATAGTTTCATTTAAAATATACAATTTTAACTGATTTTCTTTTATTGTACTGAATTTCAATTCTCATATAAATTCTTTTTGTATATACAGTGACCCCCAACCAAGTACCCCTTGCACCTCGTAGCATCACCGCAGAAGTTATATCAGGGGCCAAGGTAGCTGTTTATTTCTGCCCTCCAGCTCAAAATGCGGGGGATATTTGGGGGTACCGAGTTCAGTGGGATGTAGACCCCAGCTTTTCTTCCGCTAGCACTCAAGGCCCTGACAACTGCGCTATGCCTTATACTCTGCACGGTTCATGCGTAGCTCAGTCGGTCACCATAGCTGGGGTGTGCCCATATACATTAATGGCTGAAAATCTGGTTGCGGACACAATGTATTACTTTAGGGTTAGTGCCCTCGGGGCTGTCCCTGCCCAGTTGTTGGACTCAGGGGGAGATAACACAAACTGGAGTACTGTGGTAGAGGCAATGCCAGTCAATACGGCCCCAGCTAGCCCTGGGGAAGTAGTAGCTTATGTTCTAGACGGAAAAACGTTGCAGGTAAAACTAATATTACAAAATATATTTTTGACAATATTCCTTGCTATTCATTTTATTCAAATCCTAAATATTCACTAAAAAATAAACAAAAAAGTTGTCATCCGTAAAGTTCAGCTGCAGATTTTGGAATATACAAAATTTATTTGGTGCTTTCAACCTCTCTGTATCCAAATTTTACTGCGCATATAGTTTATACTTATATTGAGCAGTTTGCTAATATTAAGGTTAGTTGACTAAAGGACACAGAGATGCTGAGACAGCAGAGAAAACAAGAAAAGGCAGAATGACACTATGAATTGAATTGACCTACTGTACTTCAACATATGATTGTTCTAGAAACATTATTGGTAACTGGTTATTCAAATAATGGCTAGTATACTGGATTTAATACTATGCTAGTCTGCATTAAAATATAAAGTAGTATATTTAGGCATAGCTACCAATACCATCAAAGTAGTATATACATAGTAGATTAGCTTTCATAAAAGTATAATTATAGTAACTGTTCTCAGCAAAAACTTGCACATCCCTGTTACATTTTTATTAATGCTATATTGTAAAATCAAAAATTGACTTCTAGCCATCAGTTTATTTTCAGATACTCATATCATTGTAGATGGAGAATTAATGAAAGTGCTAGCAATTCAATAAAGTATGCATGACTTTGTGGCAAAACCTTTGATTCGTTTTAAAAAATAAGTCTGCATAAAGCATAATATTTGCAGAGTGATACTTATGGATTTTTGATGTATTATTTGTTGTTTTCATGCATACAGATTCAGATTGTGCTGCCAGAAGAAGACGGAGGCCTTCCCATTGATTCATACCGCTTTGAAATTGACTCGACTACTAAGTTTACATCCAAAATTACATCTACAGTCAGTTCCGCCTCTCTCCCCGTCCTATTCAAAAATGGGCCATATGTGCACCACATCACAAACTTTACGCCTGGAGTACCCTACTACGTGAGAGTGTATGCAATTACAGCCCTGGGAGAAAGCCCCCCTGCATATGCCTCAAATAATCCTATTATACCTACCCAGCGCTCAGGGCCACCTGAGAGTACTATTGCGATAGTAGTTGGTATGCCTATTACAGCCCCTCATACAATGGCATCGGTGGCCTGGTCGGCCCCCTTGGATGATGGTGGGGCGGGGGTAGTAGGGTACCGTGTAGAATGGTTTGAATCCTTAACAGGTATAAGGCTATATTTTATTGCATTCATTTATAATTTGAAAGGAATTGACAGGTTCGCATGAATTATTATGATTGCTGATTTTGAAAAATTTTCTTAGAATATTTGTTTCTGTTACTAGCGTATTCTTCAGTTTTTATGGGGGCTAGGAATTCATAATGTTGACCACTTTCATGATTTTTATTTCAAAATACTTTAATTGTTTCTCACACAAATGCAATCAGTGGCCAGTTTGCCCAATTTAAACAAATATTGATACTTTGAACCATGAATATGAGGGTGGGGCAATAGACATTTTTCTGGTCTTTTAAGTGGTTATATGGACCATTCTGGGTCATACCATGCAATTAAACGTAAATTTCTAGTAAACGGTACATATATATATATATATATATATTTTGTCTGATAGCTGCAAAAACTATCTCTAATATGATTGGTCAGGAGTGAAATTAATCGAAAATCAACTATACAAGAATAAATTTCATCAATGGAATGTAATCATTTTAAGCTGACAAGTTTTATCAGTCACACTATAAGTTGCACATAAAAATTAAATTTTTAACTTGAGCTACAGTTAAGATTCCTTAAACTGACAGCTCACAAGATGATATATTCCATTATTTGGTAGCTTTGCCATTCGACCGACTCCATTTGGTGGTATATATTGATGTCTCTAGTCTGATATACTCAATTACTCGATAGTTTCCTGTAACTGACAATACCAGTTAATGGAATATCTGTTGCATTTCATTTTGCAGGGGTGGAAGAAGTTCAACTCATTCGACAGACATGGGCATCTGGTGGTCACCCTACTGAAGACCTTAGCTTAATGTTTAATGGAGCAAGCGTGTATGCCGGCTTTAAGGCCGGTTCGTCTGAAATTCACATGCGAGATGCCCTCATGAATATGGTAGATTTATCAGGGGGGTCTCCAGGGGTACTGCCAGTTGGGGATATTACCGTCAATAGAACAGAGATTAATGTAGACCAAGGATATGCCTACCATGTGACCTTCAAAGATGGGGTTTTGAACAAAGGGGATCAGCCTTTAATTGTGGCTGTATATAGTTTTGCGGGATCTGCAGATTGTGCAGTAACTCAGGCAATAATTTAAAGCAAATTCCTTTCTATATAAGGAGTTTGCTTATAAAGAACTTTTGCTTAAATTGAAAATCAAAACCCAAACTGTGTCCAAGTTCCTCTTCAGATTTTTGGATATGACAAATAAGCTCGGTGAATCCGATGCATCAGTCATATTTGAAATTTGCTGTGTAATAAATTGAACGTCTTTTGGATTTCATGATACTGATTTATGTAAATATTTTAAATGGCAGGTAGACTCTATGAACTGAAAAACATAGTGATCAAGACCAATATATATAGTGCATGCAGATATGACTTCCTCAATATGTTCAACAATAATACAATTTTGCTTATAAATTACCAAACATATATCTTGCCTCCCAAGTTAATGCTTCAATAATTATAAATAATTTTCATAATAAAACTCAAAGTATAGCACTTCTCAATTTAAACCATAATTATTTGAATAACTCAAAAATCACGATGCATTTGACTTTTCTGTAACTTAGCTGGTGAGCGGAATAAGACCGGGGGGTAATTCAGAGCAACAAGTAGTAGAAATTATTGGCTCAACTAAACCTTTGGGGTTTTGGCGATTGCAATTTGGTACTAGTAACTACACCACGTACGTGTCAGCTGATGCGGATGCTTGGCAGGTAAAGTCATAATCATAATCAAATTCAATTTTCATATTTGCGGAGTTTAGTGAATGTTACTTGGGGACTGCATGTGAAATACATACTGAAAGTATTATAACAAAGATTCATATTTCAAGGTTTAGTATAGACTTAGATGTACATGTTCAGAAACTAAGATGTTCAATAGTCGAAAACTTTGAATGGCATAGGTGGAAGCTGCACTTGAAGGCCTTTCTTCTTTAGGTGAAATGACTGTATCAAAAGTACAGTTTACAGTTTCTCCCAAAATAGGAAATCAATGGATCATAACGTTCATCACACCCGTTGGAGATAGGGGTGTTGTCGGTCTTGACGCTACGTATATTTACAATACGGCCAATGATGTACAAATTTCAGTACAAGATGGAAATAACGCAATTTCTACGAGCGGCATTAATACGTCCACTCGGCTTTGTACATCGTGCGTAATTGGAGAGACGCCCGTTGGATATACGTATGATGATGTATCTGCAGATCAGTTCAGCTATACGGGTAGGTCAAATCAAGTTAAATTCAAAAGTCCAAATCACTCGTAAAAAAAATTATGTAACTTTAAATACATTTGGAGACCCAATTTAAGTGTAAATTATTCAATTAGTATGAAGCGCTTATAATTTCATTGGTAAAATACATGCTATCCTGAGTACGGCAAAACTTACAAAATTTTGAGTTCTTTCTTTGCTTAAAATTATTCAGTATAATTGATATTTTTCTTCTTGTAATGAGCATTTTTCCAAAAAATTTGGAAAATAGCTATTCCAAACAGAGCTCGGAAATGCTAAGATATTGCTTGACCTGTCTTTCATAAATCAAGAGGGAATTTAAAGCTATCGATTTAAATGATTTTGTTGCTTTTATAAAATAAACATTTTTTACAATTTTTTTCTAATGTATGTCTTAGTTAATGATTTGAAGCCAGGCGTTTCGTATACCATTGCAGTATCTGCACTTAACATACACGGACAGGGGGTACGCAGTATAGCTACCCCCTACGATCTTTCCCCTTATCTAACTCCCCCCGTAACTGTACCGAGTACCCCAACTAATGTCATAATCTCTGTAAAATCGTGGAGTGTCGTTCCTGGCGATGATCTGGGGGATGGTCAAAGATTGCTAGTTTCTTATGAACCCCCATTATCTGATGGGGGATCCCCTGTAACGGCATATAGGGTTGAATTAGACCCGGATCCAGCATTCAGCGCGCCTATTTCTGAGCTCTTTAGGTAATGTGCATCACATAATATACAGTAGAAAAGTAAGGAATTTTTTTAGAGGGGCTGACATCTGACTCTTTTTCCCCCCCAAGCAACTTTTCAATTCGTCTCATGTACAATGCAAGATGCGATACAGATAATAAGAAATAAGAACTATTTTTTAGAAATTAACCTCCTGAGATTTCTGAGCTCTATTTATTTTGATGCTGCATTCATATGCATAAAACCAACAAATAAATATGCATGATTTAGCGTTAGGGTTAGGGGTAAAGGTTACAGCCATAAATTTATTCTCGATTCTTGCTGTACTGACCAGCAGAGTTAGAATTAGAATTCTTGACTGAAGAATTATCATAAAATTATCGTTATCAGACATTAGATTGTGTAAGCTGATTGCTTTCATCAAAAAACATTTAATTTTGTCTCATTTCAACAAAATACTTGAGAAGAAAAGCAAAGGCAATGTACAAATTCAACATTGACAAGGGTGGTTACTTTTTATACAGAGTTACATTTCCATAAAGACATATGTATAAATATACTCACTCTTCAAATTATGTATATGCTCTAGGTGCTTAAACCAACCAGATTACGCTACGTGGGTAGTTGAAACTGAGTCTACAGCTGCGATTACAACTGGGTACTTCTCCCTCGAACTAGTAAGGGGTGGGGTAACGTTGGCCACTGAGTATATACCCTATAATGCAAAAGCCCTGGCGAAGGATGAGGAACGAAATACAATCATTCAGAGCTCTGAGGTGAAGAAATTTATATTTATTTTACTAATCAACGCGATCTACATTAAAGTAAAAAAAGAGTAAACGATAAATTTCGACCATACTTATTGGAAAATGAAGTGTAGGATTAATGGGCACTTGTAACGTGGGCGTGTACAATTATTGTAAACACTTACAAAAAATTGTGCCTTAAGCATTTGAGCATTTTAGTCCACTTGTTGCTGTCTCAAATAGGCCCCGAACTAGTCAAATGGCTTAGAATCGGGAGTAATAGCAAGTATGTAAGAGGTACTAAATTAATACTGTCACAGAGAGAGGAGATAGGCAAAAACAGCGCGATGATATAGACCGTCAAGCACAATTATACTGCAGCATAAAATTATTCTAAAAAATAGTTCTGTTGCTGCGTATTCAAATAATGACTAGTATACTGTATTGTATATTATGCTAGTCTGCATTAGTGTAGCAAAACATAGCTAGCAATATCGCCACACATTCAGTCAGAGGGAAAAGAAATGTTGCAAATGCAATCTTACCAACGTGCAGATTATTTCACAAGTTATTTAGCAATAAACGAAGTACAGGATAATGATGGCTTAATTCAAAGAAGAACTGTTATATCTGAAGGGGAAATGCACACATCAGTGATTCATCAGATATTCAGGATTAAAATAAAAAGAAACCAATATAAATTCATTTAGATATCATACATTCAAAAATCGAAATTTTACAAGCTTTAAACCATACGATTGTGTTTTAAGTTGCCTTTAGAATATAATATCGTATACAAAAAAATCCTTACTCGTGGGGGAATCCATTATATGAAAAAGGGTATTTTTATCCAATTAGGTTGCCTGCAGTCCCTTGGGCGACTCCATAGCAAATACTGTATGCTCATTGGCCCGAGAAAAGACCTCCGGATCAATGCAAATGAAGCTCAACCAGCTCAGCTCTCTATCTGATGGGGTACATGTTACCCGCCAAAACTCCGCTACCACAGTAGGGGGGTACCGCTGGACCATTACATTTTTAGATTCTGGGGACGATTTTAAGCTAGTCTTAAAAACAACAGATACTTCATTAGGGGTCCCACCGCAAACTGTAAATGTGTATCTAACGAAAATTGCAACTGGAAATGGGTACGTGGATCCCTGTTGGGGGTCCATGGTAGTACCTGTATCTGGGGGGCTTGTGTCTGGGGAAGCATATTACGCCAGGGTTATTGCCTACAATAGAGTGGGATACGGAGATGGGCAAATTGGGGGGTCACCAGCAAGGCCGACTATGGTACCCGGTAGACCAACATCAGTTACTCTGAACAAGTATGATGCGACAAGTTTGAAGGTATACATATATTTTGCATTTTTTCAATGTATAATTTCATACTGTGAAATGGTGTAATCTTTTAATTTATGCTGAAAAACTCCACATAAATATGTAGATAAATTTAGGTTCATTTATTGTCAGTTATCTCAAAGTTTTTTATGTGTACTAGTGCTTATAGATTTTGTCCCCCCAAAGTTCTTATGTATATAATGTAATATCTCAAGATTTGCAATTATATATATATATATATATATCCAAACAATAGCCTATATATTCGCTTTCCTCAGGTCATTTTCAGTCCCCCATCTGACGATGGTGGTGATGTCATAATCAAGTACTTGGTCGAATGGGCCACCACAAGTACATTTTCAGATGTCGAATATGCTTATGTCACCTTACTCGATGGGGGTGCACCATTCATGAAAGTTATTTCAAACCTCATTAATGGCCAACCATACTATGTACGTGTCAGTGCATCTAATTCATTAGGACTGGGGCTGTCACAAAGCTCTAGCCCCACGTATCAGCACCCTTATCAAGAACCATCTGCCCCCAATATTGTCATCCTTGCTGTTACTTCTGACACTATGCTTACAGTTAGTGTCACCCCACCGTCTTCCAATGGGGGTGATAATGTTACAGGTTACGTCTTTACTTGGGATGTGTCCCCCACCTTTAGCTCCCTAACTGGGTCTCCGCATCAAGGTAAGAGTATTGATGCTACATCAATTTTTTATTGCATATCGAAAATTTGGAAGTAGATTTCAAACTGAACTATGTTAGACTTTGGGATACTAAAAATACTTAAATATTTGCTGCATCAAGTAACAAGTGTACTATTAGTCATGGATATAGCAAATTATCACATTACCAAAACAATAAATTTTGAGTATTGTTCTAACGAATTTTTGTTTTACATTTCGAAAGGTACTTTTCGTATTTTTTAGCTTGTCAAAATTTATCTAAACTTGTGTACCATAATAATCTAACCCTAGCCCTTGGCCCTACTAGTTTGGAACCTCGTATGCATACTTACTATAACTAATTGATGTCAATTTTATTTGCTAACCCAAGGAACCACTACTGTATCCGGGGCAGAGGCCAGCTCAATCACCCTTTCCTACTTGTCCACGGGGATACAGTACTATGTTAAAGTGGCTGCCATCAATGGGGCTTCCCTGGGTGTAGCTCGCATTTCCTCCCCTAGTAGTGCATATCCTAGCCTACAGCCCCCCGGAAAGCCTGTCAGCGTGAAACTTACAGCTGGCAGCTCTGGTACTGCAATCATTTCATGGGCATTTCCGCTCATTCCAAAGCATGGTATACCTTGTTTTGGTTCCCTGACAGTACCAGATGTGTGCCCTACCGCTGTGGGGGGGACTGTGGGGTCAGATGGGGGAGAACCTATCATTCGTTATGAAATTCAGTACAGCTTGGATTTGTATTTCGCAATAAATACGAATGTAATTGTTTCGCCTTCAAGCATCAGTTATACTGTAACTGGGTTAACAAAAGGGTTAACATATTATATGCGAATAATTGCTGTTAATAGCGTTGGCTACGGTCCTTTTTGCGAGCATTCAGGGAATACGTGTAGTACTTCAGGGTCCAGATTATCAATTGTAGCTCCATAATTTTCGTATTTTTAAGAAAAAAATGTTGACTGTCAAACTTTAAGCTATTTGAATAGGATATCTTTTGTGAATTTTATTTGATAAATAAATGTATATATTTGTAAATTTTGCTTTTTGTTTTGTACACACAATACGTTTACAACTCATATATATGTATATTTCGCTTCCAATTTTTTGTCTCCGTAATATGTTAATAACTTAAGCATACAATTTAATACAAGTACTGCTCATAATCAAGGTCAAATTTTAGCATTTGAATTTACAAGCTATTTATAACATATATATATATGTATTAAAAAATTGTTACATTTAGGTAAAAGTAAAGCACTAATACATTGGCATAAATACACTTTTCATAAACGTATATATATATATATATATTAATGCTTCTCAATTAATTTTATGAAAACAGCGAATAAAAAATCAAACCCAAGATGAGAACGAAAAATATGCATTTTTGATTAAAAATCGGGCTCTCGTACTATTACTACTCCCAAAAGATATACATAGCCTTGGATGGGAATCGATCCCAAGAAATCTGAAAAACAAAACGAAAGTTGAGCCCTGCATTTAATAGAACTAACGATCCTAACATAAAAATTGATATTTTATGTAAGTGTTAGCAGATCAGTCGATTCGATTAGTATTTCGGAAATGAATAAAGAACCAGACTCTGTGGTAGCTATATAAAATTCTACACTATCGTTCTAGAATGTTTAACTTCAAGTTAGACAAAGTTACTTCTCAATTGGAGCAAATGGTACACAAATTTTAAGAATTTACTCTAGATCCGATATACTACGCTTACATTCTTAAAAGGTCTTTTTGGTGCATTCATAAATAAAAGAACGATATTTGGAAACAATTCAAAAATAAAGATTATGAAAGATTATTTTTGAATAATATTTAGCCACAATTAAAAAACAAATCATGTGTAAAGTTGTTGCATTATTTGCACATTTAGATAAAGAATGATAACTCTTAGAAACAATTTTTTCGGATGAAGATAATGTGAAAAGTTACTACAGTTGAAAGGCATTTCTTTCATATTTTTAAGCAAAGAACAATATTTGGAAGACAATTTGAAAGAGCAAATTATGTGAGAAGCTACCTGGAAGTAGCATCAAAACTCCCTCTTCGGCCGTGAAAATTTTGTTGGAGACAAAAAATGAACTAAATACGGTCGCCGGGCTTTTACCATCATCAACTGAACCTTTAAAAATATAAAATATGAATTTATGAAATTTTTCGCATTCAAGTACGTTGTTCATTCAAATAATACACTTAAACCTAAAATATAAAGAATTTGTAACAATTTTCACTTGTAGCAAATGAACCAAAAGGAAAGTCATCTTGAACCTAGTAAAGCTTCAGAGTTTCCGGTAATACAAATCAATTTGCAATAATTCATTCGGTGGTCCCGTAAGATTTACTATTTCCAATTTTTTTGGTGAAAAGCTCATTCATATAAAATTTGACAAGACAGCAATGGTAACGAATCTTTGAAACTCTAAGAAAATCAGTATGGCAAAAATGAAAGAGAGAAACTGCAATTGATTTTAGCTTTTATCACAAAAACTGCGTAGCTTTTATCTTCATGGTAATTTTAAGTATATTTAGGTTTAAAGACTTGATAATGATTAAAAACCTATATATATTTGTCTTTACATGTCTGCAATCTATCTTTGTCAGTCAGGTAATAAATTGCTCCTAGGAATTTCTTAAATGTGGCACTCACTTACGAACGGGATAAAATTTCGGATTTAAAGGCAAAATCATGAATAAAAACCTCTTTTTCTTAAGTCTTATTGAGCTAAAATCAATTTTTTGCAGTGCAGGTACTAGTATATCACTATTATGAACATACTCTTAGTTGAAATTAGTTATTTCAGAAAGTATGAAACTTTCAATAAGTTTTTAAAGAGCATACCTCCCTGACGCTCTGAGCGTCAATGGTCTGTCCAGCTACACTCAATATTATATCACCTTTATTAACCTCTGGAGGTAATGAACTATATGAAAGACTTGAAACTGTTACATACCAAGCATTTCCTGATTGCCAATTCTAAAAAAACAAAAAAAAACTTTGAACAGAATACATATAAAAAATTTCAAATAAAAAACGAAAAAAAACTTTCCAAATGAAGAAAAACGAGAAAAGAGCAAAAAAAATGAAAGATAGAAAAAAAACGAAAAAATTGCAAATAATTTAGAAAAACTATGGATATTAATTCAAATAATTTATTTCCTTTCTCAATAAAAAATCAAACTAATTTTGGGATATAACAAATTTTGGATATAAAAAAATTAATTTCCTGATCCCGACAAATTTGTTATGTTTCGCTATAATATAGTTAAACCTTTACGAGAAGAATTTTCATCCGAAAGGAATATTTTATTCCTTTCTTAATATACTCGCCTCTGTGTCTTTTCGCGCCAATAAAAATCCGGGATCCGAATTGCGAACAATCGTACAAATTTCACGTAGGTCCCCTACCATCCCTAAAAATGCGCGAGTTATATCTAATCCCCCAACGTGGGGTACTCTAAGCAATGTTCGAGTATATGCTTCTAGTTCAATACGTCTCTCTTCGACAAATTCACTGTCAAATCGCCCGAACACGCGTTTATCCGGGATTGGAGGTAAGCTATCGCAGAGGTGGTTCCCCTAGTTATAAAATCAATTAAAAGGATTTAGCGCATAAAATCAAGTTCTTGAAATTCGAAAAAGTAATAAATTAATGTGTCCTTATGAAAATAAAGCAAATACTGATTCTTAACATAGAAACAATAAACTTTGACTTAACAAATTTGTCAGAGCCTTCAAATTTACTCTATAAATTTGAAACTCGTTATATCTGGAAATCTAAAAGAGAACTCCATATAATATGATTTTTTCAATTATTCGTTATAAGTTAATTTTTTATATCTGAAGTTTACAGAATAATCGAATCGAGGGTGTCCTGTAGCACTGGTCTACCCATAAGGATTTGGGAGCATCCTAATCCACTCATGTAAAATCGAGATTATACAGGTAAGATCATTTTCAAATAAATATGAATATATATGCACTGCCAAAAGTAACACTACTATAGATACAAATATAATGATGCATACATTTATTCATATATACATATTTAATACCACATTTTATAAATATATAACGATAGGCATTAAAAAATGTATACATATGATTCTAGTAGTTATAAAAAAATAAAAGAGAAATAGAGAGCAAAAAAATACAGAACAACATGCTTAAATAGCAACGTTACCAAACAATAGTGCCATCAATCATTTCAGATTGGCTAATAGAGGGTTCGAATTTAACATAAACTTATTTAATGCTTTTTTTAAACAATTCCTCTCTTTTACTATCAGCACAATACTATTAGTACATTTCAACTGCATGAAATCGACTAGAAAATGATCTAGAAGGATAATCCACAATTAGAATAACAAAAACAACTACACTAGTTGGTATTAGTACGTGCTACAATACGTCAAATTAGATTAAGGCAATAGACAAAAATAAAACTCGAATTCAACGTATGGGTGTTATATTTGAGAAGTGTACAAACCTTAAGCATACCCTCACAGTGCTCGTGTAGAGAGAAAAACTCCCTATAGCGTCGATACACTTCTATATGAAATTAAAAATAATAAAATTATTTAAAACACAAAACAAGCTTGGTCACATTTATCTAAAAAATTGGGTTAAGCCTTTCTACAGTTCTTATAGACAAAATAGGTCAAAACACAAATTAAAAACATAAAAAGTAGAGATAGGTCTCAATAATTCAAATAAAATTGAGGTGAGCCTTTGTACAAAGTTGTATGTCTTTTAAGATTCGAGAACGAGTGAGGGTTTATTTTGATGCAGACTAGTATAAAATCCAGTATACTAGCCACTACTTAAATATGCAGTTACAGATCAAGTTTCTAGAACAATTGAATGTTGAAGTATAATTGTGCAAAAATTGACTTAAAACGGCCAAACAATGCTGAGCGTAATTATCGATGTGTTCATTTCCACACAGTTTAGTATTGAGTAAAAATCGATTATACCAGTAATTGATAACCTGTAACAGCTCCATCCCGAATCCTTATTACCCTTAGAAGATAAAAAGTCACTAAGCTCGAGTCCTCTCCACTAACGTAAACTTCAATCTTTGAAATTATTCGTACATCGAATTCGTGCTCGTTATTGTTCACGATAGATGTTATCTCAGCAATGCGTCTATTTGATACCTGCATACAAAATACAGATTCTTAATATTCTAGAATACTTCTAGATGAGGTTATAAGCTTCAAAAAACCTTCATTGGATGATCATCTCAAAAATAGAAATTTGAATGTAAATATGACAAATTTTAATAGTAATACTATCAAATTCAAAAAATTAAAACATTCATCATGATTTTGATGTTGCTGGTACTTTTTTCTCTGATTACTTTTCATTCCGTATGAATTTTCAACAAAGATGATAAAAATGGCATATTTGTGGCATTTAGATTCAACATGGGCCTACATTTAGTAATATTATACTACTTCCTCGTGCTCACCACGGTTGGAGGCACTCCGGAAATTATCAAAATAGTACAAGAAACTCAATGTTCAGTACAAATTTATTACAACTACAAGCTGTTGGACATTTGCTATATATATATATGAATCACATATGTACTGAATATTGAATAGTAGAAACTGAACTGTTTGCTGGACTGTGAGCTGATAATATAGACTATTTGAATTTCAAATTTGAATTTGATAACTCGCCACTATAAATGTGGATATGAATTTTCATGATTAATATTACTTCATTGTCAACCACATCTTCTTCTTTCATGTTCTTGCTTTTCCCTTTGCGTAAAAAATAACTTATAACACAAGCACGACTTACTATGGTAAAATTCGAGCTATTCGTTCAATGTGATTTTGCTGCAGTGACTTTTAATGTTACAAATTGTAATCTAATGATAGTAGTCACTTTTGAAAGGAACTTGATCATAGGCAAAAAAAATAATTTTTAACATTTCAAGAATTAAACTGAAATTTGGCCTTTTATCAAAGAAGGAACTCGTTATGAATTGAAAAGCTATTACGTTGAAGTTTCTTAGATTCAAATATTTTCACTAATGGTGCACTTATTCATCTCAAATTATTTTTTTTATGTCTGACTCCACACATGCAATTAAAAATTTACCTCACAGCTATACTCAAAGCCGAAAAGTCCATTTTTTCGGATTTCTAATCTCCCCCATTCTCCTGTTTCTCGGAGCTGAAATGCAATGCATGTTCGCCCAAAAAACGAATTGATAACATTTGTGGTTCCACAAGAGTTGCGAAGCTCCACATAATCTATATAAGACGAAATATGAAGATATTGGCAGTATATCAGTGTACCCATAATATATAAATAATCCTTTGAATTATAATTTCATGGTCATAACATGGGGAGACGTAGAGCCTAATAGACTAGGTTTTTAAAGTTAAAACTCTTACCCATAACCTAACCTTTACTTTCAAATAAAAATTTTCAGTTAAATAAGTTTAATGCAATTCCAGTGTACGGATAATGCACCGATGTACCACTGTTGTCTTCGTATATATATAGATTGCTATAAGCTATTTCATTAACATAGTTGTGTATTCTTCCCATGCATTTTTTTAAATGATAAAAATAGAACTAAACTTCAAACAATTATTATGTAAAGCACAACAAATATAAGTTAAAATGCCTTTCGTGTAATATGATGTTATGGACAAATATTTTAACTCTACTAGTGCGCACCAGTTAAAATTTGCTTAAAGTGATAAAATAGTTATGTTTGAGAAATTACACCAAATCTAGTAATTCATACCTAGAAGGCAGGCCCTTGCTCCGCTCACGCAATCGTGCATTAAACTGAGAACGTGTCTGTGGCCATTTTTATCTAAAAACTCCCAGTTTCTAATTATCTGGCCAAACAAGATATTGGTCATAGTTTTCTTTCGGTTTGTGTCAAAACTTTCGGAAATCTTTTCTTTTTCGTGTTTGAAAATTATATTTTGCTGAGTAACTGGCAGCATTAAAAAATTTCAACCACTATCTTCTAACAAGAAAAACTATGAAGGCCATTAATCCTATGTTCAGGGAGTCAAATAGGTTGATTCGTTTGCATTAATTCATTTCCTGGAAAATTATAGCAATCCAAGCTGGTCGAATGCCAGAAATCGGCGATCGATATCTCGTTACACTATAAATCAATCAAAATTAAATTTATACGTTATTAACTCGATTAACTTTTGTTCGTATTTACTCGAAAAAATAATTTCTATGTAAAACTCATTCACTCATTGGATCAAGAGACCGGTGACGAACCAACATTCGTTCAGTGATGTCATAATATATGCCACCAAAAAAGTTCTTAATTTTTTATATTCAATAATGAAGAATAACAAATTTAACTTACAAGATTAAGAATTTTTTCGCAGAATATAATATCAGAGTAAATGCCGATTCAAATATGGAGTTGTCATTAGATCATTGTCGAATACCGGTATAAAACCCATAATTTAGTCAGTAAATATCTTGACAAATCTCGGTATATTCATTATGATACTGGGCAGTGTCTTTACTCATTAAAAGATAAAGGATAAAATGGCAAAAGAAAGTGCATGCTATATCAGGTGCTAGGTTGTTGGTACTTATCTATATAAAGATTATGCACTTTACGTCATGGACAATTTTCTCTGCTACCTTTACAAATTTGTATCTTTTGTATCATGGCCTGGGACTACTGTAAGTAATTACCCGATAATACCCGATATTACCCGATAATACCCGATAATGGCCGAAGAAAATTCCGCATCAATAAAACCTAATTAATTTTAAATATAAAACCCTAATTAAAACCGTATATTAATACCTAACATGCTGCATACAAATATTTTAAGACACGAAGTAATAAAATCGCTCAAGTAATAAAAAGCAGTCGATCCCAAACAAAACTGTCAACAATGGATGAAGAATCGTATCAAAGCGTGCCAGTTTCATTTTATATATCCGATAATCGTGGTGACTCATTCGTTCCAAAGGGCTTTGAATCAACGGCGCATCCATGTTTCTTCAAAAGTAAACCTGTCCTAGAGTTAAAGCCATCTAAGGCCTTCGAAGAGAAGATGGGTGATTTCTGTAGGAAACATACAACAGAAAAGAAACACTCTGGAACTTCAAATGGTCGACAAGTTGACACAATTTGTCCTATATGCTTAGGACCTTTTTCAAAGGCCGTCACAATAACTACATGCCTCCACACGTTCTGCCATCACTGTTTGGTGTCCTGGCTAGCACATCTCCGAATAGCAAATGAAAAAATTTACTCGGATTTAAACATACAACTGGGTTGCCCGCTGTGTAAAGATATTTGTCGCTATTTTCTTCACGTAGATTTTGACCTTTTAAATCAAGAGAAGTCACTCGCTACCGGACCATTTCAACTCTATGCCGTTAACGATGTAAATAATGAGCTCTGCTTAACTCAAAGCACTTCGAGAAAACGCCATAGGACTGAAAGAGAATGTTCACTTCCTAACATGGAACAATTGCGGTCGGCACTTAGTATTCAACGAAAAATCCATGTTATTGTTCAAAGTTCTATGCCAGATTCAGTTATAAGAAGCTCTACTTCAGAATCAGATTGTAAAATAAATTTTAAACCAGAAACAATAATTAAGCAACCTCTTTGGACTCCAGGAGTAAAGTCTTCCAAAGAAGTTCTCAATGATATTGAAGAGCAGATTCAAATTGAACAAAGCAAGCTAAATCAACTTGATGCCAGCATGGATAAATAGCAATGAGGTGAATTATAGAATAAAAATTTTGACCAATTAATAATATGTATCTCATTTTATTGCGTTATTTTAATGTCTAAAAAGTCATCTTTTTGCAGCATCTCAACTAGTTCATTATACCTGGTAATCAAAGAATATTAGGAATCTATTTCTTGCTCGCAGGAGCGCAAGATGTCCAGCCAATCAATTATTTTTTTCATGTATCTAGACCACATTTGCTGTATTCGGAATAATTTCAGGAGGATACTTTATTCACAAACAATATGGTAGTACTTCTGGGGAAGAGGAATTTAGTCGAATATCTCATCATTATTTTATCAAAATTTTGAAATTCTCTCATTAAATCTAAGCTATACTAAATTATTAGTTTTGATGGCATAGTTTTTTTACTAGATACCAGTAACTAACTTGCAATGTACTTAATCTGACACATTGACAGATAGTAACACCCATTCAATTCTGAAATGAACTTAGTTCGCATAATTGAATAATCTGTGTACCAATAAAAAAAAATGATCAGATTTTGTAACAAATTTCAGAGTGCGAGGTTAAATAATTTAAATTTATGTTTGAAATCAAATTAGGCTTAAACTGACTGGACTTTTTTATTGCACTTTAGCAAAATTAGTTTTTCCAGGAAACAAGAAACAATTAACTAACTCCAATACTAACTCTGTTGAATGCTGTTGATCTTGTTGATGCATAAACTAGACACCATACTAAGTGTCAATTAAATACCGAAAAGCATCCTTAAAATCTGGAGCATCTTGGAATCCATTTACTTAGGATCAAGCACCGATGCAATGGATTCATACTTGCAGTACATGCTGCATTGTTACTTATTCAGCTTTTCTTGCATTGCTGCTAATTTTTGTACCACACGAGTGGTAAATTCAAATTGAGGTTATTCCTTCAACAGTACTTTCCTTAATATTATCTGGTTTGCCAAGACATGTAGCTGCATTGATAAGGAGCTTAACGAACATCCACTAAATGCTTTTGACAATTCACATGTTCTTATAGAAAGAATTTTGATAACTTGAGTGCTGGCCACATATATGTAAATACAAAAGTTTCTACTAGCCACTATTTCAATTTCATTCAAGATTATGACTTATTATCTGCTTATGTTTAATTTATATTTCAAATTCAATCATTCACAGATTATGTCAAAGCAATACTTTTTAAGGTTATTCGTCACGTCCTAATTTTCAAAATACTTTTATATTCGAAAAGCTAGTACTTTACATATTTGTTATAGTATCATATTCCTTGATACTTCGAAAAGCTCTTATTTTGTCATATTAGTCAAATTACATAAATGTGTACTTTCATATTTATCACATTTTGCAACCTGCACTTTTGTATGGATATGGACTATTCCTTTGCACCAGATCAATTTTTTCTTGTGATGTTGATATCTGTTCATTCCTCTTCAACCTCAAAACTCTTGTTACAAATTTGCTACTGTGCATCATAACAACAAAAAACAGTGCCTTAGCTGAACCTTGGAGTCTGCATGCTAATGTCTCACTCATTAACATATTGCTCCATACCATATATTATTAGTTTTGTTTGTGTATTTGCTACATTATTCTTCCACACCAATTTCTTCATAGCTTGATGTTGTGCTATCTTTCGTTATGACATGCTGTCGTCAGTGGAATTTAGCGTAGATTACTGATTTGTTTAAACTATGCAATTTCAACTGCAACATGCTCAATCTTCATCCTCTGGTTTGTTTTTCTGCCAACTTCTAACCATTCTTCTCTTTTTAGATACCATGGAAATATATGTTTTGGCTCGATATAACTGTGAGCTTTAAGCCTCCATTTAGGTTGAATTTCCTTTTCTCATGCTCTTACCTATTTTCCAAATTCATGAACTTACCAATCTCTTCTTTTGTTTGTCTGACACTTTTGCTTCGACTTTTCTTTGGCTTTTTCTGCCTTTCTTTTTTAAAAACTGTTATCTTCTTTTTCTTTAATCTTACATATTTCCAGCTTTTCTTTCTAGCAGACTGTTAGGAGCTAATTTGTTTACAACTAGTGCTTAATGGAATAACTATTGAAAAAGTAATTTTCTTATTTAGCTGCATCATTTTGTGACTCTCCAGATTGATTGGCATCGAGACTTTGTTTGTTGTGTTGCTGAATGTGTTTCTTATTCACTCTCAGCAATGCAAACTATGTTTGTATAATGTTACCATGCTTCTATAGTCTTTGTGTCCTTCTTTTTACCACCTTGTCTGTTACATTCATAATATAGACCATTTAATACCACAATAATTCAAGTATGTTTCTGATGCCTTGCACCCATGCTTTGACTTTTGTCCAGGGCTTGCTCTATCATTGTGAGAAAGAAAGCATTGCTGTTGTTTTACAAATATGTTCCAAAAACTGAAATGTTTGCTGCAAGATACGTAAATTTTGTATTTGACAAAGATTATCAATAGTGCCAAATTGATGAGCTGTTAAAATCCTTGCTTGATGTAAGCAAATTTATTATGCACAATTTAAAGTTGCTTAAAATACAGCTGATTTCCTCTTAATTGAAGCAAATAGCATCAATCAGATTTCAGTTGGCTTTTTTTATTCTTTGCCAGTTACCAACTAAAAAATCCTTCAATTATACATACAAATATTTGTCATGTTCCTTCCATTTCTCATGTCATGAAGTGGTAAAGATGGATGAAATTAAGATATGTGTAATACGCTGAAAGTTTCTTAAGATATTCGTAGCAGAAAAGCTTTTTCAGCACTGATTCTACACATCTGCAGATGTTTCAGAAGATATGTCTAGTTTGATATCCCATTTGAGGCTCTGTAGTGCGGAATCGAGTTCGGCGGCAACTTAAAATAATGAAAAAGCTGATTATTTTCGCCGGTTTTCAGTAAATCGGCCTTTCTTTGTAAATTAAGTTATTCTATTATTCAAGCAGTTTACTAATTTTTTCTTTCATGTTGGATTGACCTTCGCTTATTTGAAGTACCTTGAATTATTTTTAAGAGAATGATTCGAGATGACAGACCATTCTATAGAGCCGCAGGAAGAGGAAATCGAGGAGGACGTTATAGAGGCGGAAGAAACTTCCGTCAAAGTAATTTTATTTCCAAATTATTCACTACATGACTTTAACATTGCCATAAAATCAATAATCCTTTGAGTACTTTGATATTAGTTTCAAGCGATTGCAAATTAATATCGCATGTTGATCCGATATAAGTTTTTTTTCAACAAAGTGATCGCTTTGCCATCTAGCTTTTGTCTATATACATGGGATTAAGCTATTTCTTTACCTCACTATTTACACCCAACATAATTTATAGTTGCTTATATATATCTTAAATTTTTTATCAACGTATTTTATTTATAAAGATATTTGACAAGATCTTAACTGATTTATGGTTCAAAAATGCAGCCCGAAGATATATATTATAGAGTTTTCAAAATAGCATGAAGGTAATTTAGATCCGTTTTCTGTAAATTTATGCGTATAGAATCCCTCTAAATTGATTAGTCGGGAATAAGCTTTAAGTAATAATATCAAAGGGGTTTTGATTGAGTTAGGTAAAGTTACGTAACCTTAATCGAGTCAGAATCGGTCATGTGTATTAGCTAAGATTTTGCCTTAGTAATAAAGTTGTGTTACATAAAATCTCTATGGTCTTCAATAAAGTCATGAAACCAAGAAAACAAACTAGAAACTTTCAGCTTAAATGATTCATAGCCAGGCCGAGCTGGGGTATTAGTAAAACGAGGCTGTCGAAATGATGGGGATTAATTTTAAAAGATCTTCTGTAAATTACTCTTTTCAGCAAAACGAACAAGCGATCCCCCAGTTGACCCCCAAGTAGAATGGAATCGGCAGTTACGTCAGACCTTTACTCTCGTTGGAGATTTCTCAAAGAGAAACGAAAATTCAGCGTCATTGGCTCAGAACGTTATCGCTATTATTTCAGCGCTGGAGTCCCAGGGCTTGTTGGATGGAGGGGATCAAACGCAAGATTTGGCCGACATGATGGTAAAGGCGGGGGGTAGTTTGGGGATGCAAACCCCTGTCTATGCCCTCATGACAGCACTCTGCGCAGGTAAACTCTATAAATAGTTATATCCAAGATTGTAGCTTTTCCACTTTAAACCTGGGAATCCTGCAGAAAATAATCAGTCATGCTATACTTTAACTAATCGAAAAGTTATACTGTGCTAAGTTCAGTTTCAAACTTTTGGATATAACGTTTTAAATATAATGAATTAATTTGGTGTTTCTGACAGATTTGTTTTGTCTAAAGTTTGCAGTATAATATGGAAATGTAGGGACTAAATAATCTATCTTATCATGAGGAACAAAACTGGGATTAGCATTTTTAATGCATAAAATTTGAATAAATAGTCCAACATGCTTTTATAGCTATTAATAAATACAAAAAAATGGCAAAAATCTTAATTTCATGTTAGAATATCTCAATTTTTAGCCTATCATACGTTTTTGGGTTATATATATATTGATTTTTTTGGACCTACTCCGATCATTAAGATTTCTATAAGTCCGACTGTAAAATATGCCGAATTTGAAAAAGTTTAGCCTGCCATACGAACTGACTTAAAATATCAATTTGTAACTTTATCCTTCTCCATTTTTCTACGGCAAACGTTGTAAAGTGAATAAAAACTCTATGAATTTGCTTAATTGAAAGAGATACTGTGCATATTCTCAATGTAGTTAATTTTCTTATATACATCTTTTTTCTGAAGTCTGTTAAGCATGAATAAAAATAGCTCAATTTGTAAAAGTCAATATGTTGATTTCGCTTGATTAGCGTTCCTCTATCTTCAGATTTTATTATTGGGCAGATTCTACTTCATTTTCCTCTCTAAACTCAATCTGCAAAATTAATTTTTTCTCTTTTCAGTCATGTGATATATGCAAATGTCAATATGCGCTTTTTCGAAAAGTATTGGCACAATTATAATTGCTGCTACTTGACCCAGATAATAATTTTTGTATAGGCAAGGGAAAGGGGGAAAATGGTGGTGAAACTACATTCGGGCATATGGTACTAGATGGCACGTGCAGTGCTCTCATAAGATCAATGCAGGTATTGAAACTTTGAAACTCATAACTAGTCAGTTGACTGCTTTCTTCCACGGAATATAGCCACAAACGGAGGGGGGGCACACTCGAGTATTTCTTTCTAGGATTTTCAATTTGATTTAATTGATATAGCTTTTTTAAATGAAACTTTCATAATCATGCTTAAAAATTCATAGCTTTAAAAATGGTGAAACACGATTGTAACAAATTTTTCAAGCCCCCCCCCCCCTCCCACTATAAAATGCTAGACCATATATCATGAGAAAGCTTATAATTTTAATTTTCGTTCAAGGGGCAAAATGTCAACCAACTAATCAAAAATTTTGGACATTTTTCTAAAAATGGTGCACTAACTTAAATCTTTGTTTTTACACATAAAATATTAAAGATTACTTTTTGTTACACTGGAAAAGTAAAGTTTTGTACTAGACTATAAAAGTGAGAATGCAGAATTGGCCTCTAAATTAAAATTAGTTATGAAATGCATGCAAATATGCTACACTCTTTGCCGTAATCAGTAAGCATAAATTTTTGGATGGATAAGTATTGGTTACCTGCTAAACAGCTCTAAATCTCCGCAAATACAAAAAAAATGGAATCATTTTGTGCATTTTTCCGTACCATAAGTCTTAAATGACAGCAGTGAGAAATATTAGAGATTTACTCTTAGGACATTATTAAACCTAGTACACATTTTGATTGGTTGATTTTGATTGAATTAGAAATTTTTCGGGGAATTTATTGGTTTTTGAAAAATTCGAAATTTAACAGTTATTGGTGCTGATTAAATCATGTCAAAATTTAGTAATTATTTTGTATTTTTGCATTTTCCATATGATTTAGCGCACAGTTTACATATCTGAATCAATTGAAGGATAACACATTTGAAACGATCATTATTAGAATGTGCAAGTACAATTCTTCTAGTTCATTCAGTTATGGTGGTAACTTTGCAATATTTTTTAAATATTCATTTTCGTCTAAATTAGGCAATAATTTTAATACTGATTACAGTAGATTGTGTAGCTTGAATTTTGTTTAATATTTGAAATTTTCATTGCAGATAGGGGCGTTCATACAAACTAAATTGCTCATACGGTTCTTAGGCGAATTGGTGAACTGTCGCTTGATTCGCGCTGCTGAATTTGGTGATCTGTTAACTGCAATCGTGACAAACTATGTGTCCAATATACAGATGTCACAGCCATGTCGAGATGTTTTAGCGGCTGTAGTTATAGCAGCTTTGCCGTGGTGCGGACCTGTTTTGCACAGTTCATGGGTTTCCGGGTTTTCAGTTCTGATGGATCAAGTGGGTTTTCATTTTCCATTCATTTTTTAGCATATAATGAATCTTGCAAAGTTGAACTTGAAAATTCTTTTGTAATCTCCCGAAAAATTTTCGAATTATTGTTAAAAATGTATTATAAGTATAATGAAATTCTGCTAAATATATGATGAGCTGAATACTGTGCAGTTGTATTAAACCTGACCAGTCTAGTATCCAGTTTACTAAATTAAGATCCAATAAAAAATGATTCTAATTTAATAATTTTGTTCAAGTACTTTATGCGCATTCCGTGGTTTATTGTATTTTACACCTTTTCATGTTTCATTTGTTGCATAAAATTTTACATGTGATTTTTTGAAATTTTTAAATATGATACCTCCATAGCTTTCCTCGATACTTATGGGACAAGCAATATAAAAACAATCCTTTTTGTGTTACTTAATCATTTTTGATGATAACATTTGATTCAGCAGACGAAATTGTTTTTGCCAATTAAAAGTGGCAGCCTTTTGAACTTCGAAAAATCTTCCAATAAACGCATTTTTTCAATATTTTTGTTAATATCTGAAGTTACGAATGTACATGGAAAATCGTTGTCCTCTATTTAAAAACCGAGGATTGCGAGGGGTCTTTCATACCTCAGAAGAATTTGAACATGATGTCGACAGTGAGGCTGGCAATGATGTGGATGAAGAAAGCATTTTACAATCGAAACCGACGCCTGAAAGTTTGGCTGACTCTTTGGAATCTCTCTGGATTTCAGGTTTGACATATATTTCCCATGGAGTAAACTTTGGATGTTATGAATAAGCAAGAAGTCATATTGTGCCAAGTTGATTTTATAATTTTTTAAAAATCGTAAAATGCTCTTTTTATAGACTTTTTAAGGCTTGTAAATTTTCATAATTCGTTGATAATTTCCGCAGAATGTGAATATGAAGTTTCACTTTTCCAGGATTTTTTTTTACTTTCTGAATTTGATAATAGTTCTATGGCTCATGAATGTCCATTTTTACAGTGAACGTTGGATATAACTAATTAATTTTGTTTTTCTGACAGATCCTTTATATCCTACGCTTGCTCTATAGACTCTATTAGTTTTTTCTTAATGCAATTCCTGTTTTTGAATTACTGATGTACTAGGCTCCTCTTTATTCAGGTCATCTTATAGCTTCTCCTTCCCTATTATCCAGTTACAATCGCCTTCATTGCGCAATGTGCTTTTTTGCCCCTCATATTATGTTTTATATAAGAACTTTGAGTTTTCATTATGGAGGTCATCCTTTCAGATACAAATTTTTGTGATTTTTTGTTGTAGCTCTTCATTATTATGACAATTTTAATTTTGTAGGGTTTTTCCCTTCTTTTCGTATTATGTTTTACGAGTTTCTTTAATCTATGGAACAATTTTTAAATGCCATATTGGTCCATTTTTCTTTACATGTAAGAATTCAAAAAAATATGTAAATACATAATGGAAAAATTTTGTTTATTTGATTTTATTTATGTATTTGGGAAGTTAAATTTCATGGTACAAGGTTTAAATTTTTGAAGAATTTAAAAATTGAAGATAAAAAAATTACCTTTGCCGTTACTTTGCATATTTTCCTGTTAAATAATTTGTAAAAAACATGTTTATTTATGTTTGTATATAGTATGCGAGCTTAATGAAGCTGGTTGGATAGAAGCTGATGAATCAGAATCGCTGAAAACTACGTCAATATGTAGACCATATCGAGACTCTTGTGTGGCGGAACAATTAGAATTGGTTACAGAAATATCGCTTCCGGATGATCTTATTGGGCCAAGAACTGTTCCTCCAATTCTCACCCAAATCGGGCCTCTCTCAGCCCTCTCATGCATTCAAATTGAGAACAATAAAATTATTTCATTTCCATCAGTAAGGTAAGGTTTACTTAAGACCCATATTTGCGGAAATTCTAATCTAATGAACTTGAATAGAATCACTCATTTTTTGCACTTTTTAAAGTTTTAATGGATGACATAACTTTTGATGCCTCTGCTAAGACAAGATAAAACACTTATAATATCAATATATATATATATATATATATATAATAATTTTTATTGTAATCGGCTAGCTGACTATTCACATATTGTATAGCAGTGCCTTTATTGAAGCACAGCTATAGAAATTATTCGTAAAATATTGTTCTAGAACAATATTAAGTTGAATTGAATTTTTTAATTTGCGCAATTAATTGTTATACTTTCTATTTTTAGCATTTATTGGATAAGAACTTTTATTTGCTACAAACTGAATTTGTATCCAATTCGATATGTACTTTTCTCTATTTGATATATCAGTCCTAGGTAAACTAGATTCTCCAAAGTATTGCCAAAATTGATGTTAAAGATCTGTCCAAAAGTGTTCAAATATTACTAGCCATAGCTAGTTTGATTTGCTTACGTTGATGCAGACTAGTTTATAATACAATCCAGTATACTAGCCTTTTTTATTTATATCAGTTACAGAAAAGTTTCTAGAACAATTCAGTGTAAATGCATACCAATCGCATTGTGCAGCGGTTACTTTTTTTGGATTGGAAGGGGTGAAGGAATTTGCAATACCTTGTGGAAATTCCTTGATTTTTAATGAGGTCTGTAGAGGTATTGCACTAATCGATGGCATACCGATTTGCATGTATTGTTTGAGACAATAATCACTCACTGCAAAAAACAGATCAATTGAATTTTACCCGTGTTGTCTGTAAGTTGGTAGGTTAAAGTCCGTGTTAATATGAAAATCGCATTCATTGAAAGTGCACTTATCGAGGGATTACTCTAAGTTGATATTCTATGAATCGATAGTCGATGAAATGATCTCTGTATAAATATGAAACTTTACATTCCGTCAACCTCCCTTTGCTGACTTATATTGATTTATTCGATTGACTGACAGTTGTTGGTGTAACTGACAGAATCAGTTGTTGGGTTATCAACCATTTTTTATACTTGTGTTCTTATTGATTGGTTTATTGTTTAGCGTCAGCCCAATGAACACAATGGCATATGCGTATGCTTTCGGAGCACTAGGTGAATTCGATCTATTTCATGAAGGAAGTGGCGGTTTTGCTGGAAAATTATCTCAACTGACTAAAGTCGTCCGTACAGTGTTACGTGAATACGTTAAGGTGGGTTGCTGGCCCGGGTCATAATGAGTTCATTTTTATTAAGAGTAATGATTCAGAATAAATTTTAAACGGTTTGAAAAGGTTTTCAATAGTTTTTCATCCTATTTTACTCTTTCATATATATATATATATATATGTCTGTGTGTGTACTTCACTTTTCAAACACTTTTTCAAATATGATTTTTGAAAATTACAAATTGTGGCTGAGCTTGAAAAAATTACTATCCATACAATACATATGTTTGATTTGCGGGAAAATTCGGTAATTTGCATTTTACTGAAACTGCAAATTTCATGCTTTTATTTTTGAAAAGAATATTTTTTTTGCCTATTAAATTTTCAAAAGTTTTACTTCTCGCTTTTATAAATTTTAGCAAAAATTCATACAAGCTAACTCACCACAATAACCTGAGTCTATTTACTATTAGAAATAGTACTTTATTATCAAACAATAGTACTAGATGAAAATTAGTAGTAACCTTGCTGTTGGCAAATTATTTCTATGCTATACCATCAACTAATTGTAGCAATTCATCTGATACAAATGGCATAATATTGATGCAATTCATTTTACCTTTGCAAAGGACGCTTTGGCTGCATTTCAACCTATAATCAAAGAGGACGGTACGGCAACCGGAAGATACGATACTATGGCTTCACAGTTATTATCCATTGGCAAACTGATTCCTGAAAATGAGGGGATTGGGCCCTATCTGGTGGTAGAAGTGCTCATTGAGGTATCCGATTTGTTCTGAACTTTCTGTATACAAAAAGATCAAATGAAAAAAATTGTTTTTTAACGGATTTTCACTTAAAGCGAATAAACGAAAGAGTCATTGTGCCAAGTTCGATGTCAGATTTATTTATTAGATAATTAGCCAGAACCAATGAATTTATTCATTGCATCTGAACGATTTGTTATATTCGAAATAGACTGTATATGGAAAGATCGAAACTATTTCAAATTTCAGTGAATTTCATGCTGACTATGTAATTTACAACAAATGGTAAAAAGTTGAGAATATGAGCTTTTTCAACTGATTTACCTAATCGTCATTGCGTACAAAATTTACGATGTTACTAAATTAACTTTAATAACAGCAAAGAATTTGTTAGAAGCACCAAATCAATTCATTATATAGGAAAATCAGCAGCGAACTAGAAATAATCTGGACCTCTTTATTTATTCAAGTGAAAATTCTTTTTAAGCAAATTTTTTCGTTCAAACTTTACTGTTCATCGGTGAGGTTTTATTTTCCTTGTTCAAATGAAAATTGTGATAATTAATGCATTACATTATTGTAATTTATACTTTCTGTGATTTTATAGGTTTAAGATACTGTTTTACAATTACCATAAAATAAAAAAAATTTTATACATGTATCCATTTTCAACCTTCAAACTAAGAATCTTTGATGAATGCACTAAAGTTATGAATAAAATGGGCTAAAGTTTACTGTTTATAGTATAAATCTCTTTTGGCCTCAACACTTTTTCATGGTAGTATGATTGTTGTTAAAGGACTTGAGAGAGGGATTTATTGCTGAGGCTATTACCGGTGCCACTGAAGCATTCATGCAGCAAATCTTTTGCATAAATTGAAATACAGATATTGTTAGGTGGTAAAAACTGTGATATTCGTGGTGATTTATGTGCACGTAATGGATTCCGAACAGCCGAAAATATGTTATTCATACTAGTTGCCATGCATAGTGTATCAATGAAGCAGTGAATAGTTCTAAAACATTTAGATTATTTTTTATTTGGAGTAATATTGGAGAGAGCCCAAGTTAATTGAAAATTGAATATTTTCGAACAAATTTGTTATTTAACATAACTTGAAATCTTAATTATGTTGACACTTTTTCTTTTCTTGGTGATATTCATTTTGATAATTTTACATAATAGTTTCGTGTAACTTTAGTATTCATGCATGTCCTTGAAACATTAAAAGTGAATGTTATTTATCATGGTTAGACAATAGAATGTCATTGTATATGCATGTATTCATTTTTAACCAAAAAGTTTGCTCGATTCAAAGAATATGAATTTGAACAGTTCTTGTAGCATACGTGAAGTAATATTTATTATTTAAAATTGTAATTTTCATATCTTATATGTATTAAATATTTTTGTTTTGATTAATTCGATTGGCCAGATGATAATCTCACTTCCCCAAATTCCTTACATGACGGCTTTTATACATCGAACTTTCCTTGAGCTCTGCAGATTCGCTCCAACTGAGGTACCTATATTTTTTTGTGTTCATTGCAATTTTTTTATTGTTTGCTATGCAGTTTTATACTATATCTTCTCTTTGTAAGGTATTCACTGCTATCCTTTTTATATTATACATGCATATTGAACTGTGAACTGTAAATGTTGAATTGTACATTGAGCTGTAAATAATCATAAAAATATTTAATTTCTAGATTGAACAATTTACTTGCAACTATAAATTTGGACTTCTACCTATAAGGTCATTATTACACAATTATCAATTGATTCTTTTGCTGTATTTTTTCTGTTCTTTTGTAATTGGAACACTGAAGTAAGCCAATAAAAGTAAACTAAAAAACGGTACTTTTTAAGAAAAAATAAGGACGAATTCAAATTGAGCCAAGGCATCTATTAGCCAATCAGCGCTGGCAGTATTAATATATACAATTTTGAGAATACATAGGGTTACGTGATGATTCAATTATCCTTTTGTACAAAAACTATTATTTTTCGCGTCTTAATTGTGATTGTGACTTTTGTTTGGGATATATTTTGGAGAAAATGTCAATAATTTGAATACATCTATGTGTAGCTTCAGTGCTTTGTATTCAAGTAAATATCATGAAAATGTCAATGGTATATCATTGTCAGTTAACATTGAAAGTTAGAGGAAAATTTATGAGTGAGTATTTTTCTCAGAATTTTATGCTAATTTTAAAAAGTTGCAAATATTGTCCTGCAGTTTTACATCTTGTGCTCTTTGGCATGGTATTTTTTAGACGATTTCCTGAAAAAGCTGCATCGCTTTAAATCAAATTGTAGTTTTCAATACATATGATCTTTATTTGAATTTTATAGGTCATTGATTGTCATGCCTTTTGAATTTTGTATGTCCTTGAATGTCGGTTGATACACGCATACATACTTTCATATACTGATATTGAATCTTAGGTTGCACCGGCTATTTCTTCTGCAACTGGAGCTTTATTTCACGAGATACCAAGAATGGATTTTCATTCTCGTAAACAGCTTGCTGAATGGTTCGCGAACCATCTAAAAGATACAGGTCAGAATCAATTCTGGAACTATTTCCATTTTCTCAGGAGATTCACATTATTAAGCGAAGTAACTATCTGCTTTTATTCAATATATATATATATATCGTTAGTGGTACAATTATTTTTAGAATTGTGTTCCGGATTTGTGAATGCTTGAAGATTGGACACTCTACTAGTACAAGACTATTTTAATAATATAATACGATTAAAAATTTTTGTAAATTGATCTAGTTTTAAATACAAAAGTCTTTAGCAAGTTTTAAGCACAGTAGAAAAAGGCATAATAGAGAATTCTAAGAAGCTTAATTGTATCAA
Organism: Vaucheria bursata; assembly: GCA_032358265.1. Lineage (NCBI taxonomy): Eukaryota > Xanthophyceae > Vaucheriales > Vaucheriaceae > Vaucheria > Vaucheria bursata. The sequence goes on along the minus strand of JAULBW010003316.1, from coordinate 57,905 downwards.
ATCACTTGAGATAAGTCACGTTGGAGCGAAAAAATTATGTATAAATCCTTAAATTTTTGCGGAATAATATGCTTAAAGAATAAAGACTATGGATTCTTATAATTCAATTTAATTCGAAACGAACAAATTTTTGTGAGTAGCTTAATTTTTCAGCATCATTTGGGGAAACTAGCAAAGGAGTATATTGCTAAACTATTCGTTCTATGCTCTTTTTCATTGCTAGAGTTCAGATGGCCATTTTGGCAGCATTGGGCAAATGTGGCCCAAGATCCCCCTGATTCCCCCCAGAGACTTTTTGTTTCCATGGCACTTGATACTCTGGTTAGGCTCAGCTATATGGAAAGAATTCAGAAGGATTTGCCTGAGGAACTTTGGCCCTTGTTGCCCCCTCCCGCCACTATTGTGTGCCCTTACAACAAATCAGAAGAGGTGAAGATTTTTGGGGTTTTTGAAAATTTCTATAAATTACTCAGACTACGTATGTTTTTTAATGACCATTTTTGAAATCTGGTAAAGGCTAAAATAGAACTTTTTTGAATAAAATTAGATGAATAATACATGTAAACTTACAAGTCGAATCTATGCGCTCTTGCCTTGCCAATGAAATCGCTGCACTGCTTTGAGCATTTTGCATGGGAAAAACTTTGGCAGATACAGATTTGAATTATTTAAACTATTTATATTTTGAACTGTTTACCTCTGATTTTCACATTTTGATTCAGTTATTTATCTGCATTAAGGTTTGACTATGCTAAGAAAGAACTATGTACGAATCATTTCTCGGGACTCATATTTAGAAATATTGACACAATTTATATTTTTATATATATATATGAATGAATTTTACTCCTATTTGAACAAATTTATTGCGTTTGGGACTGATATTTATATACGTAAAGCTCAAGTAGAGAAATCAGTACGTGTAATCAGATTAAAAACTCGTTGATGTGGTCAAAAGTAATATCATCTGTACCTAGCAAAAAGAGTAAAATTAGTCATTTTTCTATCTGAATTTCATGAATACATCAAAATGCCCTAATTCAGAAAGAGATTTTGAAAAACTCAAATCTGAAATATCAAGGTAAAAAACCTAAGAAGTTTGGTTCTAAGAATCTTTTGCTGGCTGATTTGTCCCCATCCCAACAAGTCATTTTCTCTTATTTCAGGTGATTCTTTGTGAGTTTTGTAGGATTTTTGGGAGGCAATTTGAAACTTGACTCTTCTACAGAACCGTCAAGTTTTTTTCAGCAAAAATAGAAAAAATTGCTAGGAGTAGTTTCTTAATTGCAGCTTTTAAGTGTTCTGGTTTTGAAAAGTTTACTAGTTTTTTTTGCTTTTTTTGTGAAAGTCAGTTGCAGATTCTCTTGGCCTTCAAATTGTGCTCAAAATGAAATCGAAAGAGAGTAAAAGGGATGTTGAGGAATGGCTCCTCGGTGAACTCAATTCCATAGGTATTTACATATGTATATTAAATTCTCAAGCAATTAAGAAATATACTTGAAATCACATAATTATGATTTTGAACTAGTGATTGATATTTCGCTAAAGTATTTTTAATTTTTTGCGGTCTTTCATAAATTATTCTTAAATTGCATGTTTCAACAAAATAAATGCGCTGAAAAGTCATCAAGATATGTTTTCTTGGGTTCAAAAATTCTTCCACTAGTACTGGCTCATTATTATTCTTAAAATCAGTTATTTTATAAAATAATTCAATGATATACTGTTCGTTTTCAATGGATTTACGTATGATATCTTATGCATACGTAGTAGAATTCGATTTAAAATTCTGAGTGTTATAGTAAACTTGGGATATTGTGAATTGGCCGGGACTACCAAATTAGTTCATTGCATTTGAAGTTGAACTTGATATAATATGACTCTTTAGTGAATTCGTTACATCCGAAGTTTACTCTATTATAATTGATATGCAGATAGCAGCGAAGAAGTAAAAAGTGACTTTTGGGTTGTATCTGCAATCACTAATGCAATCCTATTGGCCGGCGCCCCTACGCCAACACACTTGCAACAAGCATTAGATCGTTATATTGATTTCCTCACATCTATCATCGCGGATTCAAAAAATATATCGAAATCAGAAGAAACTGTATTGCAGACGATTAGACTAGCATGGAAAAATAGCCCCCAAAATGTTGTGGTAGTGACAAAATTGTTCCTTGTAATGGGGGTAATATCCCCCGAAAGTATCGTTTCGTATTTTTTTCTGCCTGAAAATTTGGACACTATGGCTTATGCTTCAGGGCTCTGGGACATTCTTGAGGCTGCGATTCGGGTAAACTGGTTGGTAATTATACAGTGAAACCTCCTAAGTTGGACACTTCATGCTCAAATGTCCAACTTGAGGAGATGTCAAGATGTACAAAAGGAAAAATGTAAATGAAAAGTCTTTTTAATACTGTCCAGCTTACTAAGGTGTCTGGAAATATGAGTTGTCCATCTTATGAGGTTTCACTGTAGTTTATATATAAATTATGTTTTGTAAATTGATACCATCAGTTGCACCAAAAACTATCAGTGATTCGAATAGAGTGAAAATTGCATGATCTGTAAATTAATAAATCATAATTCTGTTATTTGAACAGTTCATTGCAAATAGTTTAAAATATTTGTTTGATTTCAAAATAAATATAATTTGATGTTTCTTACAGCTGGTTCTTGATGCTGTCATCACAATTGAAGAAAAAAATGCAGATGTTGACTTCGTAATTGACCATGAATCGGAAGACGAAATTGAAAATAACACTGGAATTCTATCTATTTCTCGTCTAGAACTACTAAAAAATTTCACCAATGAGGTCCTGAAAGGTTTTGCGAATGCCCTCAGCGCTGCAGTACATCAGTATGAACTTTCGAACTTCGATTTGAATGCATTGTATCAAGATTTCTGGTGGATTGCAATGAGCTCGCACTTTAAAGCTGCAGTTCGAATGCTATTTTCGGTTCCGATTCAGTCCCAATCGGGTCAAATTCGAGAGTTTTTGGACGACACCTCGGAAGCTTTGAATGCTGGGTTAGGGGAAAATGAAAAAGTGAAAGAATTATTCGAATTCGCAAAAATTGCTTGGACGGACATGTATTCAATGATTGATGCATTTAATTTGTGAAGTTCGAATTCGCAACTATTCTTCAATAAATACTAATTCCTTCCTTTTTTGTTTCTTTATGTTATCAACATCTTTTTCGGTTTCTTCACTCATTTTTGTTTTTTCCGTTTTATCTCTTTTTATACTTTTTCATTTCATGTATTTTGGGAAACAATACTAAAGACAGTGTCAATTCATTATTCCGCTTCTACCATGTGCCACGTGTCCTGATACCCAATCCATGTACACATATATATATTACTATTATAAAATCACTGGGAGTACTATAAACTTCTAGTATAAATTCGATGCAGTTCAATTGATTCTGAAAAAGGCTCATTTGCCTTTATTGCTGTTTTTTTATATTGATTTCTTCATTTCTATGCTTCTTGATTTTACTTCTACCATGCCTCATTTATTTCAGTATCCTTCTTGTAGATTAATGAGCATTACTAAAAGACAAAAAAATTACTATAAATTGCTAACAAAACCATATTAACTAAAAATGTCAACCTTATATTTGGGTAATCAGTTAAAATATTGGTTCTGTTATCTCAGAGAGCAACCGGAGAAAATATTTTGAGATGGATATTTATGAAATTAGAGCCTCATACCTCCAAAAATAATTCTCAAAATTTTTGCCTTTTAATAGGCAATAAATATTGATGACCATAATTTTCAATTAAATTAATTTATTGATTTATTATGTTACATTATGATTCCCGAGATCAGACCAAAAAATGGACTGACATCTCAAAAACGTAGGTGATACAAATTTCACAAAATTAGCAAAATCTATGCTCTCAAAAAGTAAATGAAATTGGTCAAGTTCTAACCATAGACACTTATCTCCTAATTTTTTAGTCTTTTACAAATCAAAATTATGTTTTAGCATCTCCAATTTCTGATAGCTTTTTACGAAAAAGGTTCATCATGTCACAGATATTTCAGGTGACATGTGTTGTTCAACTGTTATTTTTTGCTAATGTGTAATGATCCATTCTGTATGGATAATGAACTGAACTGTCAAGATAAACTAATCAAATATTTAGTTAATATTGTAAATAATATTGCACTATTATGTGCCTTCTTTTGCTTTTCACTTTTTTTCTTGACATCTTATTGTTCTGCACAGTTTAACTACTAAATAATATAACACCACCTGAAATGTTTGAGAGAATTGAAAATTTCAAACTTTTTTACATTACAGATTTGTATCTCTTTTAGAATTGCTTTATCTAAGCACATTTTGGTCATTAATAAATTTTTCAAATAAAAATCCTTACAATTTTAAAATTGCATCTACTTTAGTGCACTCTGGCATTGGTCAATTGGTCAGATTGATATGATCATAGCATATTTTCTGTTTATTGTGTTAAGACTTATGAATCGTATCAAGTGTAGGCAAGACACCAGAGCAATATGAACACAGAGATACTACACGTACAATACTATTTTGTTTACCTTAGTTCATGTGTTAACGAGAGTGAATCTCGTTAACATTTTCAACCTATGCTTGCACATACAAACCGAATTAGATTGATATAATTACAAATCCCTGAAAGAATTGTAGATGAATAAACATATTATACGGCAAAAACATATTTGATCCTGACATATTGTAGATGGTTTTTTGATGAAAATTGGAATCATACGTAAATACTTACCATTACTTGTAGCATGCATGTAATAAAGCATCATAAAAAATTATTTTTGATGATTCTCATACAAGTTTAAGATTTATTACTGATAGTTGTACAAGAAGAAAAAGAAGCAGAACTTTATTTCCAGCATTTGAAAATTATTCCCTGTAATATGGTTTTTATTTACTTGCGTGGTACAAATTTTATGGATCTAGTATCTTTATAGAATATAAGTGATATTCATCTGATTACATAATGAAAAACTAACTAATAAAAATAGCGAGTGCACCACAGAATAGATGCATTCTATGGCATGTTAATGATATAATACTAAGGCAACAAAATAATTTTATTTATTTGCTTGCATATATGTTTAGCAAAACTTTGGTAGTTTAGAATGTATATTAGACTTGCCTTGAAAAATTGAAGTAATCTCAAGTGCAGGAGCAATATTACTGTATTGCGAAATCTAACCAGTGAGTTTACATGACTCAAGACAAACCAAACCAAACCATAATATAAAATTTCATTTCAAATTAAATATATGTTTCATGTGAAAAAGTATTTGATTTGGCTGACTTTCAATCAAATTACATGCATTAGTTACGTCTTCTCAGAAATTCTACACCAGAATCATGAAAATCTAGTGGACCCTGAATGCTTGCAATGCTTATGAATACTATATTGCTAGTTTATACTTATTTGTGTGCACATTATTTTCAGTCATGTACGAAGCAGCTTTTCAGGGTCCATTAAATTTATGTGGTGCACTAAGGATGTCTTGTCTCAACGTGAAGAATACTAAACAAAAAAGTACACTCAAAATTGTGATTTTTTCCTGCCTACCACTCTTGCATTACCCCAATATTATTACCTTGTGCAAAAACAGTAATAAATTGCTTTGTAAAATATCGTGTCATCTCTAAAATTTGACTTGTTCCATGTGGTTGTAAATATATCAATCTAAGAACCTAATGTTAAAGAGCAGCCTAGATAACGCCTTAATCAGAGCTAAATTAAGCCACAGTTATCTCGTTAATTTAACTGGAGATCGAGCTTCTTTTGTTGTATTGTTGTATGTTGCACTGTTGAGCGTATTACTCTTATTGGCAAACCGCTTGTTACGCAGCAAAAAGTCTAATAAAACTGTGCTGATTGTAGGAGCATGTGGAGCTGGGAAGACTAGGCTGGTAAGCATACATTCACTTGAGTTGTTAGAATTTCGGTCTGCACTAAAATACTACTAAAAAAGCAATCAAATTTTATATTCTCAATTATTTAATCTCCTCTGCCCTCCTTATTTCAAATCAGCGCAGTTTTGTTTATTTAAGGCGACAGTGAAATGATGCACCACCTCTTGCAGCTTTTACTTGTACTTTATTTAACCGGCACGATTCCATAATTTTTACTATTGATGCAAGATCGCGTGAAATCAAACCATGCAGTGCTAACTCATGTCCAAAATTTAGAACTGCTGCTATAAATATAAGTTCATTCTGATGCTAATGTTCTAAATTTTACTGCATTGAAATAGTTAAGCACAAAAAATATTTACATTCAATCAAAGATTTACGATAAGAGTAATTACTTCGAAGTAAGGCACGTGGGTATTTTCTTCCTTCCAAGAATTATCAATCATATTTCATATTTTTCATCACTTACAGCTCATTCACGATGAGGCCTTAATTTTAGTTTATTTTCCATTTATAGTAATAATGACTCTGCTATTACAGAAATATTTTCTTTTCGTAATACAATCTTTTATCATCAGAGTCAAAGCTTAAATAATTTATGGATGATTTGTATCCTTTTTTGATGCCCTGAAATATTATAGAATGTTAGGAAGAGTCACTATGCTAAATTATTAGCAAATCTTAAGAATAATGAACGTGTCACTAATGGTAGAGGATTTTAAAGAAGTATTTAAAATTTTAACTTATACTTTTACGACCTTTCAGCACATAATGAGTTCAATTTTGTCATAGTCTATAATCATTTCTGAAAGGACATAAATGCTTATTATTATTGGACAATGTACACTAAAACGTAAAATTCATGCTATATCTGCATGCAGCTGCATATGCTCTGTAAGAAGAAAGTAGTATCCACTGTTACCAGTATGAAAGCATCTTCGATGCATCTTTCAATAGACGGAAGCCAATGTAAAAGCCTTGATGATGAGAGACCACCGAGAAATGCTCTAACAGTCATTGATTATCCTGGCCATGAACGGCTTCGAGCTGACCTAAAACTGGTGTTATCGCAATCATCAGCTATAATTTTCGTTATCGATTGCGCTGATTTGACTACCCAGGTAGTGAATTCTAATTCTTTTTATGCCACCACAGGGAAATGAATAATCATGAGCTATGAACCAAAGGCCATAATCATCATTGTCTAACATTTCATTGAAATAGCTCTTTTTAAATATATCATTTTGATACTTTTGGGTGCTTTAAATTTTTTGCGGGCTGCAGGTATGTACTTTCAGGCAACTTTTAGTTTCAGTGCAAATTTTAAAGTGCAAAAAAGGAGTTTCTTTGTTTCGTTTATGACTTGCAAGGTGCTTGAACCCTATTTTTGGATCTTTAGCATATTACGCATATACGTTAATCGATTTATCACAACGAAATACGGTCAGATAAGATCAAGTTAATTCGAGAGCAGACTAAAATAGGAGGCTTTTGATGAATTAATTCTTTAGGAGAGTTCGATTTGCAATCTACTACTAGACCTTTATGGGCATATGTTCAATCTAAATGAAGTGAAATTTGAAAAGTTTTAGTTTTGGCAAAAATACAGTAAAAGTATATGCATCCATCCTCACAACTACATATATGTATAAATAAATTTGGACATTTTTGCTCGGCATCTTTGCTGTCCGTAGCTGAGATAACTCCAACTTAAAGAATTGTAGATTCTAATTCCAGATTGCTAATTGGTCGAAATTTCAGTTTCAATGGTTTTTTTTATGGCTTAAGCTGATTTGAAGCATGTATACATTTGCTGATGTATTTTGCATTTTTTTCGCAGGTGCGAAAATCTGGGGAACTTTTGTATGACATACTGACAGACAGCAGCATTAATCGCTGTAATGCCATTGCTATAGCTTGTAATAAAGTTGACATTAGAGGATCGAAGCCGGACAAAGTGAAACTACAGTTAGCTAAGGAATTAGAGCATCTGCGTACTACTCGAACCACTGTAGGTTGGTGATTTCCTGTTTCTAAAATAGTTTTCTAGTTTTCCATGGTGAAAGGTCACAGTGACCTTTAAATATGTTATTTGAAGTAGGTTTGTCCTCAGTTTTTCACAAGGGTCTACCATTCTACTCCCCACTCGAGCCTTAATTTTTGGCCACATGTAGAATGTCATAGTTACCTTTGAATGTGTTATTTTGTGTAAACTTTTCCTCCATTCCCGACATAGACCTTAATTTTTTCCATACTGAAAGGTCGCTATGACCTTTCAATATATTTTTTAATGTTTCTGCGAAGTATTGACCATTGATTTTCGAGTCTCAAAAGTACTGCATATTTAACATTATTGTACTATGAAATTCATGCATATTTCTGAAGTTTCAAAATTAAAATGAAATACGAATCGCGATGCTCAAATATAATTAATACCAATGCTTAGCCAAAAATTTTGTAATGACAAGAAACATTGGAATTCATAATTCTGACATCCAGTTGGTAAAAGCACAAATTGAGTTTCAAAAATGATAAAGGCAGAAAAATTGACGAAATGTAAAAGAAGTATATTTATTTTATATAGTATAGAAAAGGATGTTCCATTATTTTGAACCTTTTATAAATAATTCTGAAATATGACTTTTCTACTAAAATGGAACTCATTAGGAGCTGAAAAGTTAACAAGGCGTGTTTTGCTTTTTCGTAGCCCTTCGAAATTCTCCATCAGTGACATATTTATAGTCCTCAAAATACTTCTTTTTGAAACCCAATTCTGAACTTTTTCCAAGTTGATTATCAGTTCGCTGGTTAGTTTAAATGATGATATTTTTTATTGATAGGTATGCAAGGAGAGGATAATTTGAATTTGTATGCATACATGCCCTTAGGTAGAAAAAGCCAACCGCTGGATTTCGACGTAGATGCTCCGTGTCCGATCAAATTCGTGAGTTGTAGTTCCGAATGTAATGAGGGAGTAGTTGAATTGCGAAAATTCATTGCAGAGGCTTTTAAATAATAAAAATTTAATATTTATATAATGAATAAATCCACAAGTTTATTACATTCGCACATGCCTCAGATATTTTTTTGCAAATATTCTGCTAGGCATGGTATATAATCGACAAAGAATTTGATTTCAATTCATGCAGTTTACTTCCAACCTCGAGCTAAATGGCATGCCTGAATTGAATTATTTGAAACATACATCTCAACTAAAGAAATCGATACTTTGAAAGTGTTAGAAATAACGCTTAGCCCCTTCATTATACATTAATTCATATTGGTACTGACTAATGGACTCTAGACATTTATCACAATCTTGGATTAATCTTAAGTTGAAGTTGTGTGATGTAGTATAGTACACAATTAATAATTCTCTTTCTTCTCTGTGGTCTTTTTATCCTTGAGATTCATCCAATAGAAACATTTCAAAATTATATTGAAAATCGATTCATACCTTAAAGAGTTATATCCTCTAAGTCTTTAAACAAGTCTTATACTGCTGAAACTAAAAAATTCGGAACTAACTCAAGTCCATTTCAGCCAACTGTCATTACGTATGTATTTAGTTCATCAGTAAATTTAAAATAGCATGTCACAGTAAAGCAAAAAAATATTTAAAGTTAAATTAAAGTATTATTCATGTACAAATCTGATTCGTTCGAACTTATGTAACTTAGCGTAAATAACGATTCGATCAATTGTATGATGTCCTTAACCGTACTGGCATGGCATCTGCTTTCTTATCGATGATTCGATATATGCTTTTACCTACAAGTAAAAATCACATACATGAATTTGTAAGTGATATACTAAATTTTAGTAATATTGAACCTCTAAAATTTTAACAGTATTAATATCTATAGTACTCATGATACCTGCTTAGAAATCAATTCTTAAATAGGTTATACAAAAAGTTACACGGGATAATATAATGTACAATCCAGGATTCTAGCTATTATTTGAATAAGCAGCAACATAGCTATTCACTAGAATAATTTCATGTTATAGTATAATGATGTTCGATGATCTGTAATATCAAGCTGTCTCTGCTTCTCTATATGACAATATTAAATACCTCTCATATTTTCACTTGGACTCTCAACTCCAGGCCGAATTTGACAAGTTCGGGGCCTATTCGAAACCACAGGGGGCTCAATATTTTCCAGTTTGGACCCAATATGATTTCCCCCTAATTCCCTGCTAATTGCAGCCCATTTCACTCGAAGGGCCATAGCTTCTTTTCTGGCACAGCATATCTCCCGTGCAGCCCTTGACCTGGTCCCATCTAGCATTGTCCGTGTGTCAGCATACCGATTATCGACGATTTTCAATTGTTCTTCAAGTATTCTAGTACTTTCTCGAAGTTTAGAAATGGCTTGGTTTTTATTCGATATCTTGCGTTTGAGATTTGATTCCCGCAGTTTGCATGCTTCCAGCTAAAAATACAGAAAGGGTTTTTGATGAATTAAGTCAATTTAAATCGACTAGAATCGTACAAAAATGATCAAATTCATATAGTTGGCATATTTCTCTAGCGATTCGATGGTCCACAATGTAATATTTTCAATTATTCGATAGATTTATCACTCCACAACTCCGTTTGCAGGTGTAAATTAATATCTCTAATCTGATATATTTGATTAACTGATAATTTCTGGTGTAACCGACAATATTAGCTAGTTGAATATCAACTGCATACTAAAAAAAACTTTTTAAGTAGAACCATCAATTCGATAATATATTAGAGCCTCTTGACTATGCAGGTATGATATCAAAAAGGTCAAACTGAATCCCAAGAGTCACTTCAAACCAATCATAAGCAAAAATATAATAGTGAGAAGCCTAGTTATTGATACGTTGCTAAATTTTACATAGCATGCTACTCCTCCCCCGAATATAAGTCCTAGGGTAAATATGCAAAGAATTCTGGAATATGCATTTCTAAGAAGTTGCTCTTTTTATACAGCCTTACCAACTTATAAGCCTTGGGGTTTGAATTCAAGGTCAGGATGAAAATTAGTGTTTCTTCAATTTTATGATGTTGGCTATCTTCGGAATATTCGCTGGAAAACTAAATTTTTTTCAGAATAGAAAAGTTAACTGCAATTCCAGGCTAATATTCAAATAATATTTTGGAAGAAGATGTCTGTTGGCATCGATGCAGACTAGCACTTGTATAGTATTTATGCACTAGCCAATATATGAATATGCAGCTGCAGAACAAATTTCTAGAACAATTATATGTTGAAGAATAATTAAATCATTGTTAATCAATTTATGCTGCTTCAGCATCTCTGCGCTATATGGCATCGAATCATTTCATGGGTTACATACAATATAAAGGTAAAATTTAGGCAGAATTATTAAAATTTCATGAATCTACTTAGTTTTTTATTTTATAAGGAAACTATCAAACCAGCAGTTCAATTCCTATCGACTTAAACATATCTAGAGCTACAATATAAAAAACCATCTTCTTACTCTGAACGTAACCTGCAGGCAACGTGGTACGAATATCGTCCTCTGAATTTTATACCATAAACTTGCACGCAAAGAATTTGCTTTTATCAAAATTTCATTCATAAACGAGTTTCAGATACAACGAATGAATTAGGTGGTCTTGATAGGGTTGATATATATGAAGTAGTTACTGCATAAATTGAGAAGGATGTAATTTTTTTGTGTCAGAAATAAAAAGTGTATAATTAGTTATTTTTAAATTCATTTAAACCAAATTTATTTTCTATAAAGTTTATTCAAATAGTATATCTATTACTCTTTTATGAAATATACAATTTTACATGTTCGAATACACTTAGATGATTTGAGACATTACCTCTCTGTGCAATTTTTCTTGTTGGCGCTGGGCTCTCAGCTTAGCCTTTGTTTCATTCTTTAAATATGCCATGACTTTATCCAAGTGATCAGCAAGAGCTAGCAACTGCTCAGTTTTTAGCTGAACTTCTCGTATAGCTCTATCCTTTCTTTTTCTCTCTAATCTGTGAAGATGAAGAGTCACACGAATAAGAAAGGAAGAAACCTCTTTTGTAACCTCACTAAAAAAATATTTTTACTATTAATATGATATTTTTTAATAAAAGAGGATTCTAGAAACGTAAAACGGCAAAAACTCACAATTAGATCTTTTTTGTGAAAGAGTGAAATTTCATAATAGCTTTTGAAAAATTACATTCATTTTAAAAGTACAAAAAAGTGCAATATTACCCCAAATAAAATCGCAATGTATTCATATTATTGAGAATGTGCACTTCCATGTTTGCATCATACTTCTGTTTTAGTTGAAACTGAAAGTGCAATACAGCACTGGCCTGCCTATAATAGTAAAAACTGCCCCAAACTGCCAGTTCTAAGTTGAGTTTTGGCGTGAAGAAAAGGTCAAGTATCATTGCTTCCTAATCCCTTACGTATATAAGCTTAAATGATGAAATTTCACCTTAACTTACAATATACAAAAAACACAAAAATAGTACAGTTGAATTATCCTGCAACTTTAATTTAATGTTAGTTCAGATAATATATTGGCGGTAACTTTTCAAAGTCGGACATCATTTTCTCGTCAATTAAATACTAATATGCTAATAAATACCGCGCAAAGTTCTAGGAATATGCCTTGCAACAGAATATTCATAAAATTATCTAATTATATAAATAAATTGTTAGTGTACTACGTATTTATTTAATTTTATTTGGTATTCATATACTTTTCTAGGGCACATACTTATAAAAAACTGCACTTAACTGGACATATAGACAACAAAACTCTAAGTATAGTACTTTTTTAAGGTACATGCATTAAAATTTATATACTTATGCATATATATATACATATGGACGGTATTCTGTAAATAATGATTTTTTTTAACTTTTTCAAACTTTATACGTACGTACTTTCGTATAAAATAAAAAGTTCAAAATTTTATGATTTATGAAAAATCACGTAAGTACTAAATAAAATTTACAATCTTAGATGAAAACGTAAAAATATATTTCAGTTAAAAAAAGCTTACCTTAGCGTTTCCCTAATTTGAATATATCTATCTTGACTCTCAAATTTACATATTTGATTTTCAAGGACAGCTTCAGTTTTATTTGTGAACATGATTCCTTTTTCCTTGGTTACGGCTCTATTCGGAGATTTTTGCTCAAAATTAGATGCCGCATATGCGTTTTCTAACTCTCCAATACGGTTAAGCAGAGTTTGTTCTGAGATTCTTCTTATTTCAGCATGTTTTCCCTGATTTAAAAATATAGCTATTATAAGCATACGTGCACATTAAAATAGGAAGAAGATAGTTTGGTCATAATGAATTCCCATTTTTAGATTTTTCACCTGTAACAAATAATAGTGCTATGGAAAGTTCATTGCCAGTTTCGAATAAAGCAAATGAAATTGGTATTCCTAAGAGTTTGCTTAATCCAATGTTTACTATATTGCAGCATCAATACTATGCGTAGAAATACTATAGAAATTAATATTCCAAGTATAAGAGAATTTGAAAAGGCAAATGTATACCCAAGTGACTTTTCAGCTTGTCATAAACTCAATTTTTTGTCAAAAAGACATATTAGAAGAATTTCTGACAGCTTAAAAAAATTAGAAATAGTTTAGTGATTTATTCTAAGCTTTCACCAAAAAAATTTCATTTTTCTACATTTGAACTTCATTACCCCTCAAAATTAAATAAATTCCCCCTATCAATTCCTATGTACAAATTTATTATCTCATGTAGGTATACATATGAAGAAATTCATTCTTATATACCACTACAACAAAGCCTAAAAGGGGCCAAGAATACAAAAAAAAGTAAAAAAATCACTCATGCATAGACACGTATAAAATTTTATTTGCAGAAAAACTTTTTCTTTTTTAAGCAGATATTTTTGTTTACAAACTATTCTTTATTAGTCCTAGTGAATGCTATATTTTTTGTAAAATATAATTTTTATGGAAAAAAATAATAGGACTTTTTAGAAATTACTAGAATACAAAGATTTGATATCCGATTATTTAAAAAAAGACAAAAGAAGTTTCCAAAAAATACTTTTTTGCTTCATTAGATTGTTTTAGCATAGAATGTACTTCTTTTAACATGGCAGTACGCCTGAATATTTCATTTTGATGAGCAGTTGATTGCAATTGTTTAATATTCAAATCCTTATATCAATAACTTCTATTATTATTATTATGAATTGCATTGTTTAGTTGAAATGAAAGTAGAATTCTGCATAAAAATTTTATTTTCAATTGACTTTTTTGTAATAATAAGGTTTTAATAGTTATTGACCAAGGTTTTATTTAGTAAATTTGAAAACATTTGTTGATCGAAGAAAAAAACGATACTATATTTAAATTGCTTAAATATATATATGTGCGTTTGCATGTTTGGATTGAAATGAGCTACATGTGCTTACATGGTTAACATTTGAAAAATATTTCTTTTTAAAGTATTAAAAAAAAATTATATGCACGTATCTCACCTGCCATAGAAACAATAATTCTGGTATAGAAACTTCACTGCGCTCCATATCAAGGGAGCGTAAAATAGTTTCAGCGGCAGTATCCAACTGATTCTGAAGGTCTGCAGAAGAATTCAATGCAGTTTCAAGTTGAAATTGTAAATTTTCAATCTCGATTTGCTTCAGCTCTCTACTCTGCCCCAACTTTGGGCGTTCGGGGAATAACTTAGGCAACGAGCATATTTTTTCAATTTTTTTATACCCGGAATCTTTTATTGAAATTGACTCGCATTCATTTTGCATGACATCTGGAAACTTTCCAGTAAGTTTTTCAATGAGTTTTTCCTTGGCATTTTCATTGTTGACTTCAGAATGAAATATGCTATTTTGATTATTTTGCTTTGAATTTTGAAAATTACTTTTTGTGCAATGCTTTGAATTTGATTCTTCATAATTATTTTCGAGGATTTCACAGTTGTCATTTGAGTTATGGCAACTTATATTTGATTTTCCTGCATTAGGTAATTTTATTGGTGTACTATTTATCTCGAGATATTTAATTGGCCCATTGTTCGAATCGACAGTTTTCATTGGTTCATCATCAAGATAGCATGATTTTATACCGCAGTTTTCAAACTTAAAACTCTCTACTGATTTCATATTTGCATCAGTTGATCTCATTGATGGCAATTGAGAGGGTATCATCAGCTTATTTTCTAAATGAAGGTCTTTTATTTGTGCATCATTGAACTCAAGCAATTTAGAGGATACATTGCTCAAATCGAGCAATGGTATAAGTACATTTTCCCTAGCTAGTAATGGAATTGAACAATCCAACTCTAGCAGTTTCGTTGGAGCATCGTATAAATTGCAAATTTTAATTGGTCCATTGTCCGCTTCCAACAATTTCATTGGTTCAGCATCCAAATTATGAAATTTGATTGATTTGTTGTCCAAATGTGGCGATTTCATTGGTTCAGTGTTTATATTGCTGCATTTTATTTGACCACTATTGAACTCCAATTTTTTTATTACTTGAACATCAAAATTATGACATATTATTGGACTGTTGTTCAACTCAACAGATTTCATCAGTTGAGAATTCAAAGTACAAAATACCATTGGCATGTTGTCTGACTTTGTCGATGATATCATTGATTCAGAACCTAAATTGTGAAATTTTAGTGGTTCATTGTCTTGCACGGACAATTTGACTGGTTCAGTATCCGAATTTTGAAATTTTATTGGTCTATTGTCCAATATTGATGATTTCGTCATGTCAGTATCAAACCTGCTAAATTTTTTTAAATTGTCATCCAATTCTGATGACTTCTTTGGTTCAGTATCTAACACTTGAAATGTTATTTGTCCATTCTTCAAATCCGGTAATATTACTGGCTCAGTATCCGAATAGTCAAATTTCACTGGCCCACTGTCAAGCTCTGATGATTTCATCAGTTTGATATTCAACACACTATTGTCCGAATTCAGTGATTTAATGGATTCAGTATCCAAACTTTGGAATTTCATTAGTTCTTTTTTCAGCTCTGATGATATTACCAAACTTGTGTCTAAAACGTCAAAATTTATTGATTGGTTTTCTAGCTCAGATGATTTGTTTGGTTTGGTATACAAGTTATGAAATATCAATGATGCGTTGTCCAATTCTGATGATTCCATTGGTTGAGTATCTACACTGCACAATTTTAGTGGTATACTCTCCGACTCCGATAATTTCATTGGTTCATTCTCAAAATTTAGAGGTTTCATTGGCAGCAACTGAATTGTCTTTGGATGTTCATGTTTAGAATCAAGAAATTCTACTGGTGCATTATTTGACTCAAGCACATTTGCTTGCTCATTGTTTAAATCAGGCATTTTTATTAATACAATTTTAGAATTAATTGCTTCAATTGAATCATTTTCAGAATTAGAAAAAACCATTAATTCTGTATTTGTATCATTGAGCGGTCCCAAGTGCCTAATATCTATATCTGACATGGGTTTCATTAGCTTGTCCTCCAAATTGATTGACTTTTCTAATAATAATTCATGTGATGTCATTTGTTCACTATTTGAATAAAGTGATTTTATAATGGCATTGGTTGATGTATCACTAAAAGAAGGCAGTTTTACTGGTTCATTTTTCAAATCGATAAATTCCATTGAAACAATTGCAGTATCAGTAGATATTATTGGTACAACATCCGAAATTTGTGGCATAGATTGTCCAATGTCAAGCATTAACATTAATCGCATTGGCTCATTTTCTAAATTAATTGGATTTATTGGTGATGATTCGGATGTGTCCATTTGCACACTGTTAAAATTGGAAGGTACCATTGAAAGATTTTTGGAATCAAATACATTTGTTGAGTCATCATTCAAATTGGGCATTTTCAACTGCACTTTTTCTAAATCAGGTGATTCAGTTGGCACATTATCTAAATTGGGCATTTCAATTGCTTCGGGATTCACATCGAATGATCTCATGGGTCTACTTTCCAGTTTGTACGATTGCATCAATACATCGTCAAGAGACTTTTGTGGATTGTTCAAATCAAACTCTTCGATTGGTACAATAATCAAATTAAAATTGTCAACTTGTATATTGCTGGTGTTGGCATCGAGCAATTTTATTTCTGCACAATTCAATTCGAGTGACTTCATAGGTTCATTGCCTATGCCAGGATATTTCATTGGATTATCATTCTGTTTTACCAAGTCATCATTGAGTGCATTTATTGGTGGATTTTTAATGTTTATCAACTTTATTGGTACATTTTGCAAATCTTGTGGCTTGATCAGTTTATTATCTATCTCTGCCACTGATTTCCTTGGTGCGTTTGAAGGAATACTAGAGAGTAAATCATTAGACGATACAGTGTGTTGTGATTGAATCAACACATTGGCTACAAATTTTTCTGCATCTTTATCATGGCGGGTTTCTAGAATTTTCATTGGTGCATTATCCAGGTCGAATGACATAATAGATTCATTGTCTTTGTCAGGATACTTCATTGGTTTTTCATTCAGTTCCGCCAGTTGATCATTGAGTGCTTTCATTGGTACATATTCAGCATTTATAAACTTTAATGGTGCACTTTCGAGATGATTCAGTGACTCAATCGATGTATCATCTATCTCTGCCACTGATTTCATTGGTGCGTTTGAAGGAAAATGAGAAAATAATTCTTTTGGTGATACATTTCGTTGAGATTGAATCAACACATTAGTTACAAACTTTTCTATGCCTACAAGATGAACGCCGCTATTTTGAGACGAAACCGCTGGCGGAAGTTCGGGCTGGACGTTGAAGTCCTGAACGATGACATTATTATTTCCGAGAGTTCTTGTTGGTACAATATCCTTCTGTTCCTCAGCAATAGAAAAAGTAAATTAATTCAAAAACTATCAGCTGCAACAACATAAGTTTTGAAACTTTTATTTTAAGCATGAAAAATGCAAATAATCTTCAGAATTCAAATCAAATGAATCTTCCTTAGTTCCTTAATATCAAAAACTTGACCAATTGATTTGAAGTATGTAGCATTCAAACATAGTAATTTATTCTTCACTGACTTCATTCATGCCACTGTGTAGCGTATTGGTTCCATCCATTTTTATTGGAGTTTCTTTGACGTTTTCGCTTATCTCGAAATCATCATTGTTGTAA
Source organism: Vaucheria bursata (assembly GCA_032358265.1). Classification (NCBI taxonomy): domain Eukaryota; class Xanthophyceae; order Vaucheriales; family Vaucheriaceae; genus Vaucheria; species Vaucheria bursata. Next base: position 39,808 of record JAULBW010003316.1, on the reverse strand, counting down.
ACTGCGTCATCCTCTTGCTCCTTAATCATCAACTCAACGGTATCCAAACTTTCGGCAAAACATTTTCTACCTCAGTCATCTGCAATAATGGACCACAACGGAAGAGTAGAATTATATTGACAAGTTTTGGCAATGGACCATGCCATTCTGATTTTGTAGCAATGCAGTTAGCAAATGACAGTTACACGATCTGCCATGATTTCCACGGCTCGAAAAAGGAATTGTAAAATAAATTAATTATTCGAAGCTATTGGCAGGCAACCAATTTCATGCATTTTTATAAAACGATCATTTTCTTACCCTATAAAAGTACATTTCAATAGAATAAATATATGACTCAAGCTTTTATACTTTTATCTACTGGTGCAGGTACTAATCAAGAGAGTCAGATGACTTTTGAATCATTTGAATTGTATCTGCTGCACTATTGAAAAGTTTACATGGAAAGCTCAAGAAAATAATCATTGATTTTTTACCATAAAATTCAGGTTTCTAAAGAACTGTTTAATACTTTCTACAAATCAATCAAAATTGATTGAACTATAGAAAATTTTCTCCTGGCAGATTTAAACTATTAAAACCACATAAATACATTATTTACTCAGCTCAAAATAATTAATCTACATAAACTTGAATTTGATCAAAACACTTGTATAAACCAAGCTCAGCTCAAGTACGATGAGTCCACAAACTGACAATGTTGAGCTTTAAACTGAAAAAAATGACCAACAGCTGAGAAGAGTAGAATATGCAGTGCTATTAAAATTGTAAATGCTAAAATAAGATGGACATAACTTTATGTGTAGTCTATATTCAACAGTTACTTTAAGTCTAAAAAATGAATACTGTATTTGGTATCAATCTATCATAGATTGAAAATTGTGGATATATAAATGCAAAAGCAACAAATACAACCAAACAAGTATATAAATAAGTACATATTATTAGCAAAAAGACCATGATTAGGCGGGACAAATTCTTCTTCTAGTAGCAAAAGTAAGCTGCTCCATGAATACTATACAAAAAAGCAGTATTGTAAGAGAGAGAAAAGTGAAAAAAATTATCAGCACTTTGGTGATATCATTGTGGCCCAATAGAGAGTTAAGGGGATGTGGCTATAAAAAGTGGTAAAGTAATTGTTAGTAATTTACTCTTTAAGGAGTTAATTCTATTTTTAGCTGTGGAATTCCGTTTTATGACGTTATTGTTCTACAAATTGATATTCTAAGTTTTATGGTAAGTCATTGTTGGACTGTGGTGGGCTAGGATTAGGGCTTGCATTTTGCTGAAGTATACTCACTTTCAGCAACACAATTATGTTTGTGTAAATATATCCTTTGCTATTGTAGTTTTGTATCTTGTTTGCAAACACATTCATAACAGTTTACTAGAAGGATATGTTGCTGATAGTTTAGCGCTTTATAGTTTTCATATTCTTGCTTCCATTCTAAAGTTCTAGCATCTGCTTCTGCTTGGTTTTGTTTTCTCTTGTGATCTTTTCTGTCTGACACAAATTCCTTGCTTTGCTTTTCATTTCTTATCTGTTTGGCATCTCATTTTGCTGTTTCTTTTCACTTGCTCCTTGTGTCCTTGCTTGGATCTTTGAACTTAATTCTTTTGATTTCACTTTGTTGTCAAAAAATATTTTCTAAGAAAGAAAGGTTCACTAAAGTCTCTAGTAATTTGAGATTTTTAAACAACTTTACCTCTAACTGTAGCAGCAATGGGTCTCTGTCTTAGCTACAAAAGTCCAAAAGGATTATTAGAGGAAAGTGAACAGAGACAATCCTAATTGAGCACCTTACACCAATCAGAAAATATGATTTGAAACAAGTTTTATTGATCAAGTTTCTGAGTTTAGTCTTAAGTCATGATACATAACCTTACCAATGAACAACTGAATAGTTTAATTGAGCAGCTATAATAGGCAAATGAAGCAATTACACAACTCCATCAGGAGCACAATAATGCTGAACAAGAATTGAGAAAAGCTTGTGAGATCCCTAATTATCAACATGTAGTACCGCATAATGCTGGTCAGAGAGAACCTAAATTTGATATTCCAGCACAATTCTTTGGAGATAGGGACCACTGAGATCTTTCTTGCCCAACTAAAAATATACTTTGGACTTCAAGCTTCTTACTTTCCTGATGACTGCTCTAAGTTGTTTGAAATTAGTTACATGAAGGGTATGGCATTCAACTGGGCCCTTCCATTTTTTCATGCTGATCATGCTATTCTGTTCAGTTATAAAAAATTCATCAAAAAATTTAAGATCACTTTTGGCAATGTTAGTAGACCTTAAAAAGCAGCAAGAAAGCTATTAGAACTCAAATAGGGTCAACATTCTGTAGTATCGTATATTGCAGATTTTCAGTGCTTGAGTTTAAAATTAAACTAGACCAATGCTGCTTCATTGATAGACATGTTAATAAAGGCGTAAGTAAAGAAATAGAGCAGTCCCTTTGTAACTATGAACAACTCACATCTCTAGCTGAATTATTTAAATTAGTCTTGCATTGACAACAGACACTTGGAGTTTTGTCAAGAGTCCTCAAATATTTTTTGTACCTTTGCAAGACATGAATCTGTCATAAGTTATGGAGTAAAAGATATGATCATAGAGGTTACACAACGTCATGATTCATTGAGCTCTCAAGAACGACAAAGAAGAATGAATGAGAGTTTGTGACTATGTTGTTGTGAGGGCAGACATGTTATTACTTCCTATCCTAAGCAATGTAAAATGCCTACTGATATGAACTTGATTGATGTAGCATCTCAAATTAGTAAACAGCATCCACATTTTTGTGTAGAACATGATTGAAGAGCAAGGGGTCACATTAGTAAAAGTTTTAGTTGACCCAGGTGCAGATCACTTATTAGTGGATGCAACTATTTTCAGTCCTTCAAAATTTCATCTCAGCATTTGGATGGACCGGTTACTTTTAAAAGTATTGAAGTATAACCTTTTTTTCTGGTACAATCAATTATTCTGTAGCATTGAAATTGAGAAACTAGCAGGCTACATTTACTCACACATTCTGTGTTTTACAGTCAGTTGTCCTTCTCATCGTTTTGGGTATAGACTAGCTCAAAAAGAATAATCCACGTATCAACTAGAATATTCTTTATATTAAAATTTTGTTGAAAAGAAAACAGAACAATTGAAGAATTACCACACATTCTGAACTAGCAAAGTCATCTAATATATGTGATGTGGGGAATAAGTTGCTACCAGTTAATATTCCAGCTTAAAATATACTTTAAAGATTTGATGCATCATTTCCAGCTAATTAACAAGAAGAAATTTTGAAATTTATATCAGCCCAGCATCCTAAGTTTGCCTCTTTTCAAAGCAACCTACCAGCATATTACCAAAAAATTATATGTTCAACATTGGCATTGATATTCAAACAGGAAAAAAGATACCATATGGTTCAATATATCCATTCTCAGAGCCCAAATTAAAAGTGCTTTGTATTTATTTGGATAAACAACTGAAGAATGGATTCATTTGACCTTCAAAGTCTCCTGCAGGTGCACCTACATTCTTTGTGAAGAAATAATGTGGGGATCTACAACCAGTAATCAACTACCATGGTCTCAATTCAGTAGCAGTTAAAAATAGATATCCTCTTCCCTTGATTCATGTGTTATTGCATCAATTTGCAAAGGCTCAAGTTTTTATAAAGACCAACTTACAAGGAGCCTATAACTTAACATATATTCATAAAGGGAATGAATGGAAAACTGCTTTTTGGTGCAGATTTGGACACTTTGAATAGTTTGCAATGCTGCTTGGAAAGACTAGTGCACCTGCTATCATCCAAAGTATAATGAGTGAAATATTTTTCAACAACTTGGATCAGTTTTATGTTGTTTATCTCAATGGTATCCTGGTATATTTAGGAAACCTTGAGCAACATATGCAACATCTATGATATATAAACGTTTGGCAAAGAATTTTATTTATTCAACGCTGGTAAAGTACAAATTTTTAGTGGCTAAGGTTGATTTTTTTGGTTACATTGTCTCCAGCTTGAATATCTCTGGAGATCTAAAGAGAATTGAGAGTATTCAAGCTTGGCCCATTCCAACAAATGTCAAATCTCTTCAGTATTTCTTAGGATTTACAAACTTCTACTGCATGTTTATACTGCAGTATTCAAATGTTGTTGTTCCCATGTTATGACTGTTGAAGAAATAGAAGTTTAGTTGGGATTAAGATTGCCAATCATATTTTGAAAATTTAAAATCTGATTTTAGTTCAACTCTACTATTATAACATGCTTATACATTCGGATCATTTATAGTTGAAGCTGATGCATTGGATTTAGCAATTGGTGAAATTCTCTCTCAAGACTTTGATGGAGAGACACATCCAGTTGAATATTATTCATGGACATCAACTGCACCCAAAATTAATTACAAGGTACATGACAAAGGACTTCTTGCTATTGTTGCTTGCTTTTACCAGTGGAGACCCTTTTTGTTAAGTAATGCTGAATCCATTAAAGTCTTCAAGGATCACCAAAACCTGCTATACTTTTTATTTTCTAAGAAGTTAATTTGACAAGTCTACTGGTCTCTGTTTCTTTCTAATTTTTGTTTTCAGATTATTTTTTGACTGGGTAAAGAAGGAGGAAAATCTGATGCCTTGAGTTGGAGACAAGATTGTCAATTACAAGACTCTGGTGATCAGGTACAAGGTCAGAACCAAGTCCTGTTACCTAAAGAGTAATTTCTTATAGGTGTCATTAAAGAATGTAACCAGCCATCTCTAGTAGATTGAAATATACTTGCTCAAGTGATAGATGATAAAGTTCAGAATTTAGAGAAAAATCTGGATTTTTGAGCAAAAATGAGTGTCATGTATTATGGATGAACAGTTGTACCCAGAGAGTTATGTACGGAAATCCTTAAAACTGGCCATGATTCCCCATTTGCTGGACATACTGTAAGTTGGAAAATTTTTAAATTCATCTCAATGGAATTCTGGTGGTCTACAATGTGGAAGGATATAGTAGCTTACATTGAATCATGTCATATTTGTGCTTAGTCAAAGTCTGCAGACATGAAATCAACAAGTCTTTTACACCCATTGCCAGTTCTTCCTGGACCATGGTATTCAATCTCCATGGACTTAATTACTGATCTCCCATCTGCTCAGGATAAGGATTCAATTTCAATTATCATAGATAGATACTTGTTAGAAATGTAAAACACAACAGCACAAGAAACTGGGACAGAAGTGTGTGTATTTATCATGCACTAATTGTGTTGATAGAAGTGAGCTAACTTTATCAATACAGCAAAATATATAACTCTACTGGTATCTGTGTGGCCAATTTGCTTGGAAGCTCAAAAATGAAAACTGACTACAGCTATAAAAATAGAACTAATCCCTAAGGGAGTTAATTCCTAACAACTCCAAAATGGCTCATTTCATTGGCTGTACAAAAAACTTTACCTCATCTGAGTTGGCTGATCTATTGTTCTATCATGTTATTTGCCTTCATAGTATCTCCCACAATGTTACTTCCAATCGGGGATCTATATCTGTGTCTCAATTCTGGTCCTCATTGCTGAAAAATTACTGCATAACTTTGAATTTATCAACTACATATCATACACAATCTGATGGTCAGACTCAGCGGGTAAATAAAGTTTTGGAACAATATCTGCAGATGTATTCCAACTTTGAACATACAAATTGGCTTAGCCTTCCAAAGACTGAGTTCTGTCACAGTTCATATCATTATACATCTATTTACATGAGTCCATTCAAGGAAACTAATGGATTTGACCCCTTTGTGGATTAGTCAACTAAAATTATTGCTGAGTCTCCCCCAACTCCACATTGTTACTTACTGGATTTAAAGAGCCCTATCTTGAATTTTTGTTGTAAATTAGAATATGCTAAAGATACTGCTAAGCAGTATGAAAATGACAAACATTGTCACTTGGAGTTTTGAGAGGGAAAAATGGTCTTTTTTGATAGACATTTTATTTAAACCAGAATACCATCTACTAAGCTAGATCGGAAGAAGTTGGGACCTTTTAGGATCATCAAAAAAGTAAATCTAGTACCCTACAAGCTAGAACTTGTTTACTCAATGAAAAGACTTGAAAACATTTTTCATGTGTCCCTTTTACATTCTGCTAAAAATACGTACAGCAGGCCATTTGAACAATGCCTGCCCCCTATTCTTTTAGATCAGGAAGGCAATTATTATAAAGTTGAAGATATCCTGGATGCAAAACATGAAAAGGAAAGTGGAAATTCTTAGCATCCTGGAAAGGGTATTCAGCTAATGAAAATAGTTGGAAACCAGAAAAAAATTTATTGAACTGTGAGTATTTGGTTCAATATTTTAAAACCTGCTACATTTCAACACCAGAGCCCACAGCTAGGGGGGCATCTGTTAGAAATTGACTCGTTAATGGCCAATTCCATTTTTAGCTGTGGAATTCCAAGTTTTATGGTGAGTCATTATTGGACTATGGTGACAGGCTAGGATTAGGATTTGCATGCTGCTTTGAAAAATATTCACTTCCAGCAACACAATTATATTTGTGTAAATATGTTCCTTGCTGTTGTAGTTTTGCATCTTGTTTATGAACACATTCATAACAGTAACGTAGAAGTTTACTTTTAAATGTGTAGAAATATATTGTGGAAAATTGAAAATTTTTTATTGGAGGTGATGAAAATGCTAAAACATCTTTTTGTGGAAAAATAAGACAGAGTTTATTCACATATCTTTTAGCAAATATGATATTAGTATTTAAATACAAAGTTAACCTCACTTAGTATGTGAAGGAAATACTTTAATGGCTGATAGAAGGCTTATATTATATATATATATATATATATATATGTGTGTATATGTATACATAGAATAATTTGCTATACACTCGTTACTTAAAAAGATTTCATTTCAATTGAATTGTCAACTAAGAGTAACAAAATGAAATGTGCTAGTCAGAAAAACTTTTTAGTTGAAAAAAATAATTATTAATTAATATTTCCTGCATTTATGATCATGAATCAAAAAGATTTCAGGCATGCCATCCTGCTTTGAAAAGTGTTGTCAAATATTATTCTGTCTTTTGTACAAGCTAGAACAATTATTTTTTTCAGACTTTTCAAATGCTAGCAATACCACAAGGATCACACTTCAAAGTCATTTTAAAAGTGCACTAAAATAAAGAAGGAACAATGTTAGATTTACAAGCTGAGAATGTATAGCAAAAAATTGATGCACTTTTCATACTTTTTCAGGTTTGTTTTTTAATGCTATTTAACCAGAATCTTTAAAAATATATATTTTTGCAGTGAAAAAAAAGATTTTCAATTGAAATTAATAAAAGTAAATTTTTGAATATGGCAATTAGAAAATTATGTTTTAGTTGATGGATAATTCACCCAGCAGGTAGAGTGGTAAACCTGGTGGACAATCAACTTTGTAAGTAATGTGGTAAATCCATTAAGTACTTAAAAAGACATTAATAATAGAATAAAAAGTACAAAAATGTTGTAACAATTTAATTAGCATGCTTATCAAGAAGTAGCTATAAAAAGGACTTTGTTACTTCAGTAAATTTTCCTGCATGTGTGAGTGTAACTTGATCAATGTGGATACACTTTTTGGCAGCAATTAAACTATTGCCAACACTCTTGCCCCAGCCAAAAGTATGTGGAGCAGTACTAATTTTTCAAATGATTTTAATACTAGCAACCCAATTTTTTTTAGCCTATCTCAAACTTTATCATGTACTAAATATCTTCAAAGCTAATCCAAAGTTCATAATGAAGACTTGTCAGCAGTATATGCTCAACTTCTGTACTTACTTTGATGAATAAGTGCTATGTTTGTAGCTAAACTCATGCCTTGCAACTTTACACACCTAATAAGAATCTGGTCATCAACATTTTGGCACTACATTTCAATGTCCATGTATTCCTCCTCAAATTCTTCAGCAAATTTACAATCTTCTTGTACTTTTAATGCATTAATTTCTAGTGGTAAATATTATAAAATAGTCGAAGGAAAGAATAAGAAAGAAAATACAAACAAAGTATATTATGAATCAAAGCAGATGACCGGCAACAATAATTACTCAGCAACAGCACCAGGAAAACTAGTGTAGAGTACACATAGTGATAATATAGAAGAATGAGAAGAAGTTACTTAATTGTAACAATGTCATACAGGCCGTATGGGGATAACCTTATGGGCTACATGAAATATCTTATGAAATTACAAATTAAATTGTTGATCTCAAAAGGCGTTACAAAATAACTTTTGCAAAAAGATCTATAAATTGGGGTAACATAAAAATAGGGTAGACTCTAGGTACTCAAGCAGTAAATATTCTAACAAAAATATTATGTCAATATGCCTGTTAGACAAAACAGACATTTAAAATGTTGGAAAAGTGAAAAGATATGTCTAGCTAGGCAGTAAACCTATCTAAGACCTTAAGATAAAAAAACAATGATAATAGGATGCAAAAGACGAGAGGAGCAAATTGGATACATTATTTATACATATATTGAGAAGCAATAAAAAACCCTTACAAACATTACAGAAATGTCCTGCATCTTAATGTAGCAACTCTCCGTCAATACCAACATGCTCTTTGGTAATTACCAAACCATATCCAACAGTAGGAAACAGCTTGCATCAAGTTATTTACTATGTCTGCGCCTTTGCAACAGAAGTATAAGACATAAATACCACTGGTTGCTTACAATTTTGCTTTTCAAAAGTACTGGAAAATTGTCCCTATCCTTTGTGGTAAAGTATAGTGAGTGTTATTAATGATGAAACTGCAGCATTGTCAATAATTACTTTTATCTTTTGTTAGCGACTTTCCGTATTTGGAATATAGCTGTCAGTGCAAATGTTTTGACAGGCATTTAGGTCTTATTGCTGGTAATTTTCAATTGAAATACGTACAAATTATAAATTGATAGCGAGTTCAAGCTTTTGTGAGGCACCAAGTGTGTGCATCAGAAGGCACAAAATTCTAGACGGGGAGTCAGAATAGAATATGTGCTACTATTCTGGCTTTAATTTATCAGAATATTTTTTTTCCCCAATGAATTTTCAGTAAATGGTCCTTTCGGAAAATATTTTCATTCCCAAGAAAAAAAATAATTCTGTAACGGTTTATTGAAACATTTGTGTCCGCTCAATTGCCCACAATGGCAACCGTAGTTAAACAAAAACTATTGCACACTGAAACTGTACAAATATAAGAGAACTTACTTAAAGTTGATCAGACTAAAAGAAGAAATCTATGATGGCCTCTGCTGAACTCGTAAGTAGTCGTATCGATGTTTGCATCTTTTTACAACAAATTTTCTATTTTTATTGAATCGAGTTCTATTGGAAAGAAGGCAGTCTTCATATTTCGTCATTTAGAACCAGTCTACCTTAGCTCGGAATGAATTTTAGACGCAAATCGACTTTTTGTGAAATTGGACCATGAATTTTTTCGTATTATAACTCTCTTGATAGTACACAAAATTCTTATGCCGTTTTGTTACATCTACATTCGTCAATTTAAAGAGATTCATCTCATTAAATTAATTTTGACTTGGAATCCAATATTCTCTTTTTAATTTCCTTTCATTGCTACAATAACTTATTTCGATATTTCAATAGGTACTTCCAAACCCCTCCGATTCATAATGAGCACAGTATTTACTCGAAGTATTGCATTTTGAAACACTTTAGAGATGATAACTTCTATAGAAACTTTGTGCTGCATTCTTACATTTTTACCGCGTATTCACTGAAATGCATAAATGTACACTAAATCAATGCCTCCCCCCACTTGTAAGGCTGCTAAACTGAAAAGACGCCAACAGCTAAGCGACGTTCCCGATATTCCAGCTAGGGCAAATGGGGCAGGAAATGAGCTCGCTGGAAAGCTGCAAAGAAGGGCATCTCTCTCTGAGCCTGTTACTGTATTCCCCACGAGTATTTTCGAGAAAAAGGTTTGGTTACAAAAAATATACATTTAGTGCGTCATTGATATTTATAGAAATGAATGTTGTCCTCATAAAATTTTGAAAATTCGATAATAGAAGGCCGAAAGGTCTTCAAGGTTTGTCTAATTTGAAATATAACAACTACTGAATTATTTCCTATCAATATAATGAAACAAATTCATAAGTTAATGGATTAATATTATGAAAGCAGTAATATAAAATTTACTCAGATTTTTTTACATTAGTTGGGCATTAAACCTTGGGGCAGTTTATATCGTGATTTTTTCCGACAAATAGCAATTTTTTGTCTTCTTAATTGAAAGCATAAATATTGTGATGAAATGGAGCAAGATTTCACTCTTCAAGCCTCTATTTAAACAGAATATACTCTTTCAAGCTTAATTGCGTATTTGCATACCAAACCATATGCTTTAATATGCATATAAATTTACAAGTCATTTCTTATTGTTTATGAAAATAGATTCATATATTGTCAAGCAGTTTGATGTTTCGTTTTTTTGTGCAGTATGGATTAAATTCCTTCAATCCTTCGTCAGAGTTTAAAGAACTCTCGAAAAAAGAAATCGATGTGATTTTAAAAGCTTTTAAACTCTACGACACTGATGGCTCGGGAACTTTAAGCATGGATGAACTCAAATCAATGATGGAAAAGTACGTCAAAAATTTGTATGCATAATGGAATATTTTATTTGTCTTTATTAATGACTTAAAAAAATTTAAGCTTTTCACTTTTGTCACTTGGAAATATATACATTAGAAGCTCAATAAATATTCATTGAAAATCAAATCTTTCACATAAAATCAATCTAAATCAGGGATAAGTACTAGAAAAATTGAATGAATCTACTCTCAGATTGACTGGAGATATATATAGACAACAATAAGCTTTGGATGTGACAAATTTGTCCGAACCATCAAATAAATTTGCTTTATTTGATATCCAGGAGCTGAACTTGCACAATATGACTTTTCTTTACAAGTGAATTTGTTTATAACGAATTATATTCAAATTTTTACAAGTATTACAAGCTATTAAATAAAACTTGAAAAAATGAATTTGTTGTTTGTAGGCTTGGATACCCTCAGTCTCGAGCATCGCTGTGTGAAATGATAAGAGATGTGGATCAAGATCGTGATGGAGAATTTAGTCTTCAGGAATTTTTTACTATTTTCCAAAAGTATCGCAAAGGATCTCTTGAAAGCTGCAAAGGATTGTTAGACCTGGTCAAAGGGTAAGCTGAAACAATAACTCGTTTCTATTTAATAATATACTTCACACGCCGACTTGAAAGTGAGTTTTTAGAATACAATGCTTCTACTGTAAACATCAGATATAGTAAATATGTCAAGACTACTAGTCTTGCATATATCCTCTGTTCAAATTAAAAAATGTATATACTAGGGTTTTGTGCTCCCTGAGATAGGGGTATTGGTGGTTTTGGATGAAATCAATTTACCTGTGTAAAATTAAATAGCAAATGACTATAGCTTAGGCAGTAGATTTTATTGGGCTATAATGATGAAGGGGTTGAACATGGTTGGATTCTATTCATGCTAGCCATTACCTGTTTCAATGGTTGAAAATTATTGGTTATACATTAATTAAAAAGTTGGATCATAATTCAGTGCATTCTGATATGCTGCTAATATCTTCATATCTGAAAATCTGGAGCTAAATATAGAAAAAATACTACTTTTCTTTGTTATAATAGAAATTTTATTGAAAACAAAATTTGCTATATCCGAAGCTTACTATATCCTTTTTTTGAACAGTTTGGACATTGATGATGTTTCTAGCAAACCGGACGTCAGTTTTCTAGCTTCAAAGTTAAATAGCAAACCAAAAGAGGAAAAAATATGCCCTCAAAACGAGCCAAAAATTGTAAACAAATTGAAGAAAACGCCTACTCAACGAAGCTTTGATTTTCAAGCTCGCTTGAACATTTTTGATCATAATAACCAGTCCAATATGAGACGAAGTGTCAGTACAATGAGTCAATCTGGTCCTATAGTACTTTGAATACTGTTGGGACAATAGCTGATAGTGCTCAAAAGATAGTATGGTAATACTTCTTTTGTCCTGGTCGAAGGGAACTTTTTATAATTTTGCATATATATATAGGGAAGCTGATTAGGTAAAGGATGTATTTTTTGGGGGTATGTATGTCTGTATGTGCATGCAATACCTTTTTGCCCTATTCTGCACTGTTTTTTGAGCCGCTATTCCTCTGTATTTTTCATTTTTCTGTAGGAACAAAAAAAGTTCATAAATATTTATATTTTCTTCTGTTTTCTGTTGTACAGTATATTGCTTTGCAAAAATGTGCACATTATCAATCGCTTACGATAAGCATCCATAAAATTCCAATAGATGTATTTGAATAAATCTGCTGCAAATTTGCGCTTTGCCTAGAAGCAAAAACTATTTAACTTTTGATGCTGCCAATCGAATTATTCAACAATATTCTAAAATCTGAACTTTATGAATTGGCCCCAGTCTAATTTTGCGAAACTTGTACAAAAAACGAAAACTGAGACCTGGCCAAAAGGTGTGTCGTAATATTATTTTTAATGTAGGCTAAGAAATCATCTTAGTATCAGTCATTCTAAGTAGATTGACAAAAATGGGTCAATTATGATTTTTATTCTGTGTGACAACTTTTTTCATTGGTTGGATAAGTGCCTGATAGAAAAGAATACAACAATGATTTATTTTCAAAGTTGGAACATGAATTCCACAAACTTAGCATATTGCAGCAAAACTTCTTAGTTTGGACACTTCATTGCCAACTGTTGAACTGTCCAAGTTGAGGTGTTCAGATATGTAAGGCAAAAATTTGAAAGAATGTTAGGCTTGCAGCCTGCTAATGTGCTCGGCAGGTGTTCAACTTACAAGGTTTCACAGTAGACTTATTTTTCTCCAAAAATCTTTCATCAAAATGCATTAGAACCTGCTACGCCGAAAACTCTGTGGTGGATGAATAATTGTTTCATTTAAGCAGGCATTAGAGATAAAGAGGTTTTCATCAATTACTAATTTTTTTCCAATGCTCATTTTAAATATATTTCATATGCATGTATTTGGAAAGGGTACAAAGCTTTTGAATTGACCAATACTATTTACTAATATATGAAGTAATCAGAAGTAGAAGCCTATCTAGATTATGATGACTGTATAGTCCCAATCATACTTCTTAAAATATCATAGGGATAAATTAATTCAGCATCTTGATAGCAATATTTCTCTATCATGTTGACGTGGTTTTGGCATTGGCCAAATAATCAGTTTCTCCTTTTCAGCTTCATCTGATCTTTAGACTGATTTTTCCAATAAAATCTCATTTTCCCAACTGTCGCTAATTTTTGGACACATTTCTATATCCTTAATAAGTACAATTCCTTAAGGCGTGTACACCTCCTATGAGGTGACCATGTTGAAAATTGAAACGCAACTCTGCAAGTCTTACATTCAAATAATTTCTGCATAGAGCCTCCAAACACCATTTTGTAATTTACGAGACTTCAGACATGAAATTATTTGCCTAACTATTCGAGAAAAAAAATATTGAGCCATTTTTTTAGATTTATGAGGATGTGCATATCTTTAAGAAGTGCATCAGAACGAAATAAGGGGAGTACATTCGAAAAGTTGTCCAACAGACAGGTATTTGGATTAAAAAGGTGTTTGACTTAGCAGGTTTATTGTATTCCCATATAAATGTTCCGTATTATTTTTTTAGATATTTTGTTATCTATATGCATATTTTTAGAAATTCCATAATTTGCTCAGCAATTATATGAATCACATCAAAGAATATAAAAAGAATTGCCGTTACGTTGTATATAACCTATCTATCAATTTTTGGCATATGGTCTTATTGAGTAGCAACTGATTCAGTAATATTATTTATTTAAAAATTCAAAACAAAAAATATAAAAAAGAAAAAAATTTATTAGAAGTTTAGACCCTTCTAGCCTCCAGCAGCCGCGAGAAATAAAAGTTTGTTCCAGTAAACTGAAAAAAATGTTTAAAAAAATAGATATTTATATCTAGAAGTTTCAATAGCACAAATTAAGAGTACATGTATACATACGTACATTTATTTCTTCATACTTTTTCTGTTTGAAATCAAATTTACCAAAACGGTTTAAAAATGGCATATTTATGTGTAAATTTTTAAAAATTAATATATACGTACATGATATCGTGCAATAATATTTTTGCTTATCTCATTTTAAAGTAATCGTATTTGCGCAATATTAAATTGAGTCCATGGGTTTACTCAAAATTAAGAGAAATGACAGTAAATTCAATTTCGAGAAATTAAAGCTTTATGAGTATATTCAAGTTTTTGACGTGTACATACAGACAAGAAATGCACATACCTCTGTGCGTTCAATCTTAAATCCAGCACTTTGAATAGCTTCTATGACGTCCTCTTCCTTATGCAAATATGCTCTAGTCGTCTTTGAAGGTCCAGGAAACAAAGATCCAAACTTCAACGAAAGAAAAGCAAAATATTTGTAATAGAATATACAAAAAAAATTGTGTACGTGGCAACACGTCGTAAATATAAATTCTGCATAATAAATAATAAATATATGGATAAAATAGACACATATATATATTAAATTTTTTATAGACATATGGTAAAAAAGCAAAACTATGAAGACCATATGCACATTTTATTTAATTAAAAATAAAAAGATTTGTCCTATGAAAAAGTACATGAATATCCTAAATTTTAAGAGGCTTTGATTTATGAAATTGAAAATTTAACCAACGAAAGGACAAGTAAAATACTCAAGTCCAATATAGATAATAATTCATCTAAATTATCCCTACTATTTTATATAATCTCTCTTGCTAATTCTTTACAATTCATAATCCCTTTAACTGGATGCTGAAGCTTGAGTTCTCAATTGCAATTAACTTAGATATAAGATATAAGGCATAGATGCAGAGGCAGCTAAAGAAGAAGATAGGAAAAGACAGATTAATGGCATTATACAAAGAAATTTATACTTATAGTTCACATTGAAATTTTTCCTTGAAACTTTTTCTGCCTGTTCAAATAATGGCCAGTTTAATTGATTGCTTACTATACTAATATGCAATAGAAGCAAGTATAGATTATATTGACCTTTGGCTTTGAAATTTATCAACCAGTGTAACCTTCATTCGTAAAAAAATAAAAGGATTATAATTTAAAAACCTACCCCTTTAAGTAAGGTATAGTACCAAGTATCAGGGGCAAAGGAAATAATGATTCGACTTTCAGCCATACTGCATAGTTTACCAACCATATCTGTCATCTGCGGATGTATACATAAAAAAACTTAAGTATGAATACAATAGATTTATCGTGCATATTTACTTTTATATAGTAATGAACATTATTGTATACTTATCCATGTGCGCATGAATACATGTAAGCCTCAGTAATGTGTGCAGCAGAATATCAAAACGAAAAAAAATGTATGAATCATTTAAGCCTTACGAATACAAATAGATACATGATGTTTTGTACATCTGTACCCGCATGTTAGTCTTAATATTGCATCTATATATGTATGCATCAATGTGCATAATTGGATACTAGCTACCTTGACTTAAATCAAAAGATGCGCTCGAATACAATTTTTACTGAGAATGTAAATATCGTCAAAAATAAATGTAAATGCACGAATGTAACCGCACGTGCACGTACATATGCACATGAATATCTATCCATGAATATAAAAATACAATAATACTGACCTTTTGAGTAGGATAGTGAATCATGACATCAATGCAGCTGAAAAAAGTAAACAAGCGCAAGGATATAATTCAACTAAAATTACAGAATTTGAAAAATAAAAAAATGCTAGAAAAATTACTTTTTCTGCGCTCAATGCACAATTTCAACTTAAATTACGTAAACTTGCATTCAACTGTCTAAAATCGAATTCACCCGATTAGCTCCTATTCCAAGGTTATAGATTCATAAAAAACTTCAATTTAAATGAAATATGATATTTTTACATCATATAAATAAATACAGCCCTACTTTAAAAAGCTCGAACTTTTCAGTAACTGTTCTCCTTCATAAAACAGTCATACTTAGTGGAACCGCATATACAAAAAGTAGCACGTATATTTCAATAATTACCCGAGTTTATAGTTGCTAAAATATGCCTACAAAATAAATACGCAGAAGACATTTTATAAACTGATGCGGTCAGTTACATCAAAAACTGTCGGTTAATCGAGTATATCAAATTAGAAATATAAATATGCACCACCAAATGGAGTTGGGGGAGTGGTACAGCTATCAAATAATAGAATATATCATTTTGTGGACTATAAACTCATGAAATATTAACTTTAGCACTGATATAGAGCATAAAAACTGTATCAGAATCAGTTGCCCTATTTTCATATGAAATATAGACCCACCAAACAGTATCGAACTTTCCCGAGAGCGATTCAAGATCCGATGTTCTGAATGTGATTTGCTTTGAATTTGAGCCCAACACTACCTGCAATAATGTTCAAATACAAAACAAGTGCTTTCTAAATAAATCACCTATATCCATACCAGGCAAAAAATTTTTTATATAGAAGAATAAGTTAAGAACATTTTCTAGTTCAGAATACTTAAAATTCAATAAAAGAACAATAAAGATGTATCGCAGAACTGCAAGGAGGCCAACCTACTTGCATCATCATTAAATCAATAAAATATTGTGAATGTGAAATAATTGTAGAATAGGCCACTGAAGTATTTCCGACCCTTTCGGCTTTTCAGAAACTATTTTGAAATTTGATTGGAAATGTAATATTGAAAGTATAGGTTTGCTCTTTCAGGCTTTCATTCAGCAATGAAATATTTATTCTTATTAAAATTGTTCTTCTTCATTAGGCCATTTTACTTTTGCCCTTTCATATGTGATATATTCATTCTTAAAATCCCTCTATTTTCAGTGGCACATTCAACGCATTGACTGTGGAATCAAATTCTAGTATAGTAACCCTTGATTTGCACACTTTCGATTACAAAATATCAGTCAACGATGCTAAAGTTTCTTATAAAGGGATTTCAAGGATAGAGGAGCACACACAGAAGAAAGAGAGAGAGAGAGAGAGAAAGATAGAATTACTAACTGTGAACTATATGAAATACAACTTCATCCTAAGATTGCTTCAGAACAATATTCCAAGAACGATTTCAAGGGCTGTACTTCGATGAAGGCTGCTCTACAATATATGCATAGTCAACTAGTCAGTATCTACATGAACTAAAATCTAAATAAGAGATGAATGTCTAGCGCTATATCTGGCAAACAAGAGTAAAATTTAACCGTCTTACGCTGAGAGTCAGTTACAATTTTCGAATAGTGCGTGGAAAATCTATAGGCAAACTGATTAATGTGGTGTTCCAAGAGTATACCATACATACATACCTTTGATCTAACTTCAGCTTCAGTAGTCATAGCTTTAGAAATATCGCTCGCCTCCACTTTTGCCCCTCTTTGAGCCAGCGGAATGGCCAAAGATCCAACACCGCACCCGGCATCACAAAATGACCTTTTAGAAGCATCGCCATCATCGTCAATCCATTTCAACACCTAGAAGACAGCATACGTGTCATTAATATATTGCTATTCACGCCAAGTTTCATCATGAAAAATACAATTTTTGTAATTTTGCAGCATTCTCTTATCGAACCTCGACAGCAATATTGAAATTGGTTGCCAATTTGTCAAAGCTGAACTGGAAAAGGTTTAATAGAGTATGCAATCCAGTATGCAGTTATGCGAATGATAGAGCAATAGTATGGTAAGATTACAAAGAGTAACTGTAATGAGAAACGAATAGCTCAATAGAAGTGCAGAGAAGATAGACAGTATAATATTATGCTGAAGTCTTTCTAATAACTTGGGCATGTGAGTATTCTAGAATAATCTAACAATTCATTAATACTTCAAGTTTTCAGAGGAGTTGCCAATATAATATGTAGTCTAGTTGGTACAACTGTCATAGTATCTAACACGGTATAGTAACAAGTCATTACTCGATTTTAGTTTGAAACTCGTTAGGAAATATATAATAAAATATTTTTTGCTGCCATCCCTGATCAGTACTAGCCTTCAATGAATTTCAACATTCTTCAAACTTAGTAAAACCCAAAAATTGACAGGCAACATTAAAAATTATTATTATGATATACCTTTTGAACAGTTTGACTATGGCCGTCTCTAATATCCTTCTGTACAGTATTGATCTCACTGCTGTCACTGTAAATCTAGTACCAAGACAGTTTTAAATTAGTATGATAACAGTTTTGAAAAAATTTCAAATTAGAAGATGTTTTTTCAAATCTCAAGATTCATGTAAAAACTGCTCTTTTTTATTTGAAATTTTTGCTTACGGTTGATTGCATTGTTTTTCAGATAAATCTGCTGTTCTCATCAAAGCATGCAATCATTGTGGAAAATTCATTCAAATTTTCATGGTGTTTGGAAAAGTTGTTTAATATCACTCGAAAGGACAAACACTTTTAGCAGCTATTATCATTGCAAAATAATCATGCACATGTTTTAATTTTGAATGGCCGATAATTGGATTCAGAAAATAGAAAGGATGAATATCAGGCCAGCAAAACTAATACTCTTAATTCACATCAATCTTATTCATGCTGCACATTAAAATGGATGTATAGTAACTAATATTACTGAGGCATGATCAATTTTGTGGGCGCTAATGTCGCAAAAAAATAAATTTTAGCATTAAAGAGACTGAAACAGCATCAATTTCACGTTTCTGCCATACTTAATTGCCAACAAAAGTTCAGAAACATTAAATGTTTTGCGAGAAAAATTTTGCACTGATTCAACTCGACGGGCAGGTAGCGAATATATTTAAATGCTCTTGATTCAAGTAATGGCTGATTATTGTATTGTATTT
The DNA here is from genome assembly GCA_032358265.1 of Vaucheria bursata. Taxonomy (NCBI): domain Eukaryota; class Xanthophyceae; order Vaucheriales; family Vaucheriaceae; genus Vaucheria; species Vaucheria bursata. Next base: position 20,827 of record JAULBW010003316.1, on the reverse strand, counting down.
TACTACCTTGTTCCAGCGCTCAAATCCATTGTTGTTGAAATACTCAGTCACCTCTTCTTTGTCTTTATCCAGGACAGGCGAACTACCAGAAAAGATTCAATTTGTACAACAGTTGAAATGCAAATGTTAATATTCGCGGATTTTTTTTAAATGAAGGATTGTAAAAATCATAAACGTCAATCAGTTTCACACTTTTGCTGTATCGGGACAGAAGGTTGCTAATACAGACATTGTCATGATAAAAATATTATGAAACAGCATGAAATAGTTCAAAATGTTTTTCTGGCGTAAACACCTCATGTACAATGGAAAATCCCTGCATACATTCCCATACTTCGACACACGAATAGATGCTGTTCCTGCAGAATTTATAAATGCATGAATGCTACCAAACAGAGCAAACCCTAAAATTAGCTCAAAGCGAGGCATTTTCGAAGAAAAAGGTGAGTATGTGCAACTGCGCAGTTTTAATTATGAGGACAAACATATGAAAAAATTTACAAAAAACCGTACATTTTTGACGGTATGAAATTAAAAATTATTCAAAGCACATATATCACCTGTCTTCAAATACTAACGACGTGACGCACGTTAAATAAATCATTTGGTGAGTCACTACAAATTCAATTTTATTGTAAGTCTATACGTGACAATGAAAGCATATCTAACCTCGCTCTTCATGTTTGTTGGAATAGCTCTTAGGCAAATTTCTGCATTTGCAGGATCTCACTCAATCGGAAATAATCTTGGACGTCGAGCTAATTTGAAAAATTACTCGAGGTAATCATCAGTGTTTACATGATACTGAAATTAATACTTAGAACTTTAAAAAAAATTTCAATTTGAAATCTCTTCTAACTTTCTTAAAAATAAATTATGATAATAATTTAATACTGCTCTTTTACGTATATATGCATTTTTTGGGAAGAACGAAGAATTTTTTGCTTTCATGAGTTCAATAATATGTCTGAGCACTGAATCAAAATCTTCGCTGACATCAGAAAAGAAAAATCTACGTAATATGACATCAATTTCAAAGTCTTGCATTTATTTCTTTTGGTTCAGTACTTTGCATGAGTATTAATGAAATCTTCCCAGACTATTGAAAATAATTAATTCGATTTCGTATGACCTCAAAATGTTTTGAAACGGCTGGGTCTAGTGTTTGTTTCTTGTAATATGCGCTAAGACACATCGTCATTCACGCATGCCATGCCTCTCAAAATTCTTATAACATACAATGTTTCTTTCTATATTCCTGTATAGCTCAAGCTTAAGAATGCAGTCATGGAATAAGGGACCTGATCCAGCCACAAATCTCTCAAAAAACCCTCCTCTGAACAAGAAATTAACTGATGAAGAGTATAGGAAAAAAATGAATGCTACTGCCTATTCTGTAAGTATTGAAGTTTTTTAATTTTACCCCATGTTTGATGCATGCATTTTTTGCATCCATGATATTTTCACATTCAATTCTCCTGCAACGATGAAATTTTTTTTTATACTATAAAAGATAGTATATCCGGGTAGCAGTCCATACACTGAGTCCTAGTGCACTTAGCTGATGCCTTAAGAATAAGGATAATCATATAAAAATAATTATTTTTAAACTCAAAATGGATGTGAAACATGAAATAATCATTTTAAGAAAGTTCTATAAAAAATGCGCTCTGCCGTATTTAAATTTATCATGACCAAGCTTTCAGTTATTACTTATTGGTTTTTTACAAAATAATAAGCAAGAATAGGCTCCTTAAGACAGTAGTAGTTGTGACAGAGTATTAAATAAGATGGAATTAACCTTGAGAGAGGAATAGTTGAAATTTAAAAAGTGTCAGATTTGTTGCCCATTTCTAATAGACCAATAAAATATTATATTGAATAAAACTATCTCTCATATAAAAAATAAATTTACTCAGTTGGTGGTTCTTGGCTACTAAACTTAAACAATATATAAATATAGGTGTTACGGCGTAAAGCGACTGAGCCTCGAGGAATCACTGTTGCCAAAGGAGGGTAAGAACTTAGATATTGTTTACATATTTCTTCTATTAATTCAGTCATAAAAACTTTTTTTACTGTTCTTAATTGAAATAAATAATTAGATAATTCTGTTACGTGGGTTCGCCAAGTTTCTGTGGCATCATAAAATTTTAATTTTTTACTGAAATCCTATTAAATTAGCATCAAGTGCTAAATTGTATGAATTTGATCGGTTTAGGTCAATATTAAGCATGGTTATACATATACAAAATTGATAATGATGAAAGTAGTAGCAATTAATGAAGAATAATTCACTATAGCAGTTGTAAAAAAATTTCGAATTATTTGACAAATATTTCAAAAGAATGGTACCCTAGAAGAATGATGCTCTAGAACAATGCGCATTCCGTCAAGTATGCAATCTAGTTAACAAAAATTTTGAAAAATTGTTGTTTTCTCAGATTTGACGATCACTTTGAGGATGGAACCTATGTTTGCGGCTGCTGTAATACCCCACTATATGATAGCTCGCATAAGGTAAATCTCATGTAATCTAGTAAAATCTATGTACACATTTTATATTATATTTTAAATACTTCATCACTCGAATAGAGTGTCTATATGCTGAATTGAGCATGAAAGGAAACCTGTATGTCTTAAGACATTTAAATTGAATGTATTATGAACTTCACTGAAGTTTGTGGCGATGAACTTAATGCAAACTTTTCTGAGAAAACGACCTTCAGGTTTTATCAGGCACTTTTTGCGCAGCTCGCTGAGATACTTTTCTAGTCAATGTTAAAGTTTTTATTCTAATTTAGAAACATTTATTGAAATATGTGGTAAAACCGAATGGTTAGAAATAGTATGCAGTTGAACATTTACAACTAGTCATTAACCAGATGTAGTTCATATAATTTTTGTAGCCAGTATGAACATCACGCATTTCAAGAATAAATCCTCCATGAATCAATTAATTTTACTGGTATATAATGCTCTGGGGTACTATTTAACTAAAAAATAAGTCAATTTATTGCTCGATTATAACTCATAGGTGTTATTGTAATAACTTTTCTTGTTTTCTGTACTGTTTCTCTACTTATACTGACAATTATAAAATATTCATAATATCCTTTTGAATCCAATGTGAAAAAAGGCTTAAAATGTGCACAGAGTGTAATTATCAGTGTTCAAATATATGTCTCATAGAGCAGAAAAATTACTGCAAAATCTTCATTCCTAAGAAATGAAATCCTTGGAACTTCAACTTATTACTCACAACAACTACTCAATTTTTAAATCATATAAAATACAGAATTTACCCCCTAATTGACTTAATCTTCAAGTTAAAATACATTGTATACAGTGATGTATTATAAATTTTCAATGCAGTGGCTCACACCGAAAATTATCAGTTAATCGAATATATTCGACTAACTGATAACAATTTACTCCAGAAAATGGAGTTTGTGGAGTGGTAATGCTTTAAAAAATAGAATATATCATTCAGTGGACCATCAATTTGTGGACTTTAGATGCTGTGTCAGAACACATGTAAAATATTGTCAACTGTATAGTATATTTCTTCATGCAATTATACTTCAAGGTAGAATTATTCTAGAAACTTTTCTGTAGCTGCATATTCAATTAATGGCTAGTATATTGGATTGTACATTCTGCTATAGTTTACCGAAACAAATATAACTTGGAATACCTAGTGATATCTTAATATATTTAGCAACTTAACATATGTACGATTAATATCAGACGTGTCATGTTTGTTACAAAACTTAGGCAAACGGGTTAAGAACTATGGTTCATATATATTTGGTATCGATATATTGGTATAGATTATTTTCTCTTCCATTTTGTACGTGCTCGAAATGTTGTTAATTAGAAGACAGTACCTTCGAGAATAGTATTCGAATAAATGACAACTAGAATTGCTATTCGATTATAGAGTAAAGGTTTCAAACGTGGATCTTAGTATGTACATGAAAGGATTTGTGCAGGTAATTGTAAAGGTGATAGTCACAATAAGTAGATCAATGATGTCTAGACTTCCAATTCAATTATAGCGCATAGGTCTAAAATATGAATCTAGTAATATATTTATATGAAGTTTAATTTCAGGTGCTTATGAAGAAATAACTGATTTCAACTGTCGGCTTGATTTTTAAACCAAGCCTGCTCATGATTTTCTAGATAAAAACACGAGAATTCTGCATGGAAATTAAAATTTTATATATTCAGTAAAATTTGAATATATTCAAATTGTCGGGATCACGGAATTTATTCATTTTATCCTATAATCTGAAGCTAGATTGAAGGCAGCATGTACAACTTCTTATTTTACTAATTATAAAAGAACATTAGCAAATTTATTATAAGTAAATTCGTTATAACTGCACTTTACTGTTTATTCATAAAGTTCGATTGCGGCTGCGGTTGGCCAGGTTTTTGGACAAATATTAAAGATGCTGTATTTGAAGAGAGAGATAGCGATGGATTCAGGTGATGCAGCTCTCTAGTAGTACCATCATAACTATTTATCAAGGCCACTAAAAGATAAAAATTGTATTAAATTTAATCAAAATAGCATCTTTTTAAAAAAGAACTATTTTAAACTTGATCGACCAGTGAACCTTAATTTGTCCTGCGGTGTCATTAATTAAAGTTGAAAATGCCAAACAGTTTAAGTTTAAGGTAATTATTCGTTTGCGATTGGATGAAATTTTGAGGAGATGGTTGAATTGGTTCAATTGTAATGGCATCACTTGACAAATTCCTGTTCCTAAGTTGTCTGACTTTATTCCAGCCTATTTTTCCGCAATATCTGGTTATCAGAGCCGCTAATGAAAAATAATTAGAAAGTGAACAAATTTTTGATAATTTATTTTTACGCAATGTATGCTTGAACATATCTTTCTTTTTCTCTTTGAGACTATTGAACTTACATAGAAAAGGGTTAAATGGTTGAAAATGTTTCTACTAGGAACAACTATTTTGTGATGGATACATTTTGATTGCTATTCATCTTTTTTTATATGTTTTAAAATTAAGTATGATTACAGATGTTACCTTTTTTTGAAAATAATATAAGTTCTGTTTAAAGAATGGTTAAAGCCATTAATTTTGTATCATGCACAAACAAAAGTATAGTAGGTGTTCTGTAAGGAACAACTTAATAGGGACATTTGATACCCCTCAGCTCTAACTGTAGAAAAGTAATATTTCAAGTACTCTAATTCGAGGCTAGTGTTTTCTATTCAAATTGATTCTATGATAAGCCATTAATCAAAAGAAAGATTTTATGAGAATATGTATGTTATAGTGGAAAAAATTAAACTGATGTAGAAGTATGTTAGTGATTTTTTGGCTCATGATGAGCTAGCTGATTTTAGAAGTGTACCTTTTTTGTAGTCAGATACGTATACATTCTGAATACATATATATACATATATATTTAGGTGTGAGATTTTGTGCTCTAGCTGTGGGGGACATTTGGGGCATGTATTCCGAGGTGAAGGATTCCAGAATCCCCCTCCAAATGAAAGACACTGTGTTAATAGGTAACATAGATAATCCATACAGTTATTCTTCAATTAGTAATATTTCGATTATTGAAATTTGTAAATTGATAGCAAATTTTAGATAACGAAGTCAAAAGATCAAGTAGCACGGTTACACGAGTTATCATTCGATTATCATGTTTTTGGTTATCACAGTTTCTAAATTAATACCAAATTTCTGATAATGCAGTTAAAAGCTTAAATAATGGAAATTTGCTGAGAGCCCATTTTTTTCTTAATAATACGAGCAAAATCATTATGCCAACTTATTTGAGCAATATTTTAACAGGCCGGTTAACGGCGTTAGTCAACGGGTAAGTTTATATGGTATCATTTTTCATTTCTGCTATTCGCCTCAAAGAACTCCAATGTTCCAACAAAATATTTTACCCTGGATGTTGTATTCGAATAATATACTTTGTTAGTTCTAGTTGACTGTATGACTTAATAGATGTATGTTTTTCGAATTTGATACAGCTAAAATGTGTAAAGTTAGTTGTAATTAATATAATGCCTGTGTTATAAATGGATTTCATATTTGGTAAAGGTTATATTTGAATAATACCATCTAAATTCTAACAGTTGTTGGGGTTGTTCAGTTGTAAACCTTCGGTGTTTGTTTTATTTGATTAAGCCCTATTCGGATTATATTCATCAGCTTCAAAAGCTGAACACAATTCAAATGCACTGGGCCCTAGGTGCTATGTTTGAGGAAAGGTGATATTTTTTACTTTTCAAAATTAAATATTCGGAAGCAGAGTTAGATATTGTGTCAGTTAATTGCGATTATTTTATTCGATATCCGAATCTGTTGATGAAATCTGATTATTTACATTCCTACGTAGCTATTGAAAAGATTGTTTTTTTATTTTTTTGATGACATACAGTGTGAGCATTGGTTTTATTCCAAGAGGAAAGTCTCCTGAAGAAGTTCAGAGCTGTACATACAGGTAATTTTAACTGGTAGAGCTGTAGAATATTTGTGCACAAAGTAATCTTATCCTAACCAATTATACCTAATATTGGTCTAAATCGACCAGATTTGTACAATTTAGCATTTTTTGTTAAATATTTGGTAGCTTTTATAAAATAGTTCCTTTTTATTCCCCTCCTCTCAGAAGCACAATTTACTACCACCATGCTTTTCTTGTACTTGCTGGTTGTTTTACCTCAATTGAATTTTTTGTGAAGTAAACTTTTCTTTTACTATATATAAATAAATGATATCACCACCAAGTATCACATGAATATCTTCAATTTTCATATTTGCATCACTGTGGGGCAACCAAAATCTTACATCACCAGCGAAAAGATCAATATTTTTTTCTAATATTCAGCAAGAACCTTTCGGTAAATTGATTCTTTTCTAATAATTAAACAGTAACCCTTTCAGCAGTAGTACTGATTCTTAATCGCCTCATAGTGATGCATTTAGGGACTTTGAAATATCTTTGTGCATTGATTAACTGCTTCATGCGAATATAGCAAATGGAAGTTTTATTCAATTGAAACAGCATATATTCTTACATTTCATTATAAAACGCTCCAAATATAATAATATGGTGCTGTACTTTATGCCATCTCCTATATCAGTAAATGGTGTTGAGTTTACAAATTTTGGCTCTGGCGTAGAAAGGGATGTTAAGCTCTTTTACACATTTCAAACTTTTAAAATTGTTCTTAACTAAAACGTGCTCAAGCTGAAAAGTCACCGAAGCATGTATTTATCCTCTCGTAGCCCTTTGAAATTCTTGTAGCATCGTGTTAATTTTACTTGAAGTCTTTTTTGGTCAAAATCCCTTGTACTTTTATCCATTATATATGTATTTATTTATGATTTAGACGGATTATGCATTGACTTATCTCGTTTGAACATGATTTACTTTTTACTTTTATTATGATCCATTCGATTATGTTGATGCTGATGTTAACTCCTCAAAATTGTGCACACCAATCTGTACATTACTTAGAATATAATTTAATCGGCAATTTCGAAAAAAAGTATACAATTTACGAATTTCATCGATTTCAGCTGTCTTTATACATAGTTGTCCAGGATAAGGTTAATCTGTGATTCTATATTTTGTGGGTTGCTACATGATACTAGCCGTTTTGAAATAAACCAATTTGAAGTATGCGTAAACATGACTAGTTGACCTGATTTAAAATTTGTGCATTTTTTTATTCTTTCCCAGTGGACAAGTATATGGAGGCTAAAAGGAGAATTTTACTCCTAATCAAGAAGCATATAATTTTGATGTATTTCTGTGGTTTACTTTTCTATGTATCTGAAATTTTAAGGAATAATTCTCAAACTCAAATTAACTAGAATTGTTTTATTCTGGGTTAAATGGAAGATCAATAAATATATATATATATATATATATTAACTTATTTTATGTATAAGACAAAGGTTTGAATTTATCCTTTATTAATTTATAGCTTTTCATAAATTATTCAGTATTGTTTAGGCATTTTATAGAATGGATAATTTATGTAATAATTTTTAACATCGGAGAAAAATTTTTGGCGACAGTAAGGGTTTGATATTAGACAAGCCACTGCAATCTAATTTTCCCAAATTATTTACTGCCATGGTATTTTTGAAATGAAGAACTATCAATCTCCTTTTTACAAGATCAACTAACTACCTTCTACGAGGATGAAACTTAATATTTCAGGTTTTGAAAAATATGCAACTAATCAATTGTATGTCAATAACTACCTAATAAATATACATTTTTTGTCCACCTAAAATCTATTTTTATCATTTTCAACTAGCAGGAAAAATATAATCGTTTCCGAATTCGAGTTTTTACTTCATTTTCGATCTAAAATGAATCTATATAATTTGTCAGATAATTCCATCACCGCGGCAACAGTAAAACTCTAACACGAAACATAAGCAAAAAACAATATGAAGAAAAGTAAAGCATTCCATAATAATGCAAGATAAATTAATGTAAATGAAAAAGTAAATTGATTGCCTCACTTACAACTAAACCTAATTGTCCACTTCCAAAAAACTCTTTAGCAACATTCTACTCTAGGAGTCATGTACAAGGTGAAACAATCAATTACTACATGCATGTATCCTGTGGAACTAGGCATTCGAGTCTGGAGTATTTTCTAAGATTTCTATATTCTTTCTTGTTGGAATCACATTAATCAACACTCTAGGTCATTGTAATATTTTGAAGCAAAATTGGAATACATCACTCTAAATAATATCGTTCATAAGTTAGAGAGCCAATTTTTACAATTTCTGAACACATGAGTAACTGTATCTATATTTGAGACAAGGATGTAATTACTAATTATCATTATTATAACATATGTCCTGTGTCTCACTGAACGAGTTTATGGATCAGATTACTATTTATTCCGACGAGGAGTTAGAGCTAACGCACCAACCTCTATCAACAGGTTTGACTTCTCATCATACTTTTTTTGCAAAATTCAAATGCTCATACGAAACTTGATCGAAAAATTTGATCTTTCATTCAAATGGTGCATTGAATGTAGAGTCTATGGGTGCATTACTAGTGTTGCCAGTTTTGTAACAGATAATTTGAGTAAATCATTTTTCATCATGTGCTTATAGCACATTACACAACTTTCTCCTATCAAATTAGGATTTCAATTGGAAACTCCATTGAATTGTATATTTTTCCTCTATCGAATGAAGTAAAGTTTCAATCCATAAATATGGGTGTATTAGTAAATTTTTCTGAAATATATTCAGCAGGAAATGTTGAGCATTTCATCTCAACATAATACTTTCAGCCGATTATAGGAAATTCTTCTCCTCTACATGCTATAGATTATTTCACCTTCAGAACTTTTACAATTCAATTTGTACAAATATCTTATAGCTGTATTATATTAGTCTTTTCAATTTAATCTCATACTTCATGATATAGGTGCAAAAACTAAAGGGGTTGAGTAAAATAAATTGAGCAAAATTAAATTATTTTCGTCGAGTGCATCAAACAAAAAATAATAAGCATTCTAAATTATTATTATAAAAATTTCGTTCCACCTCTACTGAACTAAGTATTCTAGAAAACAAATGAGTTGGATAAATGCCTAAAAACTTGTTGAAAATATTCTTTTGACAGAACCCATAAGGCTACTTCTTTACTTCGACAGTTCCAGATCGGAAATCAGTAAAATTTGAAAGGATGTATTAATTAGACAACGCAGAGCTTCAAGCAAATCCTGCAGTGCAACAGACATTAGAACCTCACTTAAATAGTTGTAAAACACTTGAAAACATTGCTGGATGAGTATTCCCATATCCTTCCTCATCCTACAAAAAACACCGCAACAGATATTGATTCCAAATTGCATTCAGTTAAAACTATGAAAATTGTCATTAATGTCCAACATAGAGCACAGTGGAAGGTGAAAACGTCAATGAACACAAATATAACGCCTATTATATAAATATACTTGTGTGCAAATAGCTTCAGCAATCAAGTATTTAGAAGTTTTCTAACCACAGATGATTAGAATAAACTTAGGATTTACCTAATTTTAGTAGTTAAATAAAATTACATGTTGATATAACTCATATAATTTTAGCGATCAGATAGTCAGAAGTTTACTCATCAAAATAGATCAGAAAATTCATGTTTTTCCTCATATCGCGCAGGCATATCAATATAAATCAGCCCCAATTAGTACATATGGTGGACTGACGTGGCTTCAGTTACCCACTTTACGAATATATTATCATCATCATTATAAATGCACTCGTACCGGCAATCTCGCCATAGGAATGTGTAGTGATGGGATAAAAATATTCATCGCAGCTTTTCAGGCAAGAAACAACCTATAAACATAGAGTTAAAAATAAGCTTGATACGCAAAACTCAAAGTAAAGTAGTGAAATAAATTATCAAAAGCGGTCAGCAATATCATATCGTCAAAAAGCATCAGACTCGAAAGATGGTGCTATATTTATAATCTTCATTCCGCACATATCTGATACTAAACCAGACAAGTAATTCCTTGCCTCGATTGAAGCAAACGAGCCCATTTTCCCTTCTATAAGTTACGATAGTCTGCCGCTTTGAATTCTCGATCATACATAGTATAGATTAATAATGAGATTATTAATTATTTACAACCATTAGATAATTTTGTTTTTCTTAGAATTTTTTCTTTTTCGCGACTCCTAAATATTCATTTACTTCGAATCGTAGAATTCCACCTAATTTTTGAAGAGGGCATAACTGCTACCCGTCATTACGACGGTACACTATACATTCAATTTTGCAAAAAAAAATTTCAAAATGCTGCAAATATAAAAACACTTTATTTAAGTGAACTGCACAAACTAAAAATCCCCACTAAAGTCAAATCCAAATTAGTGTGTGGACAGCTCTGTCTCCTGCACCCAGTATAATCTGTCTTTCGGTATTAGCACAAATGCAAAGACAATGCAGCATAGACTGTAGGCCTTGGGGAATATGAGATGGCAACAAAATTACCAACAAACCCATATACTTTTATATTTCTGCAGTTAGTAGAATCCACAAGTAAACTGATTTACACCCAGTTTTACTGGTCAATTTGCAGTTATGATAGAACTGGCTCAAATCATTTCCAAGAATAATGGAACTGGTTCAAATGGTTCAGAACTAATGGCATGTAAACGTATACACAACTATGGATGTTTGAGTTAGTTTGGGGGTATTTATAAGCATTTTTAGGACTTAGTATAGAGTGTAAATCTTATAGTTTTACAATTTATAATAAGCAAAAAAATATTTTGGTGTTGTACAATTTTTATCAATGTCATACTAGAGTTAAAAATATTTAATGTCATTTTACTTTTACAACTCTTCTTTAGTACCTTTTATGTTAGGATTGGTTCTATTTTACAAGTTTCATCTATTGCTTCTGTCTTGCTTTCTTCCTGCATGGTTTTTAAACTCATCACATGAAACATTGCTGGTGCACATAAAAGGCTGCTTTAAGTATTGAGATGCATCCATATTGTATCCAAACAATCTGGGTCATAGCAATGAGGTTTACCTAAGTATAACAACATTGTGCAAAAAGATAAAAATTTCAAGTAGCATATTCAGCTATTGCTTTTGTTAAGATTAAACTACATTGGAACAGTAGTAGGGTTAAGGTTAGGACTACAACTATGCCTTAGATCCGCATGTTCCAGAATGTTATATACTACACGTTCTGTTTCACATATTTTGGTGACTCTTCACAAAATTAGCCGATGGGAATGAAGCTAGTCATCAAGTTCAAGCTAGTCATCAATTACTATTTTATATTTCATCATGTTTTTCTGTCATTAGTGGAAACACATCTCTCAACTCACACATATATACAAGTCAATATACTTGCATTCCTTTCTTTCTCTTGTTCCTTTTCTTACTGTTAATCCATCTTTCTTGTTTTATTCTTTTTTGTTTTCTTAATCCTTTTCTTTGTTACCAGTCCTGACAGTTAATTAATTACTTGGCAACAATGCCAATATCTTCATTCATGGTAATTTACCAATACTAGAAGAATGCTGTCTTACTCTTTCCATTGCTCATTTTTAAAATATATGCATAAAAGTCTAAAAATGAGTAATATCTTAGTTGAGAGTCCAGTAATTGTCCCTTTTAGCAGATGACAACAGGATCTGGATACTTTTTCATTTAAGAAAAGAAAATGAAATTTTGGGCATTGTACTTCTTAAGATTTTGTTTTTTAACTTAGGGTGTACAAAGAATTGTGAGAAAAATATTATGTACCCAACTGGAACAAATTACCACAGCACCTTTTGTCCCATTCAAAAAATATTATTCAAATCATTAAACAACTTCCGTCCAGTGAACATACAAATATACATATGTAGTCAGTAAATACTTGTACATTGGTAATCAGTGTAATAATATATTTATATACAAGCTTTAGACAAATGCATTCTAAAATACTATTAGGTGTTGGGTTTCTACTGATTTCATTATATCCAATGTAAAGAAATGCAGATGCTGCAATGCTGGAAAAGGTAGATAAACATTAAAGTAGCGTATGCAGCAAGCACAATTGCATTACACTCGTACATCATCAGAAATATGGTAATTCATGAGAAGATTCAACTAACTTGAGAGATACATTTTACCATTATTTGACCTTGAATATTGTTCAAAGCATTCTAATGACCAAGATCAAGTGGCAGAACTTCAACATTTACTATTGCATTTCCAGTTTTAAGATTGTGATACATTGTCTGATATTAATTTAATCTCAAATTTATATTTTCATACATTTCCTTGAATAGAACGTTAACTGCATTTATTGAACCTTCTGCAAAAAAATTTTACAAAACTAATAAATATTTTTGTTTGAAAGCTAGTTTGTACTTTAATTGCAACTAAACTTATTTCTCCACTCTACCAAATTCAACTCAAATATACATTAGAGTTCTCTCTTCACTATTCATGTTATAATGCATTTCTGTAGAATGTTGTCCCTGCACTATTGCATTATAAATACTAGGAATAGATTATAATGCTATGTATTTTATTTGACTGTATTTGCATTATGTTTATTTTTGATTAAGTTTGACTAGTATATGAGTAGCTTGTCAAAATAATGTTGTCAAGATTTCCTACTTGTTATGACTGCAACTATTCTTTAGATCCGCATTTTCTAAAATATTCTATATGATTTGATCTGTTCCATACTTTTCTATGAGTCTCCAAAAACTAGCCAATAGAAACTTTGTTCTATTCATACTTGATGGTGCTCCACAAATCAACCAACGAGAATGAGTCTAGTCAACAAGTTTAAGCTAGTCATAAATTATTCTTTCATATACTTTATGTTTGTATTTTTGTCCATTAGTAAAAATGCAGACATATATGTTAATGAACTTGCTTTTCTTATCTTTATCTTCTTTTTCTGTTGCTATTGGTCCATCTCTATTGTTTTGTTATTTTTCCTTGATCTATTCTTTCTTGCTTCCTTAACTCTTTTCCCTTGCAAGTCTTAACACTCTCAATAGCACATGGTATAAACTAATAGTATATGCTGCTGTGCATTTTCTGCTGTCCATATCTTTTACATTTCAATATTTTGATAAAGGCAAACAGTTTATACACATGGTTCTGACAGTCTACTAAGAGAAAGTTGAAAATCATTTTAAATGAGTGACTATATGGCTACAAAAATGATTCAACAGATTATGGCACAAAATTAGGAGCTATAGATTTAGAATGAAGAATTATTAAATCAAATCATGTTAAGAGATCAATATCATGATGCTGCTCTTGAAAAAATCTAAGTATCTTCATTGTCTGACCTGAGTTCTATTATATGTGAGCCTCAAGTAATAGTACTAGATGTTTTTAGTGGGATAGAAGGAAGTTAAGAGTGCTTATTCTTCAGCTTAACATCGTTTTTCAATCTTAACCATCTCAATTTATGATGAACAGTTTGGAATTTTTCTATGTTACTAAATTATTTCCTGGTACTGCTTTCAACAGGAAAAGGCTACATTTTGAGAGCAATTAGAGTATTTTAAAAATTTTGATATGCTGAAGCAATCTTTTAAATAACATTTGGAGACACCAATTGCCCTTGTCAAGCCAAATATGAATTTTTGGAGTTACGGCAGAGTAGGCATCTTGCAAGTTTATACATGTATCCAATTTTTAATGCTTGTCTACTGAACTAGTATAGTCCAGCTCAGCTCTTATTAAAAATTTTTATGGACTTTAGTATGAAGTGAAAACCACCCTGTAGAGCTACAACTATCCAGATAACAATGAAAAGTTTTACAATCTAGTTGCCTGCATCAATGACTGTTTTCTTGAATTTTGACAAAAATCTCAGTGCTAGATATTTGAATAATTTTCATTTGACTCTGCTTCCAAGTTTGACTTCTGGAAATAAAACTTCTAATCCGGATGATATGGTGATAGGAACAGTATAGGGACACTTGCCTAATGTGAAGCAGGAGAAGTATATTTGCAATTGCTCTGTTTGTATTGTGGTGATGCAAATCATAGGATTGTAAGTTGCAGAAAAAATTATATATGGCAGATAATGTGATATTAGGAACAAGGAAACTTTTAACAATGTTATCGGATTGACTAGATGTAATAACAATGATTTTATGATGTGCTTATTTTGTGGATCACATTTGCATGATTTAAATACATGCACCTATACTTCAAATTGCGCTAAAAATAAGTCTACTAAATTCCAAATTCCAGAGAAATCCAATGAATTATTAGCAGTTACTTGCAACAGTGGTTTCAAGAGATTATACGCTAAAGTTTGCACTTTAGATATCGAAAAATATAAAAATTGTGTGTGCACTTGTAGATTCAGGGTATAACTGTCAATGAATAAATATTGAGTGTTCAAAATTACTGAGATTAGAATTTGTTCTGTTAGAAAACCTGCTCATATTTTCAGTTATCAATGCTACTTCTTTGCCTTTTGGTGTAATTTAGCTTATTATTACTTGAAAATTTAGAACCCTTGATTTGAAAATTGAGTTCAAGTTTTTTGCAGCCAGTTTGACTCATTCTGAATTAATCCATGGCATTGAATGGTTAAATGAATTCAATCATAGAGTACACTAAAAAATGTTGCATTTGAATTTCAATTACAATTTGAAAAGAATTGGGGCTAAAAGGGTGGTAAAATTGAATTCCCTACCTTCTCAAATAGGTAAGGCCCCACACGTGCTTATGCTAGAAGGAACCCTTAACAGATGTTCTGACAAAAACCCTACAAAAATTAATGAAAATACTTTGACTATCTCAGAAATTCAAGTAAATAATCCTGCTGGGTATGTTGATAATATTATTTGTGGCATAAATAAAATATCTTAAATATAAAAATATCTGCCAATTGAATACCATGATTTCTGTTCTGTATTGTCCAAAAGTTTACCTGATATAGTGCCAGAAAACAGAAAACTTGATATGGATATAAACCTTGTATTTGATAAGAAAGTTCTATGGAGACCTATTTATCCACTTTTCCAATGCAAATTAAAATTGTTGAAAATGCATTTGAATAAGCAGTTAAAAGGAGGTTTTGTTTAACTGTCATCTTTTCGTGCAGCGTACCAATATTCTTTGTCAAAAAAAAGAGTGGTGAACTACAACCTGTAATTGATTATCACGGGTTAAATTAGATGGTTATAAAGAATCAATATCCATTACCTCTTACTCATAAATTGCTGTACCCTTGTTTTGGATGCATGTATATTTTCAAAAAATAACTCAAGAGGTGCTTGTAACTTAGTTTGTATTATGGAAGGTGACAAATAAGAAACCACTTTCCATTGTTGTTTTGGAAACTTAAAGTATCATATTATGCCATTTGGGCTAATGAATTCTCCTGCAGTCTTTCAAAATCTGATGAATGAGACTATACATCATTTCTGAGATGGTAGAAAATCAATAAATGTAAACTGACATGTACATCAGATACCAAGAGATAAACCAAGAATGCAAGAGAACTATGTGTATAAGTAAGGATTGTTATATTTTCACCATGTGTTGCCAAGCATAAATCTCAACAATACAACTTGCATAGTAGTATCTTTTATCAACAGTTTTAGTTAAATATAGCAAATGAATAATATGTCATTTAAATAAAAGATATGGCGCAATGATCAGTTTCTGGCACTAGATATATTCTACATTGTGTATCTTAATGATATATTCATTGATTTTGATAGTTTAAACCAACATCAATGTCACATTTAGCAAATTTTGGAACTATTGCAAAAATTTTCTACAAAGCTAGATAATTATGTCATTTCTGTTAACAAAGTAGATTTCTTAGTAGGTACATAATCTCAGACAGCAGCATCATAACAGACCCAACATGTGTTCTCAGTATCAACTCCTGGCCTATTCCAGTAAATACCAAGACTCTGTAATCTTTTTAGGATTTGCTTATTATTATTGAATGTGTATTCCACATAATCCAATGATTACTATGCCATCATTTACAGTACTGAAGAAAGATCAACTGTTTTTTGGAGTGACAAATGCCAGAAATCATTTTACAAGTTAAAGGAAGTTTTAAATCTGCAATAGTACTAAATCATCCTAATAGCTCTTAAGCATTTATCATCAAATCTGATGCATCCAATTTTGCAGTTGGTGGATGTTAGGAATTAACTCCCTTAAGGATTAATTCTCTTTTCATAACTGCGGTCAGTTTTAATTTATGACATTCCAAGTAAATTGGCTGCACAGATGCCAGTAGGATTATATATTTAGTTGTGTTAATAAAGCTAGCTCACTTCTATCAACACAATTAGTGCATGATAAATATACACATTTCTGTCACAGTTTTCTGTGCTCTGCTGTATCTCATATTTCTAACAGTAGAGTGCTGTTACAAGATTATAAGAGTACATTACATCCCATTGCATACTATTCAAGGAAATTGCTTCCTCCAGAGATCAATCGTTAAATGTGCAACAAAGAACTGTTGACATTTGTAGCACATATGTACCAGTGGAGACTACTTTTGTTATCAAGTACTGAACCCATGAAAGTATTAGTAGATCACAAATATTTGTTACACTTTTAACTTAGAAAAGTTACACTGTTAATAGGTACAATGGTCCTTACTCTTAGCTGATTTTAGCTTCCAGGTTGAATTTTGACCTGGAGTTTAAGAGAGAAAGTCAGATGCTCTGAGTTGACGTATTTACTATAAACTTTGTTCAAGTAATCTCTAGGTTATGAATCAACAACAAATATTGCTTCCAAAAGATAAATTTACAATCAATGGTATTCAAAAAATGAACACTACTCTTTTTGATTGTACTAAGTTAACTCAAAACAAATATGAATTGTTAAATTTGAATTATGAAAATCAAAACTTTAGAGATGTAAAAGATTGCTTAAAATTTTGAGATAGAATTATTGTCCAAGAATCAACAAAAATTCAAATTTCAGAAACACGTCAAAATTCTATTTTTGTAGGTCATCCAGAAGTACACAAAACTATTGAATTGATATTGGAATTTCACTGGTAGCTTTTGTATCATTGCAATTGCATGTCATATGTTAAATCCTTAGAACTATGTGCATGGCAAAGCCAAAATATAAAAAACCTGACAAATTACTTGTCCCATTACCTATTTTGCCATGTCTATGGTTTCACATTTTAATAGACCTTATTACTGATCTACTGTTGGTAGAGGTAGAGGAAGAGGGAGTAGACTTAATTTTCATTCTTGTCAATAAATTTACAAAAATAAACCATTTCATAGCATGTTTGAAGATGATCAACTCATGTAAGTTAGCAGATCTGCTCTTGAGCAAATCGTTTGATTTCATAATTTTTCTCATAATATTGTGTCTGATTGTGGTTCAATATTTGTATCCGTGATCTGGCCAATTCTGTTAAAAAGTTTATAACATTTTTCAATCTGTATCATCAGCATATTATCATAAATTGGATGGTCAAACTGAGCGAGTCAACCAAGAACTAGAACAGTATTTACAACTATGTTCAGACCAGCAACAACAGAACTAGAACAGTATTTACAATTATATTCAGACCAGCAACAACAGAACTGGAGAAGGAATTTACCTGCGGTTGAACTGCATGATAACTTCTACTTTTATTCCAGTAAGCATATGTCTCCATTCTGTGCAAGCTTAGGGTATGAACTCATGTTGGACAGATCTACCAAGTAATTACTTGAACTGCACCTGCAGTTCAAGATTATGCTGCAGCGGTTTGAGGCAATATTACAATTATTTATGAAGGATGAAAGATTTTCAGTTAAGTAGCTGAGCATTTTGAAAACCAGAAGCGGCGTTTTGAAAACTTTCAGGTAGGCAATCATGTTTATCTGAGTAAAAAGAATATTACGACTACAGGACCCTGAGCTTAGCTTGAATGAAAGCATTTGGTCCTATGCCGTATTATTCAAAAAACTAATTCCATTACTTACAAGTTCCAACTACCTGCTAGTATGTCTAGGGCATATGCTGTGTTCCGTGTTTCATTACTATTATGCCATAAAGTTTTTGAGTTACCCAATCAAAAATGCTATTCACCACCACCTATACATATTGGTGGTACTGGGGATTTCTACAAAGTTGAAGATATTTCAGACATTAAGAAGGCACAAGGTAAATACTAGTTTCTTATATTGCAGAAAAGATATCTGGACTCTGATAATTTCTGGAAGCCCAGAGAACTTAATGAACTGTTGCAAATTAGTTAAAACTTTTGGAAGCAGTCCAAAAAGTGTACAGAAACCATGGCAAGGGAAGTGCATCTTTAGACTGGATTATAATGCCATACTTTACATTTGAGTACATTTCCATTGTGTGCACTTTCAGGTAGATTTCACTTGTATAAAACAAATTTTTCCGAGTAATGTTGCCAAGATTTACTCTTGACCACACATGATCTAAGCTGCTAGCATACGCTGTTGTACATTGTCTCTTGAATTTCTTGTCTGTTTTTAATGTTTGAGTCATACATCCGATTATACTTGATTTTGGCAGTAAAGTGCAAAGATAAAGGGCTGCATGAACTTTTATTAACTATTTCAAAACAGTAAAAAAATGAAAGAAAGGGCAAATAACCTCAAGTCAGCCATCAAAAACAAAATGAAAAGCAAGCCCAATGCAGTCAATTTGAATAAACCAAGCAATGTCAAAACAATGTCTGGATGCAGGGAATGCCTGCAGTAACAATGAAGTTGATTAACTTGAGCTAGAGAAAAAACTAAGAGAAGTAAGAATCCAATTATGGAAAAAGACAAAAGATATTGTCAGGAGCAGAAAAACCAAACGTGTTGATGTAGTAAAGCCATAACTAACCAGGCAAAAATATGCACAAAACAAGGACAAAATTCTCAATCTTCCCAATAAATTTAAGCACAAAATAAGAAGAGCTAACTGGGAAAACGTAATATTACATGTTGTTGTTTACGCTACTGAAGCGGAAACAACATGATACAAAATAAACTGTACGCATCAAGTTGAATTATGCAACATCCGGACTACTAGTACTGTTACTAACAATGTAGAACTAATTATGAATATTTACTATGAAAATAAAACATACAACAATGAATTTGTCCCCGTACTGGGAGAATTGGAAACTGTCACTTGATTCCAACCCGTGCGACTACATCGGCTTAAGTCCTAACAGATATATTGCAAGACCTATTGTATCAAATCAATGTAGACAGATAGATAGCACCAATATGTGGTGTGCAATGCAGTACTGAGACAGCGCAAAAGCTAAAATTGCACAAAAAAATGCAAAACAGGGCTGAAAGGATAAGAGCTTCCAGAAACACAAAAGAAGAAATAAATAGCCAAAGAGGATGTTCCAAAGAAGTAAATCTCATCACAGTTCCAAGAAAAGAGAGAAAGGTATTGCAGTATCATCATTGCAGCAGTAATAGAAATTAGTATTACTTTAAAAACGGAATATCATATAAGAACAAGTACTAACGATAACAAAAAAATCAACATGTAACAATGTGCAAGGTTTTGAACCCAATGCGAGGCCTCAGAAGTGAAAGTAAAGCACTACTTAAACTTGGAGAGAAAAAAACCAGTAGAAAAAAATACCTGACAATGCCCATAACTTTTTGACGTAAATTAGGTTTGAAATAGATAAGTAGAGGCTTTCCCTTCTTCTCAAATAAAAGCATGTGCAAGGCAACTAGAATGTTGAACAGCTTACAAAGAGAAACATTCACTCTAGATTTTGTGCTCAAACTAAGCTTCCGTGACTTCCCATTAGCTACTCAGCAATTGCTGGTTTGAATATTTATTTAATAAATTAAATCAAACAAGTAACTAGAGAATGTATGCACTTTCTGCACGCATTCTCTGTAGTTAAAGATACAATTTACACAAGAAAGGCTGCAAGCAGTTTATACCTTCAGACAAAAGTGCAAAAAATATGCAACATTATGAAAGAATACACAAATTGCATCAAAATTCTAAACATAGTTGCAATACGTTCTGCAATAGAATACAGCAAGATAAACGGAGAACATGAACTGGTTCAAACACTAAAAAATGATATTTTTGATAAATTCTAACTTATTCAAAAGCAAGAACAATGACTCACCAAATGATCAAGAGAACAAAGCAATAAATAAGAAATCATCAAAATCATTATTCTCTACTGCAAACATTACTTCACCCATTTTGTTGCCGCAATCATCGAAATGCAACTTAACATTTTCTCAGTCATCCTTGCTCAAGTACTTGCTGCTGGCCCCT